>OX463770.1:3913665-4513665 GCA_949825005.1 Gasteruption jaculator
CTCCGTTCCAACCTGAACCCTCTTTAAGCATTTAAGTGCCACGGATTTTTGTTGTTTTGTAGCACTCTTTCAATTCCGTCTTTCAAAAATACTGCCATTTTTGGACACGAGACGGAAGAAGCGCGATCGCGCCGACTGGGACTCAAACTTTAAATTTTTTTTTGGTAAATCTGTTCGTTGCACCTTTACGTTTGTGATCTTAATACGAAGCGGAAACACACGGAAATAGCCTTTGTTACCTGTACGCGCCCATCCCAACTCATATAAATAATGCATCAGGTTCGTTCACGTGTACGAATGGAAGGAACAAGGCTCTCCGTGACTTCTTCTCCTACTTCTGCCGTAGTCGCACGGAGAAAAGGGCGTAAAATTAAGGTTGACATATTTTGCAAAGGATAGACGTGGGTAGGTGGGTGGGTTGCCGGTGGGTATATCTTGATAGGGAGGAGCGCTTTCGCAGAGGTTGACGATCGGATCCTTTTCATTCGAAACGTACCTACGGTCATTTTTCTAGATGCAGAAATGAAACGCTCGATGCGAACGAAACCTATCGCCAATTCGATTCTTCGAAGAAATAATAGCGGTAAAACGCATCGGTGTAGAAAATGAAAGAAAAGGCTACGCTATTCATAGAAAAAGATGGTAATGTGTGTTTTCAAAAAAAGCGGAGGCGTAACAGTCCAACTGGAATGCCGCGAAACAAGAATCAATCATAAAACAGCTAAGTAGTTTCTAGAAACAAGGGAGAAGGTGCACCCCGGTTCTTTTATGCAAGAACGAGTTACGAACACGAACCGTATGATTATCAGCCCCAGTTCCGCTGTATCAAACGACCGCAGAAAATTAAGTTTCTTGCGTTTCTCTTTGCAAGATTATTCGTTCCTACTAATTGCGAGGTCTTTTTCAAAGATTTTGCGTCATACGTAAACTACTTATTTTCTTCGGGAAAATTTGTACGAGTCCTTGGTTTTGCGTTAACGCGTTAACCGCCTAAACTTTCGTTTAAGCGGTACCGTTCGTAACAAAAGCAATAGCGTATGCCATCGCGACCCACGTGGCGTGAATAGGAAGACATGTAAATTTTAATTAAACGCGACGTTTAACGTTTGACGAAAAACGACGTTTGACGTTTAACGAAAGAATGATTTTTGTTGGAAACTGACGATGGAAAATTTTTTGAATTTTGTAAAAAAACGTGAAGTCGCCGACTACAATTTCAAAGTGCCGCCATTTAGTCAGTATTCAAACATTTACAAAAACTTTTCCATCAATTCCCATAAAATATTGTGTCATTTAACAATTAACGAACCTAAAATAACGAACCTTTTGCAAAAACCACGGCACTGTTAATGCTGATATTTCAATTTTTATTGTACAACAATTGGCATTGAAAAAAGGAATAAATAACTAGCTTTAATCTTATTTAAAGTTAACTATACCAATATAGTGAAACCAACTGCAGTAGGACCTCCTTATAACAATTTCAGTTTATAACAATTCATCCCTATAAGGCTGAAAATGACCTCCCATTAACAATCTTTCTCATATAGTCTAGCTACAGGAGAACCTCGTTATAACAATTCCTCTCTATAAGGCGCAAAATTACCTCTCGATAACAATCTTTCTCGTATAGTATAACTAACCAAGTAGGACCTCGTTATAACAATTTCACTATATATGGCTCAAAATTACCTCCCGATAGCAATCCTTCTAGCCCCCCACCTCGAAAGTTCACCGACCAATCACATCAAACTTGTAAGGCGCGTTAATTGAAATTTAGTTCTAATTGTCGATGAAAAAAAAAAGATAAATAATCAGTTCTGGCCTTGACTAACGTTATGGGAAAAAAACTTGTTCAAATATTTATCTGCTACTCTACAAAGAAATTCGACAAAACCGGTTATTTTTCGGTCGCTCAAAGCAGAACACCCCCTTAAGCGCGAGTCGGTGCAAGCCCCCTTTTGCCCGATTATGGCTGTAACATTTACCTAACATTTGCCGATATAATGGAGGATATTGTTCCTTACCCTCCGTCCACCTGTTCCACGAGTGACACAACAGAAGGAGAGTTAAACCCTACTTGAACTCGAGATACACAACCAGGTTCGCGTGCTCGCGGCGGCAAACCACAAGATTCAGGTTTTGTAAATGACGCCGAGTCCATTCTCCAGCCTCATTCAAAACTGGTCGTTTTACCGCAAACCACAAACTTGAGAATTTCAACATGTGCAAGGGTTCGGCCTACATATATCGCAGATATATGTGCTTTTGTATCATACCACGAAACTCAATGCGCGCGCCATGCTATGTATACATTTGAAAAAGGTAGATTTTTCATTGAACTCTTATCTAACCAAAGCCATCGTGTTTATCGGATGCTTGTTAACCCCTTCGCTGTCAGTGACGCGAATACGCGTAATTGAAAAAAGGTCCTACCACTTCTGCTTGACGATGCGTACAGGCGCTTCGTGGAAAAAAAGATTTATGCTATTGCCATTTGATTGGTCTTTGGCGTTTAGATATTTTTGGAAACGTTTCAACTGTGTCCGAAGCCGAATTGGAACTCAAAATTTTGAAATTTGAAATGACAAATCCAATATGACGAGTTACGGTACTGGGTCTGTTGGAATTTTTGGATTTGGGTTGGTAATTGGTGACCCAACGTATCAAAAATACTGAGTTTCATTCAAGTAAAATAAGTTTTAGGATTTTGGTTGGCCGTATTGGCTCCATCATTTTGGATTTTGAAAATCCGATTTTGAAACAGAATTCCGCGACCTCAAACATTATGAGAGACTAATTTTTATAAAAATTGAAGCTGTATTTTCAATTTTTCCTCGTCACATGAGACTTACCACTTTGAATTTTCGAAACTTCACATCAGATTCGGATTGAATGACCCAAAAAACCTCAGAATTTCGAAATCCGAAATAGGAAGTCTAAAACAACAAGCTAGAAAACTAAACCTTAAACAAATTTTGAATTTGGTTTAGCAATTCAATGACATCAACATCCTAATAACACTCATTGTCAGTATCATTAAAGTAAAATAACCTTTGGAATTTCGGTACGCCATTTTAGATCCATCATTTTGGAATTTCAAAATCTGATATTAAATTGGCAATTTCAAACATCACGAAAGACAAATTTTCATAAAAATCCAATTGTCTTTAGAATTTTCGTTTGTCGTATTGGACCCGCAATTTTGAAATTTTAAAATTTCATGTCAGATTCGAATTTAACAACCAAAAAAACTCGAAATTTCAAAATTAGAAACAGCAAAACTAATATGATGAGAAAAGGGTCCATAGGGCGGGTTTTTGCCCCCAAGGGAGCACAGAGTCGCGATATCTTCATTTTCACATCTACGATGCGCTTTGATGTTTTACAACATTTATAAAAAAGAAAATTGTGCCTAATTGCGCTCATATTAAAAAACGCGGTTGGATGTGCCAAAAAAAGCTATTTTTTTTTAAATAATAAAAATACTTAGGTTTGCTCTAATAAAAGAGGGCTTAAATTAACTAAAAAAAGACTTAATATTGCTCCAACAAAACATTGAAATTATTAAAAAGATTATTGTTATAAAAATTCGAAATATTATAAATTTTAACAATTATTGGGGCCAAAATCCAACCTGATGGATTCACATCCTTTCAGTTCGCCATATTGGATCCATCATTTCGGATTTTCATAATCTGACATGAAATTAGTGGTATAACCAATTCTAACGCTTCTAGCAACAATGTAACCGTTTATTTTCGTATTCTATCAATAGTTTGATAGTTGAAGTATGCCAAAAGTAAGTATTTTAATTTAACATTTCATTTCGCATCATGGTACGATTGCAATTACAGCGCGAATAACCTCCATTACTTCATTCCGCCCAATTACCATTGCGTTTCGGCACAAGTGGGAGCATAACAAAATATCCCTCTCGCTCATTGGTATTTTTTATTCTGTAAAACTATTCCTTTTCACCGTCTGCCTCGAACTTCCTTGCATACCATCATCTAAGTTCGCACGAGGAAATTCGGCATACATATTTGATTATATTTACGAAATGGTGATCGCGATGTAAAGACTTTGTTTCCGTTACGTGCATGCGAGTATAAATGCGCGGAAGGGCGGAAGCATACGAGAAGGATGATACACGTTAAAACGTAAATTCGAGCCACATGTGCGTAATCGCACGTAAAATGCACAAGACATGGTGCATTCTGGTAATACATTACACTCCACGCCACGTTCATAATATGCAGTCTGCGGAAGTAAGGGGCAGGGTGCAAGCGAGAAAGAGAAAACTCTCAGCGGAAGCTGAAAGTTGAAATCATAGCAGAAAACGCAATTGGTTGATTCGGGTAGCCGGTATATGAGCGGAAAGCTGCAGTTCTACGTCGAGGGAAATTGGACGCACACGATAATGATGTATTTTTCAGGTTGAATCAACAGAAACGCGGGCGGTATCGTATCTCTTTCCGCTCTTTCTCTCTGAAACTTATGGAAATCGCTTCCCATGGACTTGGAACGTACATTTAATCTTTGAGGAAATTCATGATTTTTGACCCACACTAAACCCTACGTTCACGCCACGTTGATTATGACAAATGCAATAGCGTATACCATTGCGACCCACGCGGCGCGAATAGGTAGTCACGTAAATTTGACGTGGTGTTCAAAGTGTTACATACCTACACTTGCGAGGCCAATAAAAAAAGCTATTTTTTAAATTGAAAAATTGAAAAATCCCCCAAAATAGGGTTTTTGGGGTTCTTTTTTTTTTAACACATTTTGCGCGAGAAGCGACTAAGGTCGTTTTGCATCTTGAAGTACCCGCGCAAGATGTGTTAACGTATGGATATATTTATTTCAACTTTTCCCAGATTGAGAGACTGCCATTGGAGTGTCTTGTCTTGAGGAATTTTTACAAGTAGGAATATGCTGTTTACAGCAAAAGGGAACAATATTTTTCAGCAAAAATAATAATAATAATATTGAGAGTATAATAATAAAGTATAATAATATTGGTTTGGTGCATAATTATCAGGCGTTTCTTTAACCTGATAATATCGTTTAAAAACGCCTGATAATTGTGCCCATAATTATGAAAGTGGTCTAAGTCAAGATTTGAAAAAGATGAGATTTTCAATTATCTCGCATCATTTTGTCTTGCAATGGATTTTTTTCTTTATTAATCAAGACCAATAAAAGTCCAACTTTCAATGTTGCAGAATGTAAAAACGTTTTTTATTTTATTTAAAACAAATCCTTTCAATTTATCAACACAAAAAAAAATATGACTTAGACCACTTTCATAATTATGGGCACAGTTATGCACCAACCCAATAATAATAGCCCAGATGCGTTTTTGAAAAAAAAAATTTGATTCGTCAGAGTGACTAAGATTTCTTGGAAACTGTTGCGTTGAATCTTGACGAAACTTAGGGACTTCTCAACATTATAAAGAAGTAGTTATTAATCGAAAGATTTTTCTTTATGTTGCATATTTGCAGTTTTATGAATGAAAAACGGCCGACTGTTTTTCAATATCTTGAAATTTTTTGTCAAAAATCAAATTTTTTAAAAATCCTTTGATAAAGAACTAGCTTTTGGTATATACACAAAAAATGACTTTTCCTGTTTGTTTCGAATAATTTGGAATTCAGAAATAGTGGTGGTCGCAAACCAAAATTTTGTTTTCTAAATCTATCCGGAATATTATTATACTTTGCTTGCAAATAGCATATTTTTACATAGAAAACTTCCCGAATTCTCTTCAATAGCTATATTTTAATGAGTGAGAAGTTGAAATAAATATATCCATATAGTTATCTTAAAAAAAAAAATACACGGCGTTTTTTGCGCTACGCAAGTGTATATTATGACCTTTTATAAAAGTCTGTCAGGGCGGATTTTATAATATTGAAAAAATAAAGGGTTTAGAAAACTTCAACGAAAACTCAATTTTTTTATGACAAATTTCGTAACAACAATTTTTTTCATAAGGAAAATTCAAAAAAGTGGCCCAATGGTCTGTAAAGACACGAATTTCGAACGATTTCGATTTAACCCATTCGAGACGGTGATTTTTTTCGAACACGGTCCCCAAGAGCGAAATTTTTTTTTCCTTAGCGAGACTATGGGTTAAACACAATTTTTATTTAACAGATCTCATCACTCGAAACCTAAAACTACTCGCCCATAACTTATAAATACCCGAGCCATCGTGATTCGTATACTTTTGCTTTCGAAAATCGTTTTGGACCGAGATTCCAGGCCGATTTCCGAACGAATTAAATTTGATAGGCGTACGATAGAGGAAACGCGAAGTTTGTAGGTCTAATGATTGAAAGGATTGCCGTCGATGGAATTTATCAAGGATAAATAGTGGTGGTATTGATAAAAGTTACGTAAACTAGTTATGAGTCCAACGAACGAAAAGAAAAAGTGTTGTCGTGTCCTTTTTTCCCCCCTATAAACTAATAGTGGTATCAAAGAAAGAGAGAAAAACTTGACGATAGCAGGAAACGGGTACACGGAAAATATACCCGCGCAGGCGATAACAATGTACATATATGCGGTATACATAGCATAGCCCATTAATCCGAGCGTGTCGCATTGATCTATCATTGTCCGACTGAGGGGTGATATACTCATGGACTGATACATAATAGATTGTGAACGCAGACTGTCACGACGCAAATAGCTACCGCTTGTGTGTGTTGCGTCTTGTCTTTTCTTGTCTTGTCTTGTCTTGTCTTTCTTTACCTTCTTTTGTCCATTGTGATCTGGACGTACCACGTAACGAATAAATGACGAGAACAACCAACCACCTAATGTCTATGTATGTAACACCAATATCTATTTATTTTTCTTGATATGCATATCAAGCGAAGGAGGATATAATAAAAGTCCAGTAACCCAGTTTGTATCGAGGTATACAAACTCATCCATCTGTTGTTGGTGGCGGCAAATGCACATACCGATTTAACTTCCCTTTTCTTTTTCCGAGGTGTATCACTAAGTAAAGCCGTGCTGTTTTTACACATGGGTTCAATTTTATGTTCGCGCTAACTTATTTAAACCCTTTTACAGCACTGGAATATACCTGTTTTTGCTGCCTTTTTTGTTGTAGCGTTACAAGCAACGTTACCAACCCTCGCATGGACAAAATAATTCTTTCGCACGAGAACTTGTTCTGTTGTTCCAGGATATTGGAAAATCCCTTTTCAACCCTTTATAGCATAGTGGCATGTTCCATATATTACCTTTTTTGGGATTCAAAGTAGATTTTATTTGATTTTGTGACCGGGCCATTATCATTTTGAAATATTAACAAAATCAATGTCCATGTGCAAATTGTTTACAATTTTTGGTAATTTGTTTATATAAATATACCAATTACGAAAAACAGAATTCGCAAAGAATTTCGTTTGTTGCTCCAGGATTTAAAAAAAATGCCTTTATAACCCTTTTCGGCATGTACATGTGATACCTTTTTCGTGATTCAAAGTAAATTTTATATGATTTTGTGACCGTGTTTTATTTTTGTAATTTTATAATTTTTAAATAATAACAAACTCAATGTCCATGTGCAAATTGTTAACAATTTTTGGTAATTTGTTTATATAAATATACCAATTTCGAAAAACAGAATTCGCAAAGAATTTCGTTTGCTGCTCCAGGATTTAAAAAAAATGCCTTTATAACCCTTTCCGGCATATACATGTGATACCTTTTTCGTGATTCAAAGTAAACTTTATATGATTTTGTGACCGTGTTTTATTTTTGTAATTTTATAATTTTGAAATATTAACAAACTCAATGTCCATGTGCACATTGTTTACAATTTTTGGTAATTTGTTTATATAAATATACCAATTTCGAAAAACAGAATTCGCAAAGAATTTCGTTTGCTGCTCCAGGATTTAAAAAAAATGCCTTTATAACCCTTTCCGGCATATACATGTGATACCTTTTTCGTGATTCAAAGTAAACTTTATATGATTTTGTGACCGTGTTTTATTTTTGTCATTTTATAATTTTGAAATATTAACAAAATCAATGTCCGTGTGCAAATTTTTTACAATTTTTGGTACTTTGTTTATATAAATACACACATTCTGAAAAACAGAACTGTTTTATCAAAAAATGTACCTATGCCTTATTTTAAAGGATTAAAATAGTACATTACGACCCGTGGCCAGAAAGATGGATTTCCTGGCCGGCGGGGTTTGACGCCCGAGGCGAAGCCGAGGGCGTCAATGAACGCCGGCCAGGGCATCTAACATTCTGGCTGAGGGTCGTATACTATTTTTCTTGCTCCTCACCCGAAAGTACGTCAAATAATTAATCTTTTTAACATCGCAGAATCGTCTGCTCTTGTTTTCTGGCCTGCGTCATCGCGCCCTCTCGGTCAATTCACGCGGTACCCGATTTTACGGCCGCACATCAGTTGACACGTTTTTGATGCCCGCCCGACTTTTGCAAAGCCGAGGCGAAGCCGAGGCTTTGCTGGTCGGGGGCGGGCATCAAAAACACAAAAAGAAACGGTTGAAATTCAGGTTATACACAAATCTGAATACTTTATTAAAATTCAGTAAATAGTCTATTCAAAACCAGTATAAAGTATTCAGATTTGTGTATAACCTGAATTTCAACCGTTTCTTTTGTTAACAAATGAATAAACGATGATGTATATATGATAAATTTTAATTAAATTAAGCAATGAAACATAAATAACTAACAGTATATAAATATATATAAGAACGCAAAATTAATTTGCTTGTCATTTTCCTTATTGTACTTTTTACATGAAACATCATGGAACACAGAATTTTTGAAAGTACAGTTTTCAAATTTTATAGTACGACTATTGAGCGTTGAAGTAGATAAATCGGCGCTAGTGAGCGAGCCACGAAAAATCGACAGCCAATCACAGCGCGTGTTTCATCAGCCAGCCACAAAAAACGGACTTTCGTGAGCGAATTTAATCCGGAAAGTACGTACTTTCGGGTAGAGGAGCAAGAAAAATTCATGTTCAGTACAAATCATACCACCAATGAAATCTGATTACGATTGCGATTGGTTGAAATCAGTATCTTAAAATCGATTCTAATTAGTTTAACAATGGTGAGATCGGGTATCGAGACAAGTCATGATAACGCAAAATTTCGTGATGATAAACTAAATCTTGAAATGGTTTGTATTTTTTCTTTTTTTTTTTAAGTACCTAGGGTTTTGCTAGGGATTTGCCAGGTCAGACCGCCATATGTTGTAAAAATAACAATACCATTACATGCAGTAGCACTACTCTTCTAAATGAAACTATTAGTATATTTCCTTTGATATAGTCATTTTTCCCTTTATAACGGGTTTAGGTCAAGCAGAAACGACACACGCAAGTATTCTCAAATAATCTGATATGACTTGCACAGTCTTTCAAATTTATTTCCCACGACAATTAAGTTTATGGTGTCTAGTCTGGTTAAAAATCTACTATTGTGTGTTCATATAAAACCTAGAAAAACTCTAACAACGAAGCAAACAACCAAAAATCGTAAATGAAATTAACGGAAATGCGCCCTGAGCGGTTTGTCAACCTATTGCTTGGGTTTTGCTAATTCGAGTCTCAGGGAAATTTGACCCGAACGTTGCATCGAGAATGGGCATTTTGACAAAAACGGGGCTACACTGCACACGATCCTTGATTCTGGATTGGAAATTAATGATGTGGAACAGATAAGAGAAGATATATGTGCATTTTGAGCCATTAGTTACACAATGCTGCTAAAATGGCCACAACGCATCCTCGCTGAAGCTACAAAAAACTGAACCTATTCCAAATATCGTCCTTCCATATCCCGTTCAGCTAAAAGCATGGCAGCAGCATTCTGGTTTCGTTTCATGCGGTGCAACGTTTTAAAAATGCAAATATCCACACAAAGAGGCAGTGATATGAACAGGTGACGCTCGAGCGATGCGACACGTTGACTCTTCCGACAGGATAATTCGCCGTTCTCGTACATCGACCCTGACCATTGCATCCTGGATTACTTATCCCTACGACTCCTTGATAACTCATTTCCGGTTATACGGATGCACCTAACATGTGCATTATATAATATATAGTAATGCTCTTTCAAGTTTTCTTGCTGTGACACCAGAGCGTGTTATTATTTATGCATTTTTGCAGATCCAATGCGCGTACGTACGTATACGTGATTAATTACTTCCGATAATTATCAGCATCTTGGACACCAGTCTTCTCTTTTCGAGACATTTCCATTTTTTATTTATGGGGACTTGTATCGGTAGATCGCACTTTTTAGCCTTTTTCTATTTCAGAAACTACTAAATACTGATACCTTTAAAAAAATCGTTCCAAATAACAGCTCTCCATTTTTTCTCGCAACAGTTACTTTTGTTAACCCTTTCGCTACGGCGGTCCTCGCCGCGGAGTGCCTTTAACCCTTTGAACGCCACGTCAAATTTACGTGACTACCTATTCATGCCGCGTGGGTCGCAATGGTATACGCTATTGCATTTGGTATAACCAACGTGGCGTGAATGTAGAGTATAGTGTTGGGCACCGGTGACCTTTATGGCAGTCAAAGTGTTGAACGCACGCAGTTTTCAACATTCGGCGCCAAGACTTTTGTCTCAAAAACGATTTAGTAACATTACTTTTAAAAGCAAAATGATAAAAAAAAACATTGCAACAACGCTTGCAATTGTTTGCGAACAGAGAAAAGCTAGTCGATAGCACTTGGCTTGATTTTTGGCTCCGTTTCCGTAACAGATCGACGGGTGACTATAGTCACCTGTCGTGTCCAGGCGGCGTTTTGTAGCGGGTAACTATAGTCACCGTTCGTAGCGAAAGGGTTAATTCCCTTCCTATTTTTAAAACTCGTCTGTATCAATTTTTGCTTGACCAAGGAAAAAGTGAATAGCCTTTTCCACCCTAGCGTATCTATTATTTTCTTATTGTACAATAATTATTGATTATTCTATTTGTAAATTATGAAACTTTGGGGGCGATTCTGGTCAACGCCTAAGAAAAAGCAAATTTTCAACATTTTTCGTTCAAAAACTATTGCATATAATTAGGCATTCTTTTTTTACCTGAAAAGATATGACTTAGAACAGTAAAAAGAGAATTTTATTTTCATTGAAAAATGTTTATTAATTTAATTACAAAGGTGCTTTTGCACCGATCAAAAAATATTCGAAATTTTGCCGCAGGTGATTCTGATCCTCCTGGATATTTAAAATGAAAAATCGGAAGAGATTTTCGATAATTAACGAGATACAAAAATTAAATAGTAACCCGCTTTGCGTCCAATGCACTTCGATGCCACAGAATGATAAAAAAAAATTCTGCTCTTCCATAATATTAATGAATTTTCTCTAATCCTTCGTCTCCATTTTTCTCAGTGAATGCGTGTGAGCGTGATTATGACAAAAATGAACGCTTGTAAAGGAAAATAACTTTCATCGATGTCCCCCGTTAATTGTCCGCTACGCAAAGGTACACTCACATATCCTAGCGATCGTGCACAATCGTTTCGATGCCACATGCAACATGTGTAAAAAAAAAAGAATATGCATTATGGGGAGAAATAAAGGTAGAGAAAGAGAGAGATAAAAACAGAGAAGCAGAAATAGTCTCGCTTTATCGAGGTCGACCGGTTTTCCAGCAACCGTCGGTTCTTAAGGGACATTGCGACATGAGTTTCTTTCTCCCTTTTTCATTATCTTCGTGTACCGCAAGATTCCATGGAGAAAACAGGAGAGGGAGAGAGAGAGAAGGGGGTACTGCAGGAATTGTACATAAATTATTATTAGTGCAACGATTGCTCCTATTTTCCTAAGACTAGTGTTACATATCTCGGTCGATGTATCCGCTCCCCACGCTTATTATAGCATGTTCCTCAAAGACGTATATTCACTTTGCGAATCGGAAAGAGCTAAAGCACATCCTTTTTTCGAAAGGTGTACCTACATATCGGGATAAAGTTAGAAAGGAATCGATAAATATCGGATAAATTCTATTTATTCTACAATATTTCTGTCAATCCCGAGTGGAAAAATAAAGACAAACATTATTTAGGGGTTGGTTATGTATGTACACTCCACTCCCGCTCGTATGTTCATTTGAATTTAGTCAAACCTCTGCTCGAGATCCTTTTGATGATTTATTGGATAAATCTATAATACGCCTTTTCAATCTAGTAATTTTTAACTAAGATTAATTTAATTAAACTACATTTTCATAAGAACAGTCTTTATGTTTCTTTTTTCAATTCTTCTAATTAATAAGCTAACCTACCGTATGAAAATATGCAAAATATTATTTATTAAACTCTTTATATACTAAAACTTATTTCACATTTACAGTTTGATAATTAAAAATAATAAAAAATTAATCACTTAATTAGTCACCTACCACAAACCCCATAAGCTTCTATATGTTTCAATTTATATAAAAACAGAGACTACATGCATTCCACAATAAATATTTTGTATTTGGTCCCATCGCAAAATATTTATTAGGAGCTGAGATATATAAAAAAAGGTTATTTGGGGATGGAAATTTGTCACCCCATAATTCTTTTTTGTTCGAAAATGTCGTTGCACTATCGTACTTGATAGAAAAAAATATTTAGTTCACACGGAGAGTATGTTGCATGGGATAAATATGGTGTTAATGTTACAAGTGAATATTTACTTTAAAGGGCAGTGAACTATTTGTAGGGGTGGTTTTTCGCAAAATCCTGAAACATATCAACTTAATTATTTTATTTTATTTACAAAAGTATTTTTTTCTAATTTTTTAAGGCTAAAATTGATTTTTTACTGTGGATATATCAATGAAAAATAACGTTTTTTAAAATAAAAAATAGGGGTCGCAACCCTACTAGTCAAAAAACATCCATTAACTAGTGTTTTTCGCAAGAAACATTTTCCATTTTGTCCCATCGCAAAATATTTATTAGAAGCCAAGATATATTAGAAAAACGTTTTTTGGGGTCAACTGTGAGGGTGATTTTCACCCCTTAAAAGCATTTTTTAGCAGATAAAAAAAATACGTGTCTATTATTTTTTCATGCTCTACAACATATATAAAAATTATTAAAATCGGTGTATTCGGGTTCGGGTGGGTTCCTTGTTAATTTATCGGCGTGTCTTTACTTCAAAGGAATAAGGTTAAAATCAGACTGTATTTTTCGACTCGAGAAGGGAAGATGATAAATGTACCTTCTTGAATCGAAATAACAAATTTAGATGAAAATATTCCGCATCGCTGAATCGGAATCACGAAGCGTGTCCAGCATATTCACATCCGTTTCGTCACTTCGATTTTGTATTAAAAATGAAACTGCAGAATCACACACACAAAATTGAATTGAAATTGCGAATATTTCGATAAAACGAATATCTCTGCCCAAAAACAATCCGTAAAAAGGACCAAAAATGTGCAATACAAGAATACCTCAAAGTTCAAACTGAATTGTTGTTCATTTTTTTTTATGGTTAACATGAAAGCAATATTCGGAATTGTCATAGGTTTTTCATGGGTTTTTCATAGGTTCTGGCGCATGGCGATCTATAGAATATTTCAGCGTTATATTTTTTACAATAATTTTTACGTCCTGCACGTATTTCATACACTGGGAAAAAAGGAATCGTCGGAATAGTGAAAATCGTTAGAAAAACTATAAAATATTTGCTCGTGACGTGAACTAATGAAATATAAATTAATGAAATAATAAATATTCGTAGAAAATTAATGATTAACAATAGTCACTTTAAAATGACCGTTAACGTTTATTATTTAACATGATACTTTTTGTAACTTTTACTTCTTTCTATGCAATTTCATCGTTCTTCGTCACAAGCGCGTCTTTATTATTTAATTAGGAAATGTTATAAATTATTTTTCTCATTGTCTAGACTCGCAAAAACTAGGGTTTAGAAAAATCACCCAATTAATATATTCCAGTACTGCGTGATTCAAATTAAGTTTTTAATTTTGGTAAATTTTGTTCGTTTTTCGATTGACCGTTGTAATACAAATTTGTGTGTGTGTGTGTAGAAAACCAAGAAAAATTCCCAAAATTCTCTAATTAAATTAGGATTTCGCCAATTAGAACACCATAAGAACCCCTTTTATGGAAATACAAGTGATTTTGGAATTTTTGTTGGCGATAATGGATCCTCCATTTTTCAATTTTCAAAATTTAACACCAGATTCGGATTCAGCAACACAAAAAAACTTTCATCCTGAACTTTTGGAGTGATTTTGAAGAAAAAAAATATGTCCAACACATTTTCGGCGCGAGAATCTATTTTTCGTCCGACTTCGAAGGGATCGATTCCACGAATAATTCCATCAGCGGTCTTTTTAACCAGTAAATGCGGAGTGATTATAACTTTTAGAGTTAGAGTTATTTATTTAACGCTCTGAGACAAGTCCCCTAATGTGCGAAAATACAAATGAGCCGTTTATTTTGAAAGTGGCCTAAGTCCATTTGGGAGTTGTTTGTTGTTACTGTAGTAACATGTGCCACTTGAAGTTGGTTATCATAAAATTGGTATATTATGCACTCAAGGAGGTAAGTAAGACAACGTGACCCGCGTCGCCTTCGGCTCGGGCGACAAATACGCGGGAAGCGATGTCTTACTTTCCTTCCGTGATGCGTATGCAATTTTTTATAACATCCAAACGCAAAGTTCGGTAAAAATAAAGTGAAAAATTAGTTTATTCAAATCTCATTCGAGTTAAATTATTTGCGTTATTATTATTGTCATTATTTTTATTTTTCATTATTATTTCTATTATTATTATTGTTGTTGTCGTTGTTACTATTGTTATTACAGTAAAACCTCGATATAACGGACTAACCGGGGGGAGGGGGTGTCCGCTAAAGCCGAAAAAATATACTAAAATAACGTTAAATAAATTAATTTTCAATATAGTAAATAAATATAGCAAAATAACGTTGAATAGATGAATTAATAAAAATCGGTTTAAAGAAATTGATAATAAAAATGAAATAGAAATAAATGAAGGAGAAACAACAATGATTTGAAAGAACGATAGACTGCCGATCGGGGGATCGGTATAAGGTTCTCCGCGTTACTCACAGAAGTGAGTGTCTACATTTAGCAAATTCAAAGGGACCAACATGCTACCGAATATTATCGTTGCTAAATATTATGACTAAACCATCACCAAGTTTACCACCCATTGCACGATAGATTTAAACAATGGAAAATGAAAGAGACAAAGAAGAAGAGAAAAAAAGAAGCGGGGAAAGAGAGAGATAGAGAGAGAGAGAGACTGATAGAGGGCGGGACAAATGAAAGAGAAAAATAACGGTAAAGTGTAAAGAGTAAAAATATGAAATTCTAAATAAGAATAATGTAATTTAAAAGTATACCGATGAGAGAATGAGAAAGCGGAAAAAATGATAAAAAATCAAATGTAATCAATTCTACGATACCGATGCTACTCTGAGTACTGAGTTCCCAGTCTTTCATGAGGATTTCTCGAGCAGGTCAGGATGGCGTCGACGTGGGTAGACCTATAATGCAGACAAATCGATAATACAATCACCATCGGATAGAAAATTCATTATCAAAGAAGATATTAATTCCTCAACTTAACAATATCTTTATCCTCACTCCGCAATTATTCTATTCGGTGGGGTCTCAGTCATTGTTACTCATTTGACGCTCAAGGAAATCGAATGCGCGAAATATCGTTTGTGGTAGATCATCGTGAAAATGTAGAAGGAACAAAAAAAAGAAGGAGGTGAGCGAATATTTCTTCACAGACGTGAATTTATTGCCGCAAATTGGAAACTTTCACGTAACACTTGCGTTGCTATCAGTGAAATCGTTTGCTTTGAACATACGCGAGTGCGTTCACTCACCGCATTCACTTGGAATTGCTTGAACTGCGAGTTACGCAAAATTTCACTCGTGTTACACCTTTAATGATGCTCCCTTTCTTCTCCTTTTGTTTCTTCTGATACATATGTGTGCGTTTATCGTCGGTCACGCTTAAGAAGCATCTTCGGAAAGCGTGAAGACGCGCGTTCCAGCGCACATTACGTAAGAAAACGCTCTCGATGGCACGTGTGGTCACGCTCAGTCAACCACGAAGTCGTTTTCATCAAACCAACTGGGGATTTCAGGTTTTTGGGGTGTCATTCGATACGAGTCACCGAGCGTCGGGTATCGACTCAATTGCCTCCCGATTAGAAATTCACCTAAAGTTGTTTCAGGATCCGATAAGGTGATCGCAAGTCAAAAGTCTTGGCGAAGCAATTTCTGTCAATCGTTTCAACATATCTGCCATTTTCTTCTTTACAGCATCGATTGGCACAAAATGTGTCCCTTGAAGCACTGATTTAACTTTAAAAAATAATACTAATAAAAATAATAATAATTGGTTGCTTCCAATTTAGCACCATGTTGGTGTTTGCAAAAACTGTCGGGTAAATCCCGGTGGTACCACGCTGGTGTCGTAGACAAAGTTTAACCGGCGCCAAATGGAATAATCAGCACCTTGCGACGCCTGCATCATTTGGGCACTTCCGTTTGGGAAGTTTTCCAAAACTTCCTTATAATGACATTGATTAACCTTTAGGAAGGTGCCTTTAGGAAGCAATTCTGCCAAAAAATAACGCTATGCCATTCGCACGTCTAATCCTGATTCTTGCATTTGGCGCCGGTAAAACGCGGTGCCACCGGGATTTACCGGATAGTTCTCGTAAACACCAACATGGCATCACCGGAAGACATAGCGTTAAGAAATCGACAGATATGTTGAAACAACTGACAGAAATGACTGATGTGCCCCGTGCCTTCGACGGTCCGGCTAGAAATTCACCTGAGATTGTATCAGGATCCGATATGGTTTATGTAAGGTAATCCTGAGTAAGGTTTACCTGAAAAGGATCTGATAAGGATTAGATATGGACGTCTTCCTAATGGTTACGACGATTACGTCTTTGTCAGGTCCTGACGCAGGTTGTCCTAATGGGAGGAATAAGTTTTGTCCAAAGAATTTTCCTCATCATCAGGTCCTTGTTGGGTTTTTATTGATTTACCTGATTGTAAAATCCAGATTTTTCATAAGGTTTGCCTTATCGGAACCAAATGCGGTTTATCCTACGTAGCTTAACCCTTTCGCGACGGCGCATCTGTACCATATTGGGCCACTTTTCACCACTTAATGAGAAAAATTCTTTATTTCTCTGACAATAAGGTCTATACCGTATATTGTTGGCGACAGCCTCATAAACAAACAACTGACTGCCGTATTTAGACGGCATCAGCCGCTGTGATGCACCAAGTGACTGCCGTATATAGACGGCACCCGTCGCCAAAGGGTTAATTGTAAATTTGTTTGTATCAATCTTAAAAAAAAAATTGGTATCCTTCTCACATTCTTTTTTTTAAAAATAAATTTGAATAATTTTTGGCAGCGCGCATCTTTTACAAGAAATGCAAGGAAAAAAAAATTCCAAAAGTGATTTAAACAATTATTTTATTTGTTCCCCAAAGATTATTATAATAGTTCTCCTGTACATGTTCATTTTTTATTTCTAGGATGAGACATTCCACTATGAAGCTTCTAATAACACAACCTTATTGAAACCTAATTAGGTCCTTACAATACATCCTAACTCAAACCTGAACAGGTAATTATTTAAACAGGATAAGGTTTGATAAGGTAATTATTAGTAAGGTCCCCCAGCAATAGATCTCGAGTGAAACCTAATTAGGTCCGGACAATAAATCCTGACTTAAACCATAACAGCTAATCCTAAGGAGGTCTTAAACACCATATTTAGAGAGCAACAAATTATACGAGCATACTCAACTCGTAAATATGCTAAAATATTGAAATTCGAAGATTACCTTCGACTTTTAGAAAATATGCAATTATGCATTCGCGTAATTTCGTTATCTCTAATCATATCCCGACTCGAACCTAATTAGGTTCTGACAATACATAAGATCCTGTCATAGAAACTGCGTTGCGCGCCTTATCAAGTCCTGGATCGGGTTACTTTCCAAGAACCTGAACAGAACCTGAGTAATACTTCTAGTCGGGGACTCGAATCGAGGACCCTTCTTCCGCTTAGAACTTACTTCATTGGATGCAAGAATTCTTCCCGATGCATCAATACGATCTATTTGTTTTGCAGAATCTTAGGATTCAGACTAAATGGAGTGTTTCCATGAAAAATACGAGGAAGAGACCTCGGATGCTTTTCTTCATTGAATCCGATTCATTCGAGGTTACGTTTGAGAAATCAGCGAGTTATTAATTATATAAGTGGGAACGCACTACAAGTAGAACGCAGATTTCAAAGCAGACTTTAGCATCCAGATAGCAATTTATCAATGTTGAAAGTGAATACTGTAATGCCATCATAGAGATTGCAGGAAGGACGGAAAAGACGAGAGGTAAAATGAGGTAATATACCTGCGTACACGTCCAACTTGTATGCATGTGTAGGGCCTACACACATAAAGAACGTCGTTTTCCAACCTTTCTTCTCTTCTTTCCCCGGTCTTTCTTCCACGTGAAGAAGGAACGCATGCACACTCGTGATCAAATTTTAACTGACCTTTTACAAGTTCCAACAATGGTCCAATAATACCTAGTTTCTTATCTCACAAAAATTCTATTCTATAGCTTGTAAATGAATTATTGACGGGTGTGACGCGACTAAAATTAAAATACGAAATCTGGGTTGTGGTTTTTCTGGTTAATCACCATTTTCTTTTAACCCGATGACGTTCTTCAGATTTTCAAAGATTCCTTTCGAGGATATCCTATTATGGAAAGGTTTATTTTGACGAAATCCTAATGAAAGTTGGTGAAAAATAGGTTTTTTAAGGGCGAAATCGCGTTTCTGGTGAGACATCAAGAATCTTCATAACAAAATTGGATTCCTTGAAGGAAAATACGTCAGATAAGGGTCTTTCGAAAGTCCCCAAAAGGTGCTTCCCAAAGTCAAATTTTTTGGGCATACCTTGGCCTTTCCCCAAACATGGATTAAAAATTGAATTGTGGTTGGACAAATCATTTTTATGGGTAATTTGACGCCTATAATCGATTCCACGGGTCCATATGGATGAAATCCTAGCGGAAGCTGGAAAAAAATAGGTTTTTTTTAATGGAAAAATCATATTTCTAATGAGATATTGGGAATTTTAATAACAAAATTGGATTCCTCGGACAAAAATACGTCGCATAAGGGTCTTCTAAAAGTCCCCAAAAGTCGAATTTTTGGAAACAACCAAATTATAATCGCTGAAGTTTTTACCCAAACGCCAATAAGACGAAAAATGCGCGCACGCGCGTTGTTGATAATTCTTTTGAAATGCAGTACAAGGCATGAAATCAACAATTAGAACTATTTCGGAAGATGATCGATGCGGTTGAAAATATCAACTAATATTCGCGAATGGCAAAATGCACAAAGTGAGAGCATAAAGCGCGTCCATATTGTTGCCTTTTACCGAGTGAAAAGCAATTTGCCTCTCGTGGCTTGTTTTCTCTGAATTTTTGTCTTTTGAAAAATCTTCAAGAATGAGCTTTTTAGGCAACGTCTTTTCAACCAAGAATCCAAGTACATTGGGAGAACGTACGCTGTCTACACGGAAAGGAATTTGGAGGGTGAATTCTCGAGGCAATCTAAGGTAACGTAAGGTGAGACCCATGCCACTATGTCTCCGGGTTATACCAAGAGACTTTCTAGCTCTCGTGATAACGGGGAAGAAAAATATAGAAGTAAACAGAAACGGAAAGAGGAAAATGTCAGTTTTTCGGAAGAAAGGAATGATGCGTTAAAGCCGATCGACCTTAACATCTTCACATTGCGGCCACGAGTCGGTACTCGGTTCCGTTTTTGGTACATCATAGATTGAGCATCAATTGTGGGGTTTATCGCGCTTTAGACTTGCGGAAAATTAAAATATACCACAAAGCGATGCACAAGCTGTTACGGGAATGCAACTATATTCATAATTCACAACGTCGTATGTTTATTCGCACACGACCCGGAGGAGAGTCGTACCATTACATGTCATTATTCCACATGGTTGCCTCGTGCGTACTGAAACCTCAGGCCGTGTTTAAAAGTAGATTATCGTTTGTAATTACCATTTCCCTCTATCTCTTTTTCTCTTATGCTTTCTCCTCTCCATTATTGCATCTCTATGTTCATCACTTTAACAATTATTACTTTTTATTACTATTTTATTACTTATTATTGCCAATGTGGCTATGCAGGAGCCAAAGAATTACGAAAAATGGACAATTTTAGACCAACTGCAGTTTGGTTTGGGTTGTTTCCTCAGTCGCGATATTAACACGTTCAACCCGGCGTGAACCACCGGTGGTTCACAGGCCAATGCTTTTTAAATGGCTTAAAAAATGCGCCGGGTTGATCGTGTTAAATATTAATTTTTAGATGTTATTATTTCTTCTGGCTTAACCTTTTCGCTCCGGGAGTGGTCCACATATGGACCAGCACTCCGTGTGGCGACTTGTCATAAGAAGTTCATTCACTTAAGTCATGAAATTCAGCTAAAATGCGAGGTCAATTTTAAAGGAAAAATCCCCGGAGCGAAAAGGTTAACGACTTATCGGTAAATATTTACACTGAAGTAAACAAGGAGAGACTATCCCGATGGAATTAAGTTTAGGACGAGATTTAGTTAAAACTTGAATTGTTGTATTAGCTAGCTATGACCTAAATTTGTTTATTTACGTCATGATGCAGAATCAAGCATAACGATAAACTCTTCATTCTTTAGGAACCATTCATCAATTTGGGACAATAATTAAGTTCCCGGGTCTTTGATCTCCTGATCCCGACTTCTCGCATAAAATCTGTTATTTTTCCACCTGTTCATAATATTTTCTTTAGCCGCTGCATAAACGTAGAATGCCGCAATTGTTTAATTCCAAATTAATAGCATTCGTTTTCTCTGCATTCTGAACCGCAGAGACTGACTTTTCGATGAAATGTACTATCCGTCACACTTTGGTTTCCATTGTGTTGCGGTTATTCGGAAAACATGAGCGTGATGCAACAGAAGCATAGCAAATAGTAGATATAGAATCGAGTGAGTGAGTGAGTGACTAGCCAAGCAAGAGGTTAACAATGTAGATGGACGCCGAGCATGCCTTTGGCGTGGTGAGGTTAGAGTCGCCACTATTAGATTGAGGTTCGGCGGTCTGCAACACCCGCCGTCTCCATCGGTTTACAATATCGTAAATCGCTCGCTAACCAGTTGGTCCCACGTTATGCTAGGAATTCGACTGCTACCCCTGGCACACCGCTCTTGTATTCCCTCCTCTCGCTACCTTTTATTCCCTCTGTCTCATTCTCCGGTATCCCCAACTACGAAAGCCTCGGATTAAAAGAACATACTCAAGACGCATTTCGATGATACCGCAATTTCTGCGTCACCAATCATATCTTTGCTGGTCCAGAACATTCGCACTGGAAAGTATTTCTCTGAAACTTTTTTCTTCGCGCGGTTCCACTTTATCGTGTCCACAGCCTATCTTGTACCAGACAATTAGACCCTCTACCGTCCTTAGCAGAAGGCACGAATTTTTGTATATTATGTATATTATATATGTACATCATATATGAACCGTTTATTTGGAAAGTGGTGTACGTCCATTTTTAAAAAAATGATATATCACGTAATTTATGTTCAATTTAGTGTAAACTTTTTATTTCTAACTAGTTAGTATTTAATTTAAAAATGCCCATGTTTTGGCCAATTTAAAATTAGCCGGCAGAAGAATTAGCGGAACCATTAATTTTGAAAGTTGTGCAAGTCCATTTGTAGCGCGTAAATACACATTATGTTAGTTAAATTCGCCTAAAACAAATTTATAGAATCAAACTGCATATTGATAAATCTGTAAAAATAATGCCAGACTTGATATAATTAACTTATATGTATATTGACACGCGAAAGCCGGTATCTGTTCTCCTCGGGACCCACCCAATCCCGGTGCACTAACCGTCTCGGAATTGGTTTGTTTGTTTCAAATCCCCCGCGTTTCAACTGGCCCCAGTCTCCACCATTAACCCTTTGACTGCCACGGAAAATTTACGTGACTCCCTATTCACGCCGCGTGGGTCGTAATGGTATACGCTATTGCATTCGTCATAACCAGCGCGGCCTGTACGGAAAGTTTGGTGTCGGTCACCGGTGACCAACATGGCAGTCAAAGTGTTAACCGTTTGAGTGCCAGGCGACGCGACCGCGCTTCTTCTATTTCATGTACAAAAATGCCAGCATTTTTGAAAAACAGAATGAATGATTCGGAAACAATAAACACCTCTGGCACTCAAACGATTAATGATTGCAATTAGCAATTCCAGTTGAGTCAGCCAAATGTCGTGGATGTAGATGTGGCGACTTGAATGCGTATACGATATCTTCGTCGTTGACACGGTACAGTGAAGAGTGAATTGAGTAGGAGGGTCGCTGAATAGAACATTAAAAGCGTATACACTTATCCTCCATTCTCTAAAAATACGCAACGCTCACGTTATTCTCAAATTTATTCAAACGGGGAGGGTCCGCGCTTGGAAGATAGTTAGCTAGCGCGTTGCTCAACTTCAGCCCGAGCAAGTACACGATAGGAGACCTCTCTATTCGCCATAGAGTTACATTTTTGTGGCGGGCACAACAATTCCCATCAGTTGCGTAAATATGTGCGTGATTACTTTTAATTCCCTTTATTTGCTCGTCCACCGTCTGTCTGCGCGGCGGTTAACCGCTTCCACCGAATAACCGTTGCCACGTTCGTTATCCTACCTAGCTATACCTTGTCCAACGTTGAAGCGTTTGCATTGCACCCTATTTCCAGTATATCATGACAGACGCATTATTGCTGGTAATAACACGATATAAGCGCGCGTGTGTCCGTAGCTTGTGCGTTCAATTGTTTTTAATTAGCAATTGTAAGAATATAGGACTTCGCGCGCAAAATGCAGTCATGCCGTAGGATGTAAGCTTGAGAAAGAGAACGAATCACAAAAGAGGATTTTTCAATGATCGAGACACGTCTTTATTACGATTGGTCGATATTCTTAAGTTTTGTAATAAGGAAGTTTAGTGGGTGAAGGCTCTATGTTGTACTATATTTATCTAGTGAATTAATCTAGTGACTTTATATTACCTTTGACTAACGTAAGCTGGTTAACTTTTTCGAATGATGTCTCTTTTTTTAATCCTTGCAGTGAGATCTACTTATTTTTAGTGTTTCACATTTCTGATCAATTTCATCAGTTTTAAGGGCATATAAGCATTTTTTAGGTACTTGAAGTTTTACTTTGTGCAATTTTTATGAAACTTGTGTTAATAAACAAAATTCTTTGCATAAGTTGCTTTATGAAAATATAGTATTTACTGAGAAACAAAAATTGTAGAAGGTAAAAAAATAGGAAAAATCGCAATTTTTACAAAAAAAAATTAACAGATAGTGGCAAAAGTAGCACCTTCTTACTCTAAAGATTCATAAATTGGAGCCAAAGTAGGCTGAGGCGTCTCAAATCCTAGCACCTAAGGTTCAAGCAAAACAGACACATAGATACTTAAACGTAAAATTGAAGCTCTTAAAGAAAACGGTACTTAGCTACATTATCTGCTGAACAGTAATTATGAATGACGCAAATGAACGAACAGGAACATGCGACTTCGGCAGTAAAAGAAAATAGGCGTGTCAAAGTTTTCAATGTTTTGGCGAATGTTCAAATGGGTTTAAAGCGCAAAAATGTTCTCTAATGAACACGTGCGTGTACTCGTGAACCTGTGAGTCATTCTTCCTAGCGAACGCGTATAAATTCGTAGAAGTTCTATTTCGATATTTATCTACTGAACCTATGTATCCGCACGAGTTTCCAACTAGATATACCCTGTCCGTTCATAAAAATATATCCTCAGGGTAGATACGAATTATCAATGTTACATATTAAGCCTTTGCACTCAAAGTACTTCTCTCAGGCACTGCCAAAGTTTGGCGTTGTACTCGAAGTGTGCCTCTCATGGACACCAATGATATACTGCACTGAAGAAAACGTTAAAAATATCTTGCCTTTCAAATTTTACTTTCAAATATATACACATTACACAGCCAGATACAGCAAGAAAAAAGCCCGCGCTGCTGAGAGCTTTGGGTGAGAAAAAGTTCGAGTGCAAAGTGAGTGAGTGCTCTCCAATGAGTTCTCAAAAGAAGACATTTTGAGTCAGTTGGCCATTTATGTTTAAAAAAGGGTTTTTTGGTGACAGTTAACTCCAAGTGGCACATGTTGCTGCGCGTAACAACAAACAACTCACAAATGAACTTAGGCCACTGTCAAAATAAACGGCTCATATGTAGAAACGCCTAACAGAAATTGATTCACTAGGGTTTGACGTAGGATCTTATCGGGTCCTGAAAAAAAAAGTTCGAGTTCAAAGAATTAAGGTAGTACCCATGTAGGGAGCCCCAGACATGGCAACACGACCAAGTATCGGCTAGAGTATGGTTTACAATAAATGGCCATAGATCCGTCCGCCGTTCACGGCCCACTAATGACAAAGCTCTGGCAACCATTAACTTTTGAATTTTTTAATTCTTTACTGGCAATTGAGAATGGCATTTTACTGGGCCACCGTAACACAACATAACACTTCGATAGGGTCGAAGTTATAGTCCAAGAACTTTTTAGTACTGGCCCAGTCATGGTCGCCATTAATAAACCATTAATGAGAACCCGGCCACCAATACTGGCCCATTAATGACCCTGTTGTTTTTCCCTACATGGGTTCTCCTATTACAATCCACTACAAAAGTATAGATTCTACCCCATATAGATTTGCCTCATTATTTTAATATGGTTATGGTTAGAAATTGTTGACCGAGTGTGTACAAACCATAGCAATGGACTTTTGTTTAAATGTACTACAATGACCTTTCTATACACCAACTTTTAATTCATAGATGCGTATTAAAAATATACACACCAACACAGTCACCAATTACCAGTGTTACAGAGGTTTTAACAAACTATAATTTTTAAACTAAACTGACGATATTTATGATTTTTTTTTATAATATCTACTACAGTCTAATGTACCGCCCTTTGATTTTTTACTAACATCGTAAAATCCATTCTCATGAAAAAAATGAATAAGTATAACTGACGGAAGTACTTCCAATACCCGCTATGTAAAAAATGCTATTTTTAATTGCACATATGTCCGTTTTCAAACGGACGGTCTAGCTCAAAATTTTACTAATCGATAAACAAATATATATTTAATATCCAATAAGGATTTCAGAAAAAGTCTTAAGAAAATACTTCCGTGGGAGAACTGCCTCAATAAATATTTTCGGAATGAGATTCGGTAAGAGTGAGCTATCTCGAAACTGCTGATTATTATCCGCACGATGTAGACATTGAGGTGCGAAAATGGGTGTACGACCATCACCACTCATCCATAGCTATGTTCCATCGTCAAGGAATTTTCAAATATTTCCGAACGTAGAAGCCCGATAAATTCTCGGCATTGGAAAATATTTCCGATAGCCCGCGAAACACCGTCGGCTACTTATCTACCATCCATCCGTCCACCAAACCAACCAACCGACCAACCAGCCACCATTTATTCACCCACTCACTTACACACTTGCTTGTTTCCTTCCTTCATTCATTCATTCATTCATTCGTTCGTTTGTCTCCGCCTTATTTTTTCTTTCATTACTTCTGTCCTTCTTTTATTTTCTTCCTTCCTCCCTCCCGCTTTCTTATCTACTCACTCAGACCGATTCATAAAAGGTGTTCAATTTCAATATAGATAAGATAACGTCACAATGAGAAAAAAAAAGTGGTATATTCAACGAAACTCGCGAAACTAGTTGGTTCCACTTGCACCAGTTGATTCAAGTGCATTATTGATAAATTTCAACGGTATCATGAAATTGACAACTTTTCGTTTTTCGAAATTGACAAAATGCAAATCAATGTTTTAACCCTTTCAGAGGCACATTTTTTAAGGGAAATTTGAGTTTTTTTTTATATTAAATATTTAACAAACATGAACATTTTTCTTTATATCATACTAAATATTACTTTTTTCATAATAATAATAATTCTTAGTTGGTCTTCATATTTGATAATTTATTATTAAATAAAATATTATATATTTTCGTTAAAAAAAAAAACCAATCGTATCTGTGAAAATAAAATTTAACGACAATCGTAGAATTTTTATCTTCAAGTTGCAAAAGTCAACAGCTTACAGGAAATACGAATTCTTATCGGTGGGGTCTGAAAAGCCTCAGTATGCCAATTATGTTACTCCTTTGAAGTGGACGACAACTTGGAGTTAACCCTTGCAAGGGTACATTTATTAGAGCAAATTCGAATTTTTTCAAATTAAATGCTCGAATTTTCCAAATATTCCGCCAATTCTCCATTTCCCCTAAAAACCTAAACAACGTTGGTATGCAATGAAAAATTATAAAATAGACCGGAAAGCGTATGAATATTATTAGGAATATACAATAAAAATTATTTTTTTCTTCGTCAAAAACTCAATAAAGTAAAATATTACGTTCGTTGTTGATGCTAATATTTTAGGTGTTAACGAAACAATTCTTTTCCAGTAATTTTCGGGTTATGAAATTGGCAAATCAATACCTACAGAAATTTAATGAAAATAAATTGAAATTTCCATCATGTTTATTATTTTATTAACAATGGTTTTATTATTTTATTAGTTTATTATTTTATTAACAAATAAATGGAAATTCCATCTTTGGAACATAAATACGCGAAATACCACACAAAAGCATTGTGTTTACTTTTGGCAGTTTTACCGTATTTTATTTAATTGAACCGTTGCCATTGAAAATGGGGAGAACCCATTTTATAGAAAAAAAAAGTTAAAGCTAAACCTTATGACAAATTAATATAGAATTTATATATAAAAATTATAGGTGTTATTATTTCTTCAGGCTTACGACTTATTGATAAATATTTTTACTATGAAATAAACAAGGAGAGACAATCGCAATGAAATGTAATCTGGAATCAGATTTAGATTGGAAAATTCATCTAAATCAACTGAAATTATTTTTTTTCGCAAATCTTGTAATACCAAGCCAAAGCAATTACTTGTACCTATTCTCGCATTTTTTAAGCGAAAAGTGATACATGGAAAAATAATAATTATAAACATAAATGAAATTTACGCTTACAATCAATTCACAATAAATATAAAAATAGTCTTTCCTCATTTTCAAAAACAACGGTTCAATTATCGTTCTTGCAATTGATAGTTGCATTTTGATCGCCACTGAGTTCATTTTCACACCATAATTTCTCGACTTCAGAAGATAAGAAAAAGTCCAGATACCCCTTATTAATTTTAAAATCTGGTTCCGGTTCGGGTTCAGTCCAAGAATATTTACTCCAAGTGTGACATTATTATCCCTAGCAAGTAAACGAATTGTTGCCAAAGGTGTACTTAGGTTCGCATTTATTTTAAAACCTTGAGCTTGCATGAAGAAAATACCTCATAACGATTTTTCCTTGGTTGTTTATTGTTAGTCTTATTGGTAACAAGCTTCACCGAGAATGGCACTTGTTGCTTCACTCTTGATATCGCTAGGTATCCCCACAACGTGGCACGACCATTCATCCTTTTCTCCATTTCTATTTCCACCATTTGCTTAAACATCCTTTCAGAATCTGCATTTTTATGGCTCTCTACGAGTAGATTTCATAAAAGTCTACAGGTGCAGTTTCATATTTCAATTGTTTCCGATCCCGATTTGCACCCCAAGTTGCTTAACCCTTAAAGTCACCAAGTTTTGCATCTATGATGGGGAGCTCAGATTACTTTTTAATAGAAATACAGACTAAGGGGGTCAACCCGCGTGGCGGCCGTGTTTTTTTGCGATTTTTTCGGAATTTTTCATGATGAAATGAAAAGACACAGAGCTTTCAAATTTTTACTACACATTTATTCATTCTTCAATTATGTCTCTGAATTTTGTTATACGAAAACATACTTTTGATCGTGAGTTATACCGCTCGAATGGTAGCCATGTGAAAAAAACGGTGTCCATGATTCCGGCAGATTGGCTTATCTGAAATAAAAAAATAAAATTGCAAGTTGATCTATAAGTGGGTGGCTATCACCGGAATAAGGATTTTTTGAAAATATTGAAAATTAAATTTTTTACATGCTTCTAAACATTAAGACCCAAAATTTAATGATTTTTTTGGACTATTTTTTCTGTAAAAAGAAGGCGGTTCAATGTTTTTCAAAAATCCTCATTCCGGTGATAGCCAACCATTTATACATCAACTTGCAATTTTATTTTTTCCGAAAAAATCTCAAAAAAAAAAGAAAAACGGCCACCACACGGGTTGACCCCCTTAAATGGTTGAAGTCTTCTGTTAGTCGTCAATAATCAATATAGTTTATTTATAGTTTTTTTGGTTGTATGTGACTTTTTTTACAAAGTATCAAAATTGATTTGACCTGACGTTCCGACTCGTTAATCTGAGCCTTCTTCAGACGATTGTAAATTCTCAGTACATACGAAATGTTAGATTAATTTGAGATCCCAACCAATTAATTGTTCAGTTAATTACTTGACATTTTTTAATAACACTTGTATATATTAGGTCGAGTCATAAATAACTTCCGACGCAAGCTATGGATATCTGGTAAGAAAACGGAAGTTACTTATGACTCGACCAATAGTTTAGTATTATGAGGTTAAAATAATTGCTGAACTATTTGACAAAATTTGGTGATTGAAGATAGAACGGTTGAATTGTAATTTAGATTTAAGAAATACTAGAATTGTAAAAATACAAATTTTTAAACATTTTTGGAATCCCGGCCCCTTAAGGGCTAACCCTTAACGCTCGGTAGGCTCCGCTACGGAGACACTTTACACGTAACAAGCAACTCCCTCGAAGTGAAAAGTATTAAATTCGTCTGATTTTTCTCGAAATCGAAAAAATATGACATTTCCATCGGTTCGTACTTTTCTTATCTTTTGAGGACGCCTTCGATCAATTCTCGTTGAGGCGCTTAGCCTATAACGTGCATGTGTGCGCGACTAAACCGCATACTACGGGACAAGCCGTTAATTCAATCAGAGCTGGTTAAACTTGCCCCGAGAGACCTCCAGCCGGTGTTCTTTGCGAAGACGTTCTTAACAATGACGTTACGATTTTTTCTTTGTCAGGAAATTAAAGATGCAAGTCAAACATATGGTATTTAATTAACATTCGTGAAATTTCGAATGGAGCGAGTCAAGAAGACAATCATTGGCGTTATGTAAGATGTCACGTGACGAGTATTCAATTCATGAGTATTATTTATTTAGGCAGAAATCTAGATCACGTCATTCACGTGCGTGTGCGTAATTGTCCTTTAATTTCCTTTTCTCCATCGCAGCGTTTCCTCAATTTATCTGCGCATTTCTCTGAGCGGATAACGCATCGCGAGGCATCTCGTGTAACGGATAAAATGTTCGTACGCTCATTAATTATATTTCATATCTCGGAGAAAGAAAATGAAGTGTAGTTGAAAATCATAAATTAATATTATAATGTGTTCGATACTTCTTGACATTCTATTGTTCTTTTGTTCTAGCCTTAAAGAGCAATGATAAAACGAAGAATACAGAATCATCTGGATATGCCAGTTAACCCATTGCACTTTCGTCCTTTCAAATGTCACGGTAATGGTTTTTTAAAATACTTTTCTGGTGCTGGCTGCCTTAACCTCTTCGCGATCAGACGAAAAGTGGCTTTTCGTGCCAAGTGTGTTGACAAGTTTCTTCTTTTTGTTTTTGAAAATTACACCAAAGTGTCGAAATGTAAAATTTCTCGAGTGATTAGATTAGATTCGAATTCGTTGTTCAATTTTCAATTTTATTCGAATTAAAATCACGAAAATTGAACTTCTAGCGCCATTTGGTATTAGTTCAACACGATACATTATACTCGCCAAGTGTCGGTGTGCCTACGCAAAGTAAACGCTGAGATTGCCCGGGTCGGATTGACCTCAGAGCGAACGTTGTGTTATTTCGAAAAATTTCTTTCCTACTTTTTTTTTATATCCAGGATGCGCGGTATAAGAATTCGAAGCCGAAAGGTGGCAGAGGATGAAAATTTGAGGAAAAAAGTTATGTACCATTTTTCGAAATTCGGAATAATTATCGTGTAATTAATTAAAATGTTTTGATCAATCAGAGGTGATTTGTTATTTTGCCGGCGACGGTATCAAAGTATGGTCGTCATTGCTAGGAGATTTGACAATTTTTAGCTAAATGTCATACAATTGGCATAAGTTATAATTTTTTTTGCATTTTACATTTTATAGGAAAACAGGCATTTTTCCAGTTTTCTTGCATTTGTAAATTTTTCTTCTTTCATTGCCATAAACAAACAATTTTCTTTTATAATATAATCGCATTTAATTATTCTATAAAAATTTGAAACTAAAATTCCCAACAGCCTTATTACAGCAAGCGTTTTCTTGGTTGGGCTCAAATTGACCTCGGCATAAACCTCATGTGACTCGGATAAAGTGCGAATGTCCAGGGTTAATCATGCGTCCAGTATACAAGAAATGCATGTAAATGTCTCTAAGTATACTTTTACAACATTAGCTATGGTGCTCGCGCAGACTTTCCGGTTTTTCGTGAGAAGGGGAGTGGGTATTAAACAAAAACCCAGGAGATACAGAAGGTGGAACTAAAAGGGAGAGAATCTTTGGAAGAATACACCTGGATAATGAAGCTGTGTTCCGTTAAGATCGTGATCTTGATGCAGTAGAATCACATGGATGACGTGTCGGAGAAAAGGAGGCGTCAGAGTGGGAGCCAGAAGCAACGAGGGAAAGAGAGGCTTACTCCAACAAGTTCCTCTTGTGCTTGACGTGACCCTTGATAGTGAAGGCTTGGAGAAAAGTTAGTTGCATAAAGAATAATAATTATTTCGAATACTGTCGGGGAAAATCTTGACATTTTCCCACGATTCAATGCCCAGAGCAATCTCCAAAATTGTCTGTTTTGAGCATTTCTAATTGACCGGAGCAAGTGACGTCTGCCAAGCCACTGACGAATTGCAATATAGATGCAGCTGGTTGCATTACCTAACGAAGCTTCAAAATTGTTTTCAGCATTTCTAATTGAGTCGAGTCAGTGACGTCTGCCAAACATCTGACGAATTGCAATACAGATGCAGCTTGTTGCATTAGTTAGCAAAGCTCCAAAATTGTCCGTTTTGAGCATTTCTAATTGACCACAGTAAGTGACGTCTGCCAAGCCACTGACGAATTGCAATATAGATGCAGCTGGTTGCATTACCTAACAAAGCTTCAAAATTGCTTTCAGCATTTCTAATTGAGTCGAGTCAGTGACGTCTGCCAAACATCTGACGAATTGCAATACAGATGCAGCTGGTTGCATTACCTAGCAAAGCTCCAAAATTGTCTATTTTGAGTACTTCCAACGTAGCAAAGCATCAAAATTGTCTGTTTTCAGCATTTCCAACATAGCAAAGCTCCATAATTGTCTGTTATGAGCATCTCCAATTAACCAGAGTAAGTGACGTCTGCCAAACAACAGACGAATTGCAATACAGACGCAGCTTGTTGCATTACCCAGCAAAGCTCCAAAATTGTCCGTTTTGAGCATTTCTAATTGACCACAGTAAGTGATGTCTGCCAAACAACTGACGAATCGCAATACAAATGCAACTCGTTGCATTACGCTCACGCGTGGCGATGACAATAGTGACGTCAGTCTATTATGTAGTATTTTTAGCGGAGCAATAATGCAACATTACGCTACGAACTGTAAGTGGCATTAAATAAGAGAAAGAAATGCATAAGCCGAACGGAGGAACAAGGTATGGGATACCGTGCGAGAGATACAGCAAACGCACACGTACTATGCGCGTATCTTGTGATAACCGCTATTTTTATGTGATATAACGCGGCACATTACACGCGCGAATGGTAAAATGAGGTATTATCGTAATACACCGTGCTGAATTCGAGTAGATATCATACGAGTCATAAAACACAGCGCGAGAAAGACGAAACGAGGGAACCCAAGCGGCAGCTCTGAGGCCTATAAGCGCGGTTTACTGGTACTATTGTGCATACGATGTGGCGCAGTATTTGTGAATGTTCCCGTTCGATATACAATACTTTCCATAACCTCATCCTCGAATGACAATCTCGGCTTTTATGGCTCATTTCTCAGGATGATTTAGCAATTCCATGCTCCGATCTGCAAGACACTCTTGAGAAATATAACGCGAGCTACCTATGCATCCAGTCTGCTACTCTCTCGCAAGGTCTATTGACCACTTGGCAGTCGGATGAAAAATTACGTTTGAATTTTCAGGTTAATTTTGAAGAATTCCAAATGGCGGACGAAAATTTAACGCTATTTCTACGAAAGGTGTCAAAAGAGGCACCTTTTAGAATTTTAATTTAGAATTATTTTCGAGGTTTAAGTTAATCTTTTTTTGAAATCCACAAACGGGAGGTGCTTAGTAGAGCAATTATGCGTCTGTAGAAAATTTTGTATTAATTAAGAAAATTTAATTTAATTATAATTCTATACTTTTGATTTTCGATTTTTGATTTAATTATAATTAGCGCGGTAGAAATAGTGTTAACAAAAACACTGGGATTTTGAAGGAAATTAGTCTCTCATAGTTTATATTATACGGCCAGGTAAGCCTGGATACTTAAATCGGTAGGATATACATAAGTGCCCACATGACGCCCACAGCAGAAATAACCGATTGCAATTGAACGTGTACATGCACGCGTGCATGCAAACTTGTGTGTTGTGTGTACCTCAAGCGATTCCGTTCTGACAAGTATTTTTTGTGTCTATTCAAATGGACAAGAAAATCATTGAAAAAAGGTAGATCCGAGTACCTATATGGCCTTTCTTAGGTAATCGCCATTTCATTATCTGTCATTTTCAAGTCATTTTTCAATATAGCAAATTATACTCACGAATAATTCTTATTGTCAATTTTATTCAAGACTTTTGGGTATACTTACATTTTTTTTTGTATAAATGATTATTTAAATTTCAACTTCATTATTGAATTTTTGCTTAAGAACTTTCTAATTATAATTCCAAAAATACTTCTTTATCGCGAGCACCTGAAATTTGTCATTTTATTTCAAATTATTTAAATTTTGCTTGAGAAATGCCTAATTACCGCTAATACCAAAAATGCCTAATTATCGTTAAGACCTGCAACCTGCCATTTTATTTCAGCAAATGTTTCATGCCAACCTGAGGTTTTTCGAATTTATGAAGAAATACTGAACGCAGTCTCTTTGCCTCGCTAGATAAACTGCAAAACGAGGAGATTGCAAACGAATTGCGTGATTTTAAGCAAAATACTTTTTGCGAAAAGTATCAAAGGAAATTGTGACACATACGTTCAAATATTTCGGTATCATTCCGTGCCTTTGATTAGGTGCCCGTACTACTTGTAATGCGAGCACCAATGCAACCGATTTCTTTCTCCTTTCTTCTGGCCTTTCCTTTTTGTGCATTCTGTGCAGAAATTATTACGACTAATTCCGGCCTTGGATAAAAGGAAGAAAAGAGAACGAAACGCACTGGACTATTTTAACCGTGAAATAACTCACGGTGGGTTGTCAGGAGACGAGAGGGATCGTGGTTTGTTGGCTGTTGGTCGACTTGCTCTCGGGTCGTTCGTATATGAGGGTATCGTCATCTAACCCAACAGGGAAGAGAATACGGACGCCATGATATGTTGCTGCTCCTAAAGATAGAGCACTTCTAGCGACGATAAAGCTCCTTTTTGCGAAGCTCCCGCGTCCCCGAAGAAAGAACTTTAGATGGTGTACATCATAAAAAAGTTTAACGAGCTAACAAAAATAAAAATGGTAATAGGAAGAGCGAGCCACGGGCAACCAAGGAAAAGATTGATGCGGACCATGAATGAAAGACAAATTTGGGGACACATTGTTACCTGGTAAATGATATGGCTATATTTGTAATCCTTTGAGTATACTACGCGGCGAGGACAAAGGACTTGGCCATGGGGGTGCTCATAGAAATTGCGACAATTGCGATGGCGCCGCAGCAATTGCCGTTTCTGGGTAAATGCATTTCTAATAACGGTACGCGCCATTAAGGACAAGTGCAATGGTCGAGGGTCCAAACCTATATTGCATGTCGTTAACTGGGCCTTAAACCCATTAAAGGTCGATAGTAAATCTTCTGGCCGGCGCTAACTTTCATGGAGGAAACCGAGAGTTTATGGGCAGGGAGGATTTTACTTATGATGTACCTTACTTACGTACTTACGATGATAAGTTCTCATGTAATTCTAATTGAGGTGTATGCACAAAACAAGTGAAAGTGGGCGCTTACATAAAATCGGATATCGAGAATTCTTGGAAAGGAGGTATAACTCTTCAGCGGGTTTTCTACAATAAAGGGAAAAAACGATAACTATAGTGGATTGTAGTTTTTGTAATGCTACTTTTCATCCTTGAATTGAGTAAAATTTATATATGTGCCCATAATTATGAAGGTGGTCTAAGTCAAGAATTAAGATTTGAAAAAGATGAGATTTTCAGTTATGTCGCATCATTTTACCTTGCAATACATTTTTTCTTCATTAATCAAGACCGATAAAACTCCAACTTACATGTTATTGATTATTCATTAATTTAGACAAGTTAAGCTACATTCAATTCTATTTCAAATAAATATTATATTTACCATAGTAAATTAAATTAAAATGATATACATTTTTCAAAATGAACATGACTCGAAAATAATAAATAAATTATTAAGGAATTAAAATTTATTTTGAAAATTCATTTAAGTAAAATAAGTGCATTATGATTTCTGTAAAATGCAGCCGTCAAAGTGACGTCACACAGGTGACACTGAAAGCAACTGTTGTGCCACTCGTGAGCGTTAATGAGCCTTATAACTTGCAAGAATATTAATTAACCTTTGTTTATTGCAACGATATGCAAATAGAATAATAAAGGAAAAAAATACATCTTATAAGTTGCAACTGGAAATTCGAAGATTTCCATTCGCTTACGAAAAAAAAAATCGGTAAAAAATATTTATAAATTTTAAATTTATCAAATTCGCTACGACAATAGTAAAGATGTTCGCGTGGCAAAAAAATAATAAAGTTACGTACAACCATAATAATTAATGATAATGAAATTACATACAATTAAAAAAAATAATAAACGCCAAGTTTCACCAGAACATTGCTATGGTTAATCATTAACAATCTACGAAAATCTATTATTTCGTCAATTTCATTGTTTCATTATTTTACATCACGAGCGCATGTTCATTATTTGGTGTACCAATTCTCGTTATATCGACGACCCCCCCCCCCCCCCCCCCCCCCCCCCCCATTGTCAGTGTAATTCTATTTGGTCGGTATTTACAGAGCCGGAGAAATTGAGCAAACTCTTTTTACAAAGGTTCGCGTTTTGCTTGGAAACTGAAAGACGCGCAGCTATAGCAAAGAAAATAACAGAAGAGAATGAAATGGATAGCAAAGGGAAGTCGACGATGACGAGGTCGAGGAAAAAGACCAGAAAACGAAAGACTGGGCTAGCTTATTCTTGCCGGTTGCTGCCTTTCTTAGTTCCCACGGTAAACCATATCTCTTTCTTGCTCGGTATCGTCAGTTTCTCGGTATATTCCTTTCCTCATTTTTCTCTTCTGGATGCACCGTTACAGTCAAAAGGGGAGGCCACTATGACCAAACTGACGGCTGCAGCCCTCTTGCTACCTGCCTGCATCTCGGAGAATAAGAAGAAGCGAAAAGACTCTCTCTCCGTCGAGGGAATAAAAACATTTCTCCGGAAATCACAAAGTCAAGACAAATATATCGAGGAGCAAATAGGGAAAAGGCTTTCAACCAATTTTTCCACTTCTTGTTCCCTCGAATTACAATAATTTTTGCCCCAAGTGTTTCCGATCGAGAGAAAAGTTCACGTAATATGATGTTCAGCCGCTACAGACGACGATAAATCGAACACGCGCTTATAAGAAGAAACAAAGCTTCGCTTCGTTTAAATTGACCAAATGGTTTAGTCAAGGAGCTCCGTTCCGTTCCGTTCCGTGAGAGTACGCCAACGATAATACGGAGAGGAGAGGTACAAGCGCGTTGGTCTCAAAGGACCCGCGGGACGATATATCAATGCCCCGCTTGCCGAACAATTCCAACTATCCGACAAACACAAAGAAAAATACCAAATCGAATGTCTGGAATAACGTAGTCCCATCCCAAAGCAGTAAAAGGAGTATCAGTATCAGCATCAGCATCAGCATCAACAGCATCAACAGCATCAACAGCATCAACAGCAGTTGCAGTTGCCGTAGCAGTAGCACCAGCAGCAGCAACAGCACTGATAGCAATTTTCTCTTTGTTTCTCTCTCCTTTACACTCTCTCCCGCAGAATTCGGTCGTTTTACCGTCCATGGTTTAGCTTTCGGACAGATATAGATGGACACATTTGTGCATCTGGCACAAATAAGAGTTTGTACAAATTCGTGTCTTCGCTGAAGTAATAGTCCAAAGAAAGTGGCATCGTTTTAACCAGTGGGACGTATACGTCCCACCTACTTATTTCCAGTGTTTCGAACAATTTCGATCTAACTTTCGATCTGTTTTACAGGTTTTAGGTCCTTGGAGGTCTAATTTGTGCAAGTTTGCAAAAAAGCAGCATCTACATCTTCGTATTAAATATTTTTTGTAAAAAAAAAAATTGGAATTGATTCTGAAAAATGTGCCCCTCAAAGGGGGACTGGATCAGCCTTTGGAAAGTCACTTATTGATTCAAAAATAACATTCTGCATTTGGACGAACTAATAATCCAAAAAATGCATCGTCATTTTAATCAGTGGGACGTATACGCCCCACCTACTTATTTGCATACTTAAGTGCATACCAGCCCCTTCTAGGTCCTTGGAGGTCTAATCTATGCAAATTTTATTTTAACAAAATTGCGTCTCCTTATTTGTATTAAATATTTTATGTAAAAAAAAACAAATTCGAAAAAGTGTGTCCCTCAAATGGTAAAGGAACGGCCTTTGACAAACCAATCATTAATTCCAAAATAACATTCTTCATTTCTGCATTTCAGGCTGTTTTCAAAAATAATTGAAGCGTTGAAATGATAATGCGAATTTCATGTGAACCAAACGTGTGTCAATGAAATGATGAAGCAGCACTAGTATGGTTTATAATTGGATCAGTTGAGTTAGGCATTGCAAATATTGGCAACCAGGGAAGCGGTCAACCTGGTGACGAAACCTAATTGGGCAAGTTTGTTGGCCTGGCTCATATCCAAATGAGGGGTGTAATCGTTGATGTTGTTGCTCCAAAGTCTTCGATGACATTCGATTTCGAATCCTCGATATTCAATTGTACCGATAAACATTGGTACATGAAATTAAAGCTACTCCTCTGTTCCACAGATGTAGCGTTAGCTGAAGGAACCTTGCGGTCTTATGCATCACAAACGGCACCTAAAGCATATTATTTTTAAACTTTATTTGTGCAACTTCTTTTGCTCATCAAAAATCTTCATTAGCCCTTTCTCCTTTAAAACCAATTCTTTTAATGACTGCATCTTGAAAAAATTGGGAACAGGAAAATGTGAATGAAGATTAGCTGCAGATACACAAGATAAATGTCTTGCATTAATTAAATTGCATTTATGCCGAGATTTGAAGTTGGAAGACAATTTTGTAAAAAATGTCATCATAGTTTTGTCACCGATTATACTTTCTGGCACCTATTTATTTACAGTTTTTCTCACATTTCTGGTCAATTTTACAATTTTTAAATATATACAAGCACTTTTTAGGTTCTCACAGGTATAATTTATGCAACTTGTGTAAGCGAAATTGCATTAGTTAATTAATTTCCGTGTTTCTATTAAACATTTGACATTAACCCTCGTAGGTCGAAGCCAGATTCAAACCCTGTATTAAAAAAATTACAAAAGTTACAAAACTACTATATAAACAATATCAACATAATTACATTTTTTCAAAATTCTCTTTTTTCGAAATTGTTTATTTAGGATGTTTTTCATGTTTCGACATTTATAAAAGACGTTGAACTACGAGGATTGATTCTATAACATTTGAAGAATATCCGAGAATTTTTTCAAGGTGTTCGAACGAGTTGTTCTGAAATGGCAGCCCGTAAAAAAGTGCGCAAATTTTTAGGTGCGTTAAAGCACTTTCGAGGTTCTTGGAAGCCTGATTTATGCGAGTTTTATAAAAAAACAACCTCGAAGAAATGTGCCTCTCAAAAGGTTAATCACATGTGTTCGGTTGCCATTAGGTACAAAACAAGAAACCCAGTACGGGATGATAATTGGTAATTATTTGCAAGAGTTTGTTCGAGCACAAGTAGAACTATATATGTTCATTTCTGTGGAAGGTGAACGAACCTAACTGAAACGATCTAAAGGGAAACGAAGTGAATGTGTTCGTCCTCAAGATGCATCGTGCATTTGTAACTACGGGTGCACACTTAGCAGTAGTGTTGACCTTTCGATAATAGCACCTTTCTTCTTATTACATAGCAGCTACGCAACGAGCGCGAATCACCGACGTAAAATAAATACTTCGGCTTCGAACAAAAGGATGAACAACTCGAGAATATATGGAAAATGGTCGTACCGAATTACTTGCATAATGTAACTCATTCCCGATCATCGTACAGTGAGACCTCGTTATAACAATCTTCCCCTCAATTCCTACCCTACGCAGCTATGCGTAAGCTTAAGGGGGGAAATACATGTAGCAGCTTCAAAAAATCAATTTTTTTTTCTTCATAAAATGTTAGTTAAACATCTCAAGAATAAGGTGGTAAAGTTTTAAACTGAAATTCGGTGTGGCCCTGGAATCGCTAATTAGCCGGTATGTTACTAAAGTGATTGAGTTTTCCGTAGTTCGGAACTTTCAAAACGTTTTGGGGAAAACTACATTCTTTAAGATTGTGGGAAACATAACTTTAAAACGAATCCACCGATCGTGCTAAAATTGTACACACAACTCAATAACAATATTACCTTGAACTTATACCTACTCGTTTATGAAAATTGCTTTTCGAAACTGCTTTTTTATTGCCAAAAAGAACAACAATTTTACGTAAAATTGCAGTTTTTTTTCCTGAAGTATTCCACTTTTGTAATTTTCAATTATTTTAATGTTTCTTAGGTATAAGTTTAGCATCTGGATGTTAAAATACTAAAAATTTCTGATTCATAGTTTTAAGATGAATATTAAAGTCGTTGGGATTCCCACAAACGGGTAACTGCCGCCAAAACCTTCCTGGAAGATTACGACAGAACGTCCCTATTTGACAATATTCCTTAATGGAAAAATTTATTTAAACAGTTTAATTATGTAATAAAGTGTACCTAAGGTTTCAAAAATTTAAAACGTTTTGTTCCTTAAAAAAAATAATAAAAATTGACTATTTTCTCACCGTCTACACGTATTTCCCCCATTAATGCGCAGGTGTATGCACCGAAGAAAAATTTTCTCTATACGCTTTTGTTTATTGTATGACATCAAATGTGATATGTATTGAGATATTTTTACGTGTGCAATTTGTCAAATTTAGCCATGTTGAAATCAAAATCAAAGGTTACCTTTCTAGAAAATTCGAAATTAATGTAGGGGAAAGGGGGTTAGCCCCGGCCAGTGGGCAGCCGCGGTTATTGCAAAAGTTTAATTTGTTTTGTTAAAATTAAAATATCTACAGAGCCGTGGTAGGTGTTATAGATACGATAGACGTCAAATAGGTGTTAAAATGAAAATTATAAATTAGTGGGAACTTCTAATTTTTGCAATGACCGCGGCTACCCACTGGTCGGTGCTAACCCCCCTTTCCCCTAAATTGGTTTATTTCATTGAGCTTTTATTTAGACGCATAAAGTCTATGAACACCCCATGTACATTTGGAACGCGAAAATGTGGAACTAACTTCGAGAAAGATAAAGTTTGATAGCTGGAGGTTATGTTATAAGACATTTGAGGGGAAATAAATTTCAATTGACACGTCTTGTACGTTCAATACGATTGGTCGATAAACTTTCAAGGTGGGGGCTAAAAAGATTGTTATCTGGAGGTAATTTAGCGCCTTACTGAGAGGGATTGTTATAAAATGAAATTGTTATAGCGAGGCCCTACTGTACAATTCAATTATTTCGAGCATGATACATTTATTACTCCACGTAGAAAAAAAAAATGAATACGAAGCTTTTGTGATGCAAAGATCGGTAACCGAGTGATGAAAAGTCGAGCTGCTTTGAAACATGTTTGATAAGATGGATCTCCATCAGAAACGCATTCTAACAATGATTAATTTTAGTGTACTACAGGAGAATATTGATTCGATCTTCTCACTTCCTTTCAGACTCATTTAGTGCGTGTATCTATATAATATATATTGGGTAGAACACACACATAAAAGAGAACTGTTTCTAGCTGAGTCTTGGATGGGGAGACGTCTAAGTATACCCACGTTATTTCTGTCGGGAGCTGACGCACCGCTGTTTTTCTCTCTTCCTTTCTCTCTCCAAATCTTACATTCTCTTCAGCACTTTCCAATCTTCCATGGACTATACGATATATTCTACCGACCATTAAAAATATCAACGCCACACTGACTTGTGTTACCTGATTTTATCATTAACATATCGAGCCTGGTAGTTACCCTTGAGAGTCAAATGGTAACTCCGTTTATGATTGTCATGAAGCCGACAGGCTTGTTGAAGTCAAAACGGTTTCTTTCTTTCTTTTTGTTCTTTCTTTTTTTTTCATTTTCATTTTCCTATTGTTTTCGATGGAATCAGAATTTACACTTTACAGTTCAGTCGAGCGACCAAGTTTACGATTGCCGAGACGCATAAAGTCTATGAATATCCCATGTACATTTGGGACACGAAAATATGGAATCAACAATTCAAATGCAATTTAAAAATATCCCTTCTTTGATCGCTGCTTGTGAATAAACGAAATATTTTTCTTCGGTCTTGCCGTCAATGAATATTCAGAAAAAAAGGAAGAGAGAAAAAAAATTGGAAGAAAGGGAAAATAATGAACAATACTAAAAACGGATGTTTTTACTAATTTATGTTTAAACAATTTGGAATACGAACTTAATATAAATTTGAAAAATTTTGAACGCAGTAGAAAAAAAGAATTGATAATTCTTAATTAAAAATGAATAATCCTCGTTTGCTTGAATGTAAATATTTACTAGAAAAGTCGATATGCCAAAAAAATTATAAAACATAAAAATAACATCCCCAAAAATCTCAAAATACTTAAAGAACAGCTAATATTTCTAAGTAGATGTAGAGTAACAAATTAAAAAAAAAATGCAAATAAAAAAAAAGCAAGATTGAAAAAATCAAGAATAGTTTCAATGTCCGCAAAAAATATAAATCCGAAAAACTTAATTGAATTTATAAAAGTGATATTTTTAAACCAGAACCTTATGAACAATTTTCAGAAATTTACAAAATAAAAAGACCAATTTATTTTACAAATATGAAATTGGAAAATTTTTTGCCGACAGAAATTTTGGAAAATTTAAAAATGATCGAAATACTGAAGAAAAAAATTATTAAATGCGTTTTTATAATTGAAACATAATTATTTGTCTCAGTGTACGCGGAGAATAACGAAACTCGTACTTTAGGTAATTTTTAATTAGTATTTAACCTGGAGTCAGTAAATTTAAATTTCAATCTTGAAGTGGGATCAAAAGTATTTCCAAGCTGATAACCACGTACGGTAAAAGTTGAAAAACACGGAAACAAAAAATTGATAAGGGTAAGTAGGAAAAGTTAATAAATTTGTACTAAACCAGTTTTCAGATTTAGATACATATTAATTTTTTAACTAATGTAGACCAGAAGTTATCAGGCCTTTATCAAAAAATGCCATGTATTTCCTTGTATTTACAAACAATTGCTTGCTGGAGTTAAATTTTGCAAATAAGTATTAAAAATAATTACTATTAATATAATTGTTATAATATAGTACTAATTATAATGCTGGTATCGAGGTGGTTTATTATTAGTATTAACTTCCACCTCACTAGTCTAAAATAAAAAAATCAAATAATTATGTTTTTGCATCGTATTCTCTAGTCCTTAATCGAAGGATTTGAGAAAATATTAATTTTTGAAAAAAATGGTCGACGAAAATGAAATGATTTATTCATCAAAATTTGGACTTTCACATTCAATCGTCGACCATTTTTTCAAAAATTAATATTTTCTCAAATCCTTCGATTAAGGACTAGATAATACGATGCAAAAACATAATCTAGTTGATTTTTTTATTTTAGACGAGTGAGGTGGAAGATACAGTGGTCACCGCAGAAGACCTTTTTTGAACAGCGGTCCGGGAAATGCATTGTATCTCCTACATTTGCGAATTTTTTTCAATAAAAAAATTATAAAACATAGTCGAAGATATACCCTTTACTATAAAAAAAACAGTTCGAAACCTGCAATCATTTTCCCAAAAAAAAATTCACAAAAACACGCTTTTTTTCGGCCGCCAACTAGATGTAACTCCCTAACTTCGAAAATTGAAATTCTTATGGTACAACTTCACTACATGAACCACGCAAATGAATTATGCACTTTCTACAAAATTTCAATCCTCACGAAATCGTATCAATGGAAAAACATACTTCCACAGTTTCTGGCAGCAATCAAAGCTCTGCTGGAGTTGCAAAACATTTCTGCGTCATCCACAGTTTATTGTCGATCCAGCAAAATTGTCATTGCTACATCAGAAACAAATGAAGCAGTTCTCAGTTCTGCATCCGGCAAATAAAGAACAGAACAATCGCTCTCCTAGGTCGACACCTGACTCAGGAGATTCATTTCTTACGAATTATTTTTAAGAAAATCTTCCGTTTCAGAAAAGACTTTCTGTATTATTAACCCATTAACGCCGACAGTGCACGTTCTCACACACACATCTTTAAGCATATCTCACTTATTAAATACCATGGCCAATTTTTTGAAGAGTGCATATTCGGGTATTTTGAAGTGTAGGGGAAGGTGGGGCAAGGCGGGGTAGTTAAGCTTCAATAATGAATAAAACACTGGTTTTTGTAGTAAAAATATTAACTTTACTCCTTCAGAATCTGGCATCAAAAAATTCAAAAATTTAGATTTTCAATATAATTTTTAAGGTTTTCTTCAAAAAAACTGATTTTTCCGCAAATGTTTTTTTTTAATTCATGATTTTGAATATGATTCACCTTAGCAACACGGATCAAACCTTTTAGGATCGTGCACTAAATTCTTAATCTTTAAATTTACGCAGTAGAAAAAATTTTTTTCATGCAAAGCGATCGAACAAAATAATCGTCATTAATTATGCACCAACCTTATATAATACTTTTAGGAGCTAAATATAAAAATAAATATTTTTACGTAAAGCATAAAAATAATTGAGCTAAATTTTAAAATAAACCTATCATATCGGTAGATGAATCGATAGGTAAACATTAACTTTTAGTACAAAAAATCAAATTTTGCTATTAGTTGTCCCTTAAGGGGGGATGACCATTTAGAAGGTCCGAAAATTAGCGGTTTCGTAGGTTTTTTTTCAAATGAAATGGATTGTCGGATACTATTGGAAGTTTGCAGTCTTTTTATTTAGTGTTTGAACATTGTAAAAAAAATAAATATTTTTTTGAACACAAAACGGCGGTCGTAGACGCCAGCCATCTCGCCGGTAGTAGCTTACAGCTGTTGGCACGATTTCTCAAAAACTATTCAACCGATTTGAATGAAATTTTGCGCAGATCTTCCTTATACTATCAGTTTATCGGTGAACCTAAAAACCGTGTGAAATTCGAATTACGTCATATCGTTTTTTTTACAAAATGTAGCGAATATTTGGTGAAAAATTACAATATTGACTTTGATAATTTGCCATCTTGCGAATTTTGCATATATTTCAATTCTACTGGTACACCGATAGCGTATGGGTGTAAACTTTAAAAAAAAAATTGGTTCATCCGTTTGAGACAATTACTGCCGAAGCTACAATGCCAACAGCTGTAAGACTACCGGCGAGATGGCCGGCGCCTACGACCGCCGTTTTGTATTCAAAAAAATATTACTATTTTTTATTTACAATGTTCAAACACTAAATAAAAAGACTGCAAACTTCCAATAGTATCCGACAATCCATTTTATTTGAAGGGAAAAAAAAAACCTACAAAACCGCTAATTTTCGGACCTTCTAAACGGTAATCCGCCCTTAAAGGGTTGGAAAGAAATATTTGCGGTTCTTGAAATTTGTTACAACTTCTGTTTGCCCCACTTCCGTCGAATGTCTAAGCGATATCGCAAAAAAGAACTTCGAAACACACGCAGCTATTGATTAAAAGTAAATGCCCTCAATTTTCGAACACTCGTGATTCTCACAAGAGCGTAAAACTTTTTAATCCACAGAGTTGATCAAGAGAGATCAAGCGTGTTAAGAGCCATAATAGGATGAATGGAGAGAGACAGAGAGCGAGAGCGGGAGTGAGAGAGAAAGAGAGAGAGAGACCGAGAGAGCACGCGAGGGCGAAGTAGGAGGGAGAGAGTTGGATATTCCTCGACGATATGGCATATATGTAGAAGGCAGCAGCCAGGAGCCAGCAGTAGCGGCGGTCGCAACAAACGTGCAGGCGTGGAATGACGAGGGGATGGTAGTACGTTCCCATTGTTCATTAAAAGCAGGGAAACGACGTCATAAACGCCGCCACGAAATAACGAGGGACGGTTTGCTTTGGGTGACCAGGGTGCAATTTCCATTCGAGCGTGTTAATCCACCCGTTTCTATGCTCTTACTACTACACGTGCAAATAACATTTACGAAGTATCTCGTAAACATGTTGCACCGCTTATGCTGGCCTTTTGTAACTGTAAAACTCGTTTTCTCTCTACGTGTCGTAATCAGACACTGGTAGTTGCCTCAATAAGATAAAAACAAAATAAAGTTCGCCTTTTTTTTGCCTTCTTTTCTTGTCCTTTTCGGAGAAATAACACTTATGATATTAAAATCGGTTACGCGAATTGTACAAACGCAATATGACCTGTTACTAGAGAAAGGAGCCACTTCCAATTAGTCGATAAGTTTACGATTATTTGCTTTTTGCCATTCAACGTCTTGACTCAATATAATCCACGTCAATGTTGATTGAATTTGACAAATTCTAATTGACTGGGTCACCTCACCAATGGGCCACCAAGAAAAGTCATTTTCATGCCACTGAAGCGACAATTGAATGGGTCACCTCGAAAATGTTGTAAGATACTTCAAAAAATGTGTACCTTACAACGTTTTTGAGGTGACCCATTCAATTGTTGCTTCAGCAGCACGAAGATTACTTTTATTTTGAGCCGTTAACCGTTTTAATGCCAAGCGGCGCGATCGCGATCTCTTCTGTTCCATGTACAAAAATACCAGATTTTTTGAAATGAGGAATGAATAGAGCGTTATTGCGCCGCTTGGTAATTTTGTATTTGGAAACCAAAAAAAACCTCTGGCACCAAAACGGTTAAGGCCGAAGAAAAAGAAACCTAAAGAATAGGATTTCAAAAATTATCTAAATTAGGACAAAAGGCTGAAATTGGTTAAAAACTACCTAAAAAATTCTTTTTAGATTTTAGAATTCGAATTGGCGGACTTCGGTAGTCCAAAAATGGCTTTTCTTTCAAGTCACCAAGGTCTGAGGAAAAACCCCAAGATTAGACTTTAAAAAACTATTTACATTGGGCCAAAAAGTTCAAATTTGTTAAAAACTGCGTGAAAATTTGTTTTTTATTTAATTAATCAAAAACGGCGAACTTCAGTAGCCTGAAAATGACTATTCTTCCACGAAACTTTTTTCTTGAGGCTTGAGAAAGAAATCCTAAAAATAGGGTTGCAAAAACTATGTAAATTAGTGCAAAGCGTTACAATTTTTTAAAAACTACATAAAAATTATTCGAGATTTTAAAATTCAAAATGACGGACCGGACATTTTTAATTTTTATCAATCTGAATGAAAATCTCCGTAAGCAAATTTCTTGGATCGCTAAATAAGGAGATGCACTTTTTTTTTTTTACAAAATTCGCAGTAGCTGATCCAATATAGTTGCTATATTGCATAAGACATGATAAATTTTCAAAATATATCCAGATTTATATATAACGACTCTAAATTCCATAAGTTTCAAACTTTCGGGCGCTGTATCGTTCCACCATTTTAATGTTGGAAATCGAAAAGTAATTTTCCATTATTAAATTATAATATTGTGTAATACCTCAGATTTGTTTCGTGTCGAATTGGATTTACTATTTCAAATTTCAAAATTGCGAAGTTTTTCGCTCACTATTTCCGAATCTGATGTGAAATTTGGAAAATTCAAAATTAGAGGTCCACTAGAGCGGACGAAAATTCGAAAAAATGACTCTTAGGTCCCTATAAAAATTAGTCTCTTGCAGCCGTTGACCAGATTTTCGAATATTTGCGAAGGGAAAGGGTTGATTATTTTCCCAAACGTTGCAATTATTTTCTATGAAACTTGAATGATTTCTATGATTTTCGAAAGCACAATCTTTCCGTTAATAAAACACGTGTAATCTTCTCGTGACTTCTACCAAGCTCGTGTATTTATATCACTTTGTATAGTGACAAAGGAGCACCCGTCATTAATACCTGCGCTACCATTGCAGGTAGAATTTTCACGAATCAACGCGAAATGGCTTAGCCTTTGAAGTATTCATTCGGTTATATTATAAAATATCCGATCAATAAATAATCATTTAGTCTGCTTGTTTATCATAAGCTATTTTTTTTTTCGTTCGCAATATGCAAACAACAAAACGCTAATGAAACTGCTTCTGGTGCCCAGGCAACGTTCGTGATAATGAAATATTACTTGGATTTCCAAAACGGGCAAAAACATCGTCATATTTTCCTGCAACCGCCGCACACTTTATAATCTATCACGTAGATACCGTTTAACCATAAAGCGTTTGTCACATTTTGTACTGCTTGTATAACAGCGTTTAAGTATATTTATAACTAGATTTACTCGACTGTATTGATTACATCACCTAACTTTCCAATTGTGTGAAGTGAATGTTGTCGCTACATTTCAAGTAGGGTTGGATTGATTTAAATCAGTGGTTTGAATCGCCATTTCAATCTAATGATTTTTTTCGAGAAAAGCCTACTGTGAGTAATTACTTTTTTTCTTATCAGAGTCATATTCGTTTTATCACAACCTGCTGAATATTACACAAAAAAAATGGACTTTGCTACTTTATCCACTAGAAGTTGATCCTAGGGAGGAGGAGGAACCAATACCTAGCCCAGATAATGGTCCAATAGTTTGCTAATTCGTGGAATTTCTAGATAATTTCTAAATTCATGAATAGTTTCCCTTTTTGTCACAACCTGCTGAATATTGCACATAAAAAATTCTGCTTGGTAAGTTTATCCACTGGAAATTAATGTCAGGGGCGAAACGGGGCCAATATCTGGGGCAGATATTGGCCCCATAGTTTCTCAATTCGTGGAATTTCTGGATAATTTCGAAATTCATGAATAGTTTCCCTTTTTACCACAACCTGCTGCATATTCCAAATAGAAAAATGGATTTAGTAACTTTATTCACGGGAAGTTGATCCCAGTGGAGAGGTTGGACCAATATATTGCCACAAATATTGGTCTGATAGTTTCTCAACTCATGGGATTTCTAGATAATTTCGAAATTCATGGACAGTTTTCCTTTTCATCACAATTTTCTATATATTCCAAATAGAAAAATGGGCTTGGTAACTTTAACCACCAGAAATTGATAAGCGGGGTGAGATGGGGCCAATATCTGCCCCAGATATTGGCCCAATAGTTTCCCAATTCATGGAATTTCTGGATAATTTCTAAATTCATGAATAGTTTCCCTTTTTACCACAACCTGCTGCATATTCCAAATAGAAAAATGGATTCAGTAATTTTATTCACTGGAAGTTGATCCCAGTGGAGAGGTTGGACCAATATATTGCAACAAATATTGGTCTGATAGTTTCTCAATTCATGGGACTTCTAGATAATTTCGAAATTCTTGAATAGTTTTCCTTTTTGTCACAACCTGCTGAATATTCCAAATATAAAAATGCATTTGGCAACTTTATCCACGGGAAGTTGATGCCAATGACAAGATGGGACCATTATCTGGTCCAGATATGGGTCTCGTGAACACAAAAAAAACGCGACAATTTAAAATTTAAACTTTACTTTTCTCTATAATACCGAAAATCACAACTTGATCTTCAGCCCTTGCTTTCTTGCATTCGCAGTCTTTTGAATTTCTCCCCTGGAAGTGCCCACCAGCCACCACACATACATATTTGTTACTCTCCTTGTTTGGCTCTAGCCTAAACACGCAACTATACCTCGAAGAACTTAGACGTGCATCAACCTTTCGCTTTCACGATTACAGCAAATATCTCCCCTATATATGGGGTTGTTATTCGTGTCGCTCTGGAATAACAGCGAAGCTGACTTTCTTTGTTCGCTTAAATTCGGGGAATTAAATGCAAAAGCTTCGCCTATTCAACTCTTGTATTGTAATTTATACGTTTTTTGCTTCGAATGATCAATTTACCCCTTGCACGTAAGAGAAACCGTGTAAAATTGAACTACAATGTGGTGTCGCTTGAATCCAATGCTTTAAATGACACAAAATTTTTAAATCCTTCTGAACATATTCCAGATAAAGAAATTTAAATATGTTACAAATCACGTAAATTTGACGTGGCGCTTAACCCTTTCGCTACGGCGGTCCTCGCCGCGGAGTGCCTTTAAACGCGCGCAGTTTTCAGCATTCGGGGCCAAGACTTTTGTCTCAAAAACGATTTTGTAACATTACTTTTAAAAGCAAAATGATAAAAAAAAAACATTGCAACAACGCTTGCAATTGTTTGCGAACAGAGAAAAGCTGGTCGATAGCATTTGGCTTGATTTTTGGCTCCATTTCTGTAACATATCGACGGGTGACTATAGTCACCCGTCGTGTCCAGGCGGTGTTTTGTTGCGGGTGACTACAGTCACCGTTAGTAGCGAAGGGGTTAAGCGTGTTAAAGGAAAAATCATTAAAAAAGTGCCCTTGCGGCAATCAGCAATGCCAGGACCATACATTATTTCTATGGGATGTTAATTTTATGACCATAAACTGTCAAAAAATGCAAAAAATGCAAAAAAAAATGCAAAATGGATTTTTTTCGAACCGTTCCATTAGAATACCCCTTTAAGAGTTTATTACTTGTAATCAGAGAAACAGTTCCGATGCATTTACCGGAGGCTCGCATCATGAGTGAGGCCGTGACTGGTTGACCAAATGAAATGTACAATTTTGTTTGTTTATAACGATGTCTTTCTACGATATATGTACCGCTCGTACTCTCTTAGTCTGTAATTGTTGAGTTTGGTTTTATCTCTATCCCTTTCTAGTATACTACTGACGCTTCGTGATCGTATCTCACTCAGTGTGACAGCTCCTAGACTCATTAAGCGAAGCTTCCTTAACGATATAAATAGGCAGCTTGTCCTGCGCTTGGTATCTACGCTTCTCTCATTCTTATTCTTTTCTGCTAATGTACATACATACGTAGGGATGCAGAAGAAGCAAATGAAACTTCGCCATGGCTTTTTCCAAGCAACATTGCAAACAACAAGCTCCTGTCATGTGTGGAGAACACGACTGATGCATTTTGCTCACTGAGTCCTCGTCGTTAAGATGAATATTTCTTGACAATTCGTCAAAAATGCTATTATCCCTTCTTAAACGATCCACCTAGACCACAAATTTGTTGCGCGAGGCTTTTCCACATGAGAGTTTGTGATGTCACTTGTAACGCCCAGTCTTAACCTATTCAGGACCGATTGCACACCGTGTGTGCAATTGATTTCGCCAAGACACGAAAATTTGGCTCTTGGGGACCGTGTTCGAAAAAAATCGCCGTCTCGAATGGGTTAAAAGAACCAGGTGTAGCACAAATCGTGCCATCGTTTCTAATTGATTTGAGCATTGCTTAGATCGGGTATCAAAGGAATACATGAGTAACAATTTGTGATGATTAGCAAAAAAAAAAACAAATTTCAGGTTGTTTTGCCTTTTGCCTTTTTTTGTTTAATACTATTTCTGCCAAAGGGATCCAAAAGCACCTTTTAGAATTTTAATTAAGAATTATTTTTGAGCTTTAATTTAATCTTTTTTTGAAATCCACAACCGCGAGGTGCTTAGTAGAACAATTATGCATCTAAAAAATTTGGCATTAATTAAAAAATCTACTTTAATTATGATTCTATATTTTTGATTTTTGATTTTTGATTACGTATAATTAGCGCGGTAGAAATGGTGTTAAGTAACTAAAGTCATAAAATTCGCGCTTTTCGATTCACGTTATTAATTGTCAATCAGTAAAATAAACTATAATAATTTAAATAAACTTTCAATTTTCTAAAAAGATAAAATCATAACCTTTGATTTTAATTTCAAAATGACGTAATAAATGCCACTAAAAATAACAAATAAATGACTACCTACACGCAAAATATTGAAATGTATTGTGTAGAATTATTAAATTTATTTCATTGATATTTACTTCCTAAGATCTTGGGGATTTTGATGACATAATTTCAATGCAGTCATATTGCCAATACATTAAATTGAAGATGCTTTCTTAAAAGATCCTTGCGTAGCAAAAATCTTGTCATTGATTAAAACGATCAAGGATTGGTTGAAATTGTTTTTCCGAAGTCGTTTCTAATTGATTTGAGCAAGTATCAGTCAGACCGGGTATCAAGAAAATTCGTGTCACAATTTGTAACAATTTGTGATGATAAACATTAAACCTAATTGCAGGTTGTTTTGTCTTTTGTCAAGTGTCTCAGGTCACTCGCGCTCTTCTATATTAACTTTCAATTTTTCTAGAGAGGTATCTTTTGACTTTTATTTAAAAATGACAAAATAAATGATTCTAGAAAAATTTATATAAAATATTGAAATTTCATTTGTAAAAATAATGAATTTATTTGACTGATATTTACAATAATTAACTCGACATAAAATATTTTGTTATGACTGCTTTAGTTCAAGGAGGCAAGAAACGTACAAACATTCACAAATATTCCGATGTGGCTTGCACCGTATTACAAATTCGTGTAGTTTGTAAAAAAACGAAAATGGTTCATAATTATAAACAAATTGTATCAGTAAAATTTTTACGAATTGGTACAATTTGAGTCTAAATTGTATAGCCCTTCTGCTTTTTGTGACTGAGTGTAGGGTCTTGAATATAAAAGTGAATAATGTAAGAGACTAAAGAATAGATGTTGTGTTTATTTCAACGAGTCTAACATTTTTGAGTGGCTACGAGAGTGGATTCTGGTTCATCGATCATCTCGAGACTTCCTCCACGAATTATGCAAAAAGAAAAATTGGGCCGATTTCTGTTAAAATTAGACGAACGGAAAAAGATAGCAATGGACAGAAATATATTCTCGATCCACTGATGGTGCAATGCTTTTAAAATGGCCAGCTGAATGACTAGTGGCTAGAAATGACTGCCGGTGCAACAAATATTGTATTAATATCCTTATTTTTCTCTGTAACACGCAGGAGGTGATGTTAACCCCTTCGCAGTCGAATAAAAAATAGACTTTCTTGCTAAAAATGAGTCTGACATTATATTTATTTTGTTCCCTCTCAAAAATTACTAAAAAATTTCAGAATACAATTTTTTTAGGTCGTCGAATCGGAATCTCACGTGAAAATTCGAAAATTCAAAATTGCGGATCCAATCTGGCGTCCAAATATTCCAAAAACACTTGGATTTCTTTGAAAATTAGTATTTCTAATGTTCGAGGTCGCGGAATTCTCATTTTCCTTTCGTGAGAAGCAGTGATACACAATTTCCCAATGAATCGAATGAAAACTTTAAGAACAGTGTTCCGGGAAGAGTTTATTTCTGACTTCCCTTGGCCAGTGGCTGACGAGATTTGAACGCTCGCGCATCCCACTTTGAAGAAACTGAGTTATAGCTCGCGACAGGTGATTGCGTATCAATCATGGCTTTGCCGTGTCCAAAGATTGCCATCTAACCTTCATTTTGGATTGTTTCCGAAGTTTCCGACACAACGGGTTCATTGCCTGTACTATTTGTACTTTGACCTCAATTACTTTTTTTTTTTTCGGAAACCAGATGTGGCGAAAGATTATCGCGGCAAGATTCCAATTCAACGGCCAAAAATCTAATGCCTCAAAATATCTTAAGTCGTATCTTCAATATTAATTAATTTTAAGGATAATTTTCAATTAAGGTTTGACTTCTTTTATACGATTTTGAAATAACACGGTCAAAATAATATTCTAATTTTGTTTTTACGGGAGAGAATTTTTTTCAAACGAAAAAAAAGGAAATTCTACATATTTGCCTTTTTTTATTCAGCAGAAATTTCTTTCCTGAATTTGACATTTTTTAAAAGTTAAGGAAAAAGCTTTGATTAATTTTAATTACAGTAAGACCCCGCTTAGCGCGAGGGATACGTTCCAATCAGCTCCAGCGTTAAGGGAAGACTACACTGAAAAATGAAAATTCGCTGACAAGTAAATATAAGAAAATTTTTTTTTCTTGAAATAAAGTATAAATTGAAATTCTAACCTGGAGTTATTATTTTTTAGGGCTTTTCTAATTATTTTAGATGTCTAGAAGTCATATATACCTTCTCACTTTGCCCATGGGCTTATTCTCTCTGACACCCGTTTTACTTATAAAATTTAGGTTGTAGGCTATAAATCTTTGTTTAGGGGCTGTCACTAGGTGGAATCTCTTAAAAAACTTCATTTTACTCCTAGGGAACCATAAAAAAAAGGTTTAAAGACAACAGCAGCGAATTTTCATTTTTCAGTTAAGTCTTCCCTTAAACGAAACAGCGTTAAACGAGTTCATCTTAACATGTAAATAATGAAGATAAGTGAAACAGAACAGAGAATAAGAAAATTTATCAATTTATTTCATAACATTTGTTGTTAAATACTTTTTCAACACATTAGTTATATAGACATATTTATTCTAATATTAATTTTTATTCATAAAACGTTCATTTAAATCGATAAAGCTTTAAGTAAAGAAGTTATGTTTGTGATGAATAAGGTGTTCCTCATTTCATAATTTTGGTTTTTTTGTGAAGAAGTCATCTAATGTCGTTTACCTTTTCTTGCTTCGTTCAGCAAGCAGTTGTCGATAGCAAGAAATCGCATCAATGACACTCCGTCTTGCCTTTGAACTTCTATCAAAACTTGAATCATTTTCCAATCGTCCATTGTAAAAACTAAACTTTTCTGTATTCATGAAAATAAAATATTTTATTTATACCTCTATACACACAATAACGTTGAAGACTGATGATAAATTAACTGTGACGCTGAAAACATTTGTTTATACTGTAATAATATTAAACGCGTCGAGAAACTGCATGCGAGTATTAATGCAATAAAATTGTGCGCGATTTCGGGAAATCCTAAGATGTACTACCGCGAAATAATGAAACAGCGTTACGCGGGGTCTTACTGTACGAGAGACTACAGTATTTTCAATGTTTTTTTTTAAATTGATAGAGAAATGATTTTCTTCATGTTTAATGTATACAATTTGCGCAAATATCAAAGTAAATAAATAATAATTGTTTGAAGTAAATCCAAAATCAAAAAAACTGGAAGTAGTTTTAAATTTATACATTGATGAATAAAAAGCCCAATATACATAGATGACCAAATATTTCCATTGAATGAAATCAAAATATTATTTATCGCCATTTGTTTATAACACTGTTACGAAAATATGAAAAATTGAGTCCGTATATAAACCAAATTTATAAACATTTATTCACTTCAAAGCTTATAATTTTTATTTGTTGGCGCAATGGTCATTCGCTGGTATGCGGTCAATTACTGGGAAGATTACCCTACTTATTTATTAATTTTCTAATATTTTTTACACGAATTTTATAAATTTATATTTACAATTTTATAAACAAGAATAAGTTGTTGAAAATATCTGCCATTATACCATACACTCAACGTTCTTTTACACGATTTTTTTTTAACAACACAATTTGGAACACAGCCTCCGTGTAAAAAAAAGGATTAGATGTACCTGATGCGTTATAAAAAAAATAAAACTTCACTAAATTAGTTGCGGAAACACCTACATGTTGGTATCCTTGTTTTCGTGTGTAATCAATGCGAGATATCACGTCATTCTTTCCAAACAATAAATATCAGTTGAATAAAGCTACCAGAAAAAAAAACTGTTATACATTTCGTAACTGTACGGCTATTTTTTATTAATCTCCTCTGGTAACCGATAAGATATCGTAGTTTTTATCGTTTGCCTTCGGTGTTCGCAAAGTTCTCTTTGGAGCTGGATTATTCATGATATCGCCTATACTTGAAATATCATTGAACACAATAAAATGATAATAATGCTAGAACAGGACTCGATTCGCATGTTAGGAATCAATTACTTTTCAATTCACGTTGTAAGACAAAAATTACTGATTTACTTTCAACCCTTCGAGCGTCTGCGGGACAATGATCTTTTGAAAGAGTAGCGAAAAGTGTTAGGGAACGTAAACAAAAATAATTGTGCACTTTGGACATTCCATTTTACAATAACGATACCGAACATCATTGCCCAATAACCGCCATTACTTTATCTCCCCTATTTTTCGATTACAATTCTAGGGTTGTAATGGATTCTTTGACCCCATCATCCCTGCTTGCACTCCAGCAAGCGTTTACAGCAGCTTAACGCTAACGCGACCTATAGATTATATTGGTTTGTCCTAAGAATGGGCGATCAGACGTTCCTATTTGGGGTATTCGATTAATACTGATTCCGAGATAAACGAAGCAAATATGAGGTAACAAGTGCACAAGTAGGGTGGTCCATGGATTCATGCAAAAAGGCAAGTTAGATCGGCAAAGCTGGGCAACCTTTTAATTTTTTTAATAATATAAATAATAATAACAATAATAATAATAAGAATAACAAGAATAATAATCAAGCGTTTTTGGACAAGTCCCTCAAAGCGCGAAATTTAGTGTCAGGGTGAATTTTGAGCCATTCATCAAAGTTTTAAAAATACACAATGGGTTTTGTATTTTTTTACAAATTTGTCAGTTGTACAGATTTTCTGTGTAAGCTACCATAAATCATTTCTAAGGCTTGAATACTACACCTATTTACAATTTATAACAGAAACAAATCAAAATAAATTACAAAACTTAGTGTTTTGCTTGCATTAATGTGTTATACGTTATTGAAAAAGGTAACCCCCTTCGAAAATTCTCCATCCAACCTCTAACAACCACTAAAAAAATTTATACTTTAACGATGTTGTTACGAATTTATAGAAAAATGATATTAACAAATTTTTTTTCAAAAATTCCTTCTGAATCTTCTAGGAGACACCTATAACTAGTGCCATGAATTTTTAAAGAATTTTTGCTACAGTCTAAATAGCCGAAAATATCACAAGAAATCAAAGACCACATGTAGACTGTTGTGAATACCAAAAACTATGGTAACTGTTAAGGGTTAACTGAAAAATTTAAAAAATGAAAAAAAAAAAAAAAAAAAAAAAATCTCATTTCAAGAAAAATTTTTAAAAAAGTTTTCAAATTCTACTCTGGAAATTTAAAAGAAAAAATCGATAAATCTTCAACCCATTTCAAAACCTTGAAATTCTACTTCACAATCTGTAAATTGCAAATTGCAATAAAAATTTCGAAAAAAATCTGGTTAAAATTACAAAATTCAACTCTTTTGAAATTGTTCTATAAAAATTGGCGAAATTTCCCCAAAAGTTTGGTTCCACCTCAAATTGAAAAATTAATACTTTCTCTCAACGAAAAATCACTGTTCTTCGATTTCATGACACTTTTAATAACACCTTTTCTTAACGCCTCAATTGGTATCGATTTGGAATTGGCCTATACAACTTGCAACAAAAATTGTATTTGCCCCTCATCACTTAATATCAGTTTGTTAAACTCTTCAAATAGTTTTACACCTCTCACGGCAATAATGGAATAAAAAATATGAGAAATCATTGAGCACCGGCTTGTTTTCGCACCAGGATTATGAAACTTTGCCAATTTATTACTATTTAATAACGAAACAAAACGAGAGGGTGCTCAGCATTCCTGCTCAAAGTATATTTTTTGTGGACCACTCTATTATACAGTTTGTATCAACTTTTCTTCGTAATCGAACAAATGCTAGATTAATTATGAAATACCATTTATTTTATAGTATCATGATTTCATGAAATATGATTACACTCGACAACTGAGGTCACTGATAAAGCAAAGAAATTCTGAGAAAATACTGTAATTCTTAAAACAAACTTAATAAGTACCTTTTTCTAATAACGTTTTAATTATCTGATATGTCCAGAGTCATTTTGCACACATGTTTTAGAAGAAACATACAGTATGTGTTACAAAGAAATGTGATTCTTGGTCCCACTGAAGTTTGAAAATTAGAAGTTAAATGAATTTTTGTTTTGTTTACAATTTGAAATGCACTTTCAACTTAAAAATATTATTTGTAGTTTGATTCAAGTATAATAAGGTCTGCAATTTTGGTTCATCATATTGGATCCATCATTTTGGAATTTGTAGCCAGAATGTTAAAGTCTAGTATTAAATTAGGCTTTTGCGACCCCAAACACTGGAAGGTTATAATTCTAATAGAAATTTGATAATTAATAATCAATTTTTTAATACTTAATTTTCATAGAAATCCGAGTGTTTTTCGAACTGTCCATCGTATTGAACCTAAAATATTAAATTTTTAAAACTTACATCAGACTTAGGCTCAATAACCCAAAACACCAAAAATTTTGAAATTAAAAAAAGAAAATCTAATACGACGAATCGCAAGACCGAACCTTTCTTGAATTTTTTAAAAATTTGATCTCATATTTAATGACCTCAACATCCCAAAAATATTATTTGCAATTTCATCCCAGTAAAGTAACACTTCCAATGCTTCCATATCGGCAATAACTACAAATTTTTATGAGCATCGAATCTCCAAAAATTGTCAAAAGTACCGTTTCCTAAGGACCATTTTTTATTTCAATAGCATTTGTCTCGTATAAAAATAATACTTATTAAATCCGCTCTTGTTACAAAACAAATATTAGATTTGTAAAATTTCAAAACATAATACACAATTGAAAACTTGAAATAAAAGAAAAAATCAAATTAAGAATACAAAATTGAAAGTTTTAATAACTGCAAATTTCCGCAATGTTTTTAGAATCGAAGGTTTCGCATTTTAGAATCTAAATTCTAAAGCGACGAAATAACACAAAATCCCAGGAAGAAGTTAACGTCATTCTTGAAATAAGCTAGACTTTATTAAACTCGGTCCTATTTCGAGTAGAATTTAATGTTTCCTTAGAAATTCAAAGTCGTAACTTTCTAAAGAAAAATTGCAATTTGTAAAAGCATTATTTAAGGAGATTGTTATTGGTTGCACTTCACCACGACGTCATATTTACACAAAGGACATGTGTTAACAATAGAGAAATTCAACTTTGCGAACTATTAACTGTAAGTCACTTTCATCTGTTACTTCCACACATACGCACACACAAAAGTGCATACTATTGGTAATCTTCCATAACGAAATCTCCGGGACAAGCCAATTTTTCTATTACAGGCACGATAAGACAATTTGTGTCAAATAATTAAGAATATCGATCACTTTGGTTCTTAAATATCTTACAACTTCATAACCAATTCTCGCATTTCCTTAGTAAAGGTACCCGACGTTCTCTCGAAAGTACTTCTTGAGTGAACTACTTTCCATAAAACTGCGAAACTGGCCAAGTACTTAAAGATACTTAAAACCAAAAGTTGTCGCAGGACATCGGTTGTCACAAATTGCATCTTTCCTGTGTTTCACCCGGTTAACATTGTTATCAACATTGGTGTAACAACTAAACCTCTTGCAGCAAAAAGGAAACATGAAATCCACATAACACGTATATTTCTACGTTACAAACATCTGACTCCGTTCACTAGAAAGAAAATAAATGACACTCACTCCAAAAATAATGCACAGTATCCATCCACCAGGGAGAATAGCGATGGTACAGAGAAGTCAATTCAAATCAAATATTACTTGATAATCAGAGCGATGTCCACGACCCAACTTAGAAACGAACAAGACTAAGAATTACAAAAACAAAATCTTCACTTGAACGAACCAGGATAAAAGTTTTCGAAAACTCTTCTTCTCTTTTTTTTTCTTTTATTTTTTAACAACAATTCGTCCCTTTCCTCAGTGGTACATTTGTGTGCGTACTTCTTGCCGACAAGTCAACAACATGCTACGGACAAACTAGCGAAGAATGGAAAACGAAATTCACACTTCACTTGAACAACATAATTCGAAATATTTCTCTAAAATCGCGCTTCATACATCAGCCATTTTGTATAGTAGCAAAAACATCATCATCACGGAAATGTTATTTTTTCCCGCCCTTTGATCCCCACTTTCCCCGCTCCCTTTCTTTTCACTGCCTCTCTCACCTTTCGTTGTACCAAACACTGCCGTGACACTTCTTTTATTTTTTTTTTACTCGACCAAAAGAGCGTGGATTTATCTTCCCTTTGCACTTCAACAACGGCTCAAGGGATTATACATTCGGGATTAAACAAAACGTTTTGTTGATAACGGTAGCAATGCACTTCAATGTTTTTACCAATGCGCGGCCTAAGGTAAACTTCCGGTAAGAAGGAGCATGAGATATACATATATATTTATTACCGAAGTTTTTTTTTCTTCCCAATTTCCTTATTAGATCAATTACCGTGCACTTTGGATGACCGAGAAAATAGAAAGGTGAAGTACCAATTTTTTCACGCGCGCACTGTTCACTTACATTGCGTTTACTTGATATTGCAGAGAAATGACAAAACCGACAACCGAGCAACGAGACACAGCACAAACACAACAAGCACTGGTGGCACAGACAGACAACAGATGGAAGTAAGTATGTGTATCGCTGCGGTAGTATTAAACAGCCTAGAGAGAAGAGAGTGGCTCATACACGGAGCGAGGGGCGACAAGGGGGGAGGGGGAGGGGGGGCATAAGGTAGAGTACCACGAAAGAGAGGCCTCACGGCCGCCGGAAGTCGGCGCTAGCAAACATGACAAGTATGCAAAGCGCGTATGTTCGAACAAAGACAAGTTCGACTTGCTCCGGATCTACTTGTAAATTTGTAATTAATCGAACACCGATTTTCCCACGAAAACCGCGAATTTTCGTGTATTTTGGTGGTTTTTATTGTTATTCCCGTGGGAAGGCACCACAGCTCTTCTCTCATTCGTTCGTTGATGTATATTCTACCCTTGGATACTCGCTATATTCTCTCGTTGGCTGTTCTCACTCGCTCCTTCTTTCTCTCTCGCACCGTCACACTCTCTCTCATTCACTCGCACACGCTTGCTCTCTGTCTCTCTCTGGTCGGTATTAAAACGAACGGTGCGATGATGATACGCGTCTCTGGGTCTGACAACACTTTTCGTGTTGTACACAATCCCGAGGTTCAACGATAATACGGAGCGGCTAGCTGCTCTTCCAGTTCTTTCTAAACACTCGGACACAATGCGAACGTGATGTCGCTCCTATTATGCAAATGAAAGGCCATTGATAGAAGCCTGTTGCTCTATTACCGATGGAACGATCTACCGCTGTTGAAATTTGAAAGAAGAAAAGAGAAGTGGTAAATAGAGATAGGAGACGCCGTGTATATGTTATGTGTTTGACGGGCGTGGACGCGCGGATCTGTTTCACGTTTATGATTGATGAATGTACTACTTACCACTGGACCGAGATTTGACACGTAACGTCCCGCGCGATTGAAACTTGGTGAGTTTTCACGTGAAAATTTCGCACAGGGGGCAGCCCGGGTAAATACGAGCTAGTCACCACTCGTGTTTTTGGTATGCCAGGAATGGCACAAAGAATCTGGACAACGCATACGACTAGTGCGCATATCGTTTTACGCATATCCCGTTGCCTCTCTTAACCACTTCCACTTTACCAATGAACGACGAAAGCGACGCTCCGTATGAGAGACGGCAAAAGTGTGTAATACGATTACCCGCGAGTTTTAACGAAAACGCACGAGTCTTAGCGTTCTTCATAGTTTGCTCTTTTCTCCTAATATCTCCGTATTTTTCTTTTCCTGAATATTCCACATCGATATGGTACAAGGTGGATTGGTTGATCGCTTTTAAGTAAATCAAATATTTCTGTTCTTTCTTTTCTTACAAATAATAATTTAGTATTCAATTTCTGTTGTTCGTCAATTAGAAAGAATTGAATGCATGCTGCATTTGTGCGATAGGCCTTTTCTTGTATTGACACCTTACGTAAACAATGACAAAGTTACAGGGTAGCCGGAAAGTTTAGACACACACAGCACCTGTGTATATATGTGTGTAAATTATATTGAACATGGAATTGTGATAAGATGTACATCTATGTATGGAATAGTTATATTTAATAGTGTAGTACATACATATGTTGTTGGGTTTACGGTGGATTTTCATTTGTATGCACATGTGTATGTACATTCAGGTATATATATACAGCATATTCAGGCGAATACAATAGATATATGATATACGGATATTAAATAGAGGTGTTGTGTGTGGGTAGCGTGTAAATTTCTCCAGCATTTGAATGACGTAAGTTTGAAATACAACGCAACAATATTTCTTTTTTAGAAATATTTTGGAAAAATTGTCCGTTTCGACTAACGAACAAAAACGTTAACATTAAGGAATTTTTGTATGCTTCGTTTCCTTGAAAAATAGATTTATACTAGTGCGATTTGATTGTCCTTTGGTAGTTACATGTTTTTGGGATTCAGTTTCGCTGGAACTAAATCTGAAACCAAATTTATATATATCAAATACATAATATGAAAATTTTGAAATTTGAAACATTAAATTCAATACGAGCTAGGATTTTTTGAATTTAGTTTCGTCTTCAAGTGATCTCGAAATCATAGGAATATTAAAGTTATGCAAGTAAAGTAACCGTTGAAATTTCAGTCCGCCATATTGGATCCACCATTTTGGATTTTGACAATCTGATACTAAATTAGGCTTCTGCGACCTTAAACAATAATAGAGACTAACTTTTATAGTATTTCAATTGTTTTTTGAATTGCCGTCCACCATATTAGACCCGGTATTCAGAATTTTGAAAATTTCACACTAGATTTCAAACTCAACCACCCGAAAAACCCAAAAATTGAAAATTAGAAACAGCAAATCTAATATGACGAGCTACAAAATTGAGCCAATTGAATTTTGAATTTGGTTTCGTATTCAGTAACCTCAAATAACCATTTTGGATTTAAAAATCTGAGATTGAATTAGGTTTCCGCGGCCTTAAAAAATAATAGATACTAATTCTTATAGTAAACCAAGTGTTTTTTAAATTTTCAAAAGTTCACATCAGATTCGGATTCAGCGACTCAAAAAATCTGTATTCTGAAATTTCGGGATAACTTTGTCCACAAGATAGTAATTCTTTATTATACTTTATTAGATTTCAAATAAAATTTCATAATATTATTGTACATAACCCAAAATAAGGATAACAGTATTCAAAATAAGAAATAGAAACATTCCTAAAATGAAAACATATAATTTTGATTATCATACACATATTCTCACAAATACCCTTACTTAGAGTTATACACAGCGATTTTATATTGACTTCGAAACTAACAGCTGAAAACATGTCTGTCACTACGTATTCGTTAACACCTTTAATATGTACTTTTGAATTATTATATTATTTTAAATCTAAGAAAGTATAATACGAAATTAACATTATTAATAGAATCAGTGGTAAATATAAATAATATTAATTTGTGTTATATATAGTTCTGAAGATGATAACGTATTAGTTGTCGAAACGTTAACACAACAAATTTGTTAATAAAGAAATTTAAAACTGATAGACTGAAGAAATAATACATACATATTTATAGTAATTCTTGTCAGGTTTATTACATTTCGAATTGCACTAAAAAAAGTATTTAATTTAACCGTTTGAGTGCCAGAAGTCTTTTTTGTTATATATATACAATAGCGCTTTTTTCATTCGTTATCTCAAAAATGCTGTCATTTTTGGACATGGAACGGAAGAAACGCGATTTCGCCGCTTGGCACTAAAACGGTTTAAAAATATTACTCTGTCAATTTTTGAAAATGCTTTCAATGTACCTAATTAACATTTTCAACTCTAATCAAATTTCATGCTGTTGAAAATGACAGTGAATAAAAGAAAGCGTATACACCCAAGGAATTCAATCTTCTAAGAACAAAGTGTCTGCACTTTGCAGCCTTACAACATCCAACAATAGATACACTTAATATTTAAATTGATATTGTATTATATGAAATAAATCTGTAGTCATCATCTTGTATGAATGGAGTAAGGATGGAAATCGTTGTACCGCATCAGCAAAACAGAAAAATCTTGGCTTCTCTTTATATGGCTTAATAGAGCATTCTACAGATTCAATTATTTTCGTCCATACAATGTATATTTGATTTCTTACTTCGCAGTTTCGAGCGATTACATTTTAGAACAATCTTTTATTATTTATTTGACACTTCAACTAGCGAAGTAATCAATTAATTTGCAATAACACGTTTCGTGCGCAAGCAACTTCACGTGACTTAACTTTTCATCTACTTCGCGTGGGACTTTTCATCGACCCACGCTGGTACTTACTGACCTGTGTGTAATCATAAGCGGCCTGAACGGAAAGTCTACCGTGGAGTGAGACAAAGTTAATCCCCGATTTGGCTTACTTTTAATTTTCAAATAACTAAATGGTTTCTTACAAATAACATGTTAACCCTTTGCACCCGGACTTTTTTTCGCCTAAAGATTTCAGCAACTCGGACTTTTTTTTACCGTGTCTGGATATGTAATGTGTGATTTATTTGAAGGTTAAATTTGTATACAAATAAAATTTAAAAGGCGAGATATTTTTAATATTATTTTATTATTACCAGAATATAAACATTCTGCAAATGAAAATTTTAATTATAAATTATTTGTAAACGCCAAACTTTGGCAGTGCCTCTGAAACGTACTTTGAATGCAAAGGATTAACTTATATTTCATGCATTCTAGTTTTAATAAATGTTTTTGAAAATGCAAATTTTCCTTCCTGAATTTGGGATGAGCATAATTTTATTGTTTAAAATTATCTAATTTTTGTTAGAAGCACCTTATTTTGTACCTGCAAACCCAACGGAGGCATTCGGGTTGCTCGTGACTCACCTGTATAGTCCAAATTTTATGTTGGTAATTAGTAGTTGATGCATAGAAGTATAAATATTTACCGAGTCAGCTCTTATTTCTATACCAGCAGGTAATAGGATTATCATCTGGTGGATTTGCCGAAATAATTAGAAGGGATAATTTATGATCTTTTATATTTCTAAAGTAAATTTAGTAGATATTTTGATCTATGCTATTAAAATTTCATTAGTTATGGTTCATTTTAGATTTTGGAATTATTGTAAAAATATCATCGACATTATCTATAATATATGTTCCGTTTATTTTGAAAGTTGCCTAAATCCATTTTTGTTTCAATTTCGCAAAATGTTTTTTATGACAACTAATTTCGAGTGGCACATGTTATTACAGTTAACAGTTAACAACTCACAAATGGACTTAGGCTACTTTCAAAATAAACGGCTAATATATCAAAAGTTCAAAACTGAAACATTTTTTTACAAACAATATGCTAATACATGTATTAGAGTTATATTACATGTATTAGAGATCTAACAGATTTTTGGTTAATTTTGTCAGGAAAATTATTTAATTTCAAAGTTTCTTTAACTAACTGCAAATTTTCCATTCCAAATTTGGGGTGAGATAATTTTATTGCTCCGTCCACGAATTTTATATTGGCAGCTGGTTGGTGCATAGAAGTTTAAATATTTACCGGGCCAGCGTTTATTTCTCTACCAGGTGGTAAGAGGATTATCACCTGTTTGGTTTGTCGAAATATCTAGGAAGGATAATTTATGATCTTTTCAATATTTTGACGCAGGCTATTCAAAATTTATAATTTATAATTTACGTAAAATTTTTGAATGTATGTAAAAATGTCATTCGAAAATGTCATATCTATAATATATCAAGAGTGTCTAATTGTAAGTTAACACTATTTCTACCAAAAGTGTCAAAAGACACCTTTCAGAATTTAAATTTAGAATTATTTTCGAGGTTCAATTTAAGCTTTTTCTTTAAATCCACAAACAGGAGGTGCTTAGTAGAACAATTACGCGTCTGTAAAAAATTTGGTATTAATTAAGAAAATCCATTTTAATTATAACTCTATAATTTTGGTTTTTGATTTTTGATTACGTATAATTAGCGCGGTAGAAACAGTATTAACACGTTGACCGACACGTCAAATTTACGTAACCTTCTGTTCATGCCGCGTGGGTCGCAATGGTATGACAAGTTAGCGGTATTAATTAAAAAAATCTATTTCAATTATAATTTTATAATTTTGCTATTGGATCTTTGATTACGTATAATTAGCGTGGTAGAAGTAGTGTTAATAAACTTAAAGCTCTTTCACTAGGTCCACTAGGGTTTTGTCGGCATTCAACGTCTCTTTTTTTATTACAATATAAAAGTATATTTCCAGTACAACTGAACGCAGGATTGCTTCTCACAGATGCTGCGGTTGTTGTAAAAGATTTTGCGATTCCATACAATTTTTTAGGTGTTCTCTTTTTGTGGGAAAAAGTGCTTTTTTTATTCTCCAATAATGAAATATTTTTCTGCAGATGTAGGTAGCGATACATACGCATACACACGTTAAACTGTGCACGTTTACACTTTACATACGTAAAGTTTAAGTTTAAATGTATCACAAAAAGAGGTGTTTGAAATTCAGGATGACAACGTTTGCAGACTCTCGATTTAAGAATTTTATGGACTTGGGTAACGGGCGTGGGAGATCGTAAAGAAGGACTTTCTTATAAAGCTTTCTCTTATAGCGAAGCAGAGAAGGAGCAAGGAAGAAAGGGCGAAGGAAAGGATGAAAAGAAGAGAGAGAAAAGATGAAGGAAAAGAGGGTGGTTGGTAGGTAGCGCAAGAGATTCCTGAGATGATCGGAGGACGATGCCGAGATTTACTCAAGGATGTAAGGTAGAAGTATTAAAATATCGCGCATCCAGGAATTCTGGGTGCAAAGGTATGGATATGCACCACACCGATTTGCGTGTACCTATTACGTGTACACATTTCCCGTCTAACGAAGGTGAAATAATTAGAAAATGCTTGCATTTATTAACATTTTCTATAAAAACTATAAATTCTGCGGCTGTAAACTTTATTTGGATAGAGTGAAACGTGTGAACGGTGAGCATTTTGTAGGTGAAGTGAAATTTGTAAAGCTAGTTACGTTAGTGGAATAATTTCAGCGCCACCTATCGGAATGAAACATAACTAAAAACCTTACTCGCCACCTTGATAACATATGATGTGAATTTGACCTCGGTAGGTCCAGTGTTTTGTCAGTGATGACGCGGTTTACTCACGTGCAATGGATTTTATACAAAAAGTATAAACAAACAGTGATGCAACATTATATTAGTTATATAAAACGCAATTATGGACAATATTCTTTTGGGAAATGTGAAATCATTTTCATTTTAACCCGCTTATGGAAAAATAATGATGAAAAGGACCTAGAACTTTACGACAATACTCTGCCAGTGGTTACTTTGTAACTGAGCTGGGATACTATTGTCCTAGAAACACTGAAATCCTTAGGAAAAGTCTTTTATATATTGTAATACTTCCTTATTTCGGTATAATACTAATTGTATAGAAATATTCCATTGTCGAAAGATAAGGAAATCGGCTTCATGTATTTTGTATACGTGATTAGTTTCGATTCGGGTCAATAGAATCAAAAGATTCACCGCCAATACGGCAGAATTCGTTATTAGTTGACAATGAGCACCGACCATGGCGTTCGCGCTCACAGACCAACTACGGTCGGCGCTTGGAGCAAAAGGGTTAAGTTGCAATAACTCTCAAACCGGTTAATGAATGAAGCTATAGTCTAAATTTTTACGACAGCTTTTGTGCAAAAGTTATTTAGAAATATTTAAGGTACTACTATTAAGGTACTACTATAATATCAGTCCATATTATTTCCACTGATGTGTGAGTAACAAGTTTTTATGTGTGCATTACAGTGAGACCTCGTTATAACAATCTCTTCGGGACCAAACAAACTCCTTATAACAATGTTTCCCACAATTCCCACTCTCCGTGGCTATGTGTGGTTACATTGTAAGCGAAAAATTTTCTTTGTATGTTTTTTGTTTATTGTGTAACCTCAAATATGATATATTTTTAGATGTGCAATTTGTAAAAAATAAATATATTATATATATAAATAAATTCGCCATTAGAGAAAGATGTCGTAGATATTTAGAATGAATAACCATTGTGTTTATGAAGTTTATTAATTTCGCTATAATTATGCGTATTTTTTTACTTATGTAATTTTCAATCCACACATAATAAGTACACATTTGTTATACGCTACATATGTTCATTTATGTTATGATATATTTGAGGGGAAAAAAATGTCAATTCACGCGCCTCATAAGTCCAATGTGATTGGTGGATAAACTTTCGAGGTGGCAGCTAGAAAGATTGTTATCGAGAGGTACTTTTGCGCCTTTTAGAGAGGAATTGTTATAAAGCGATATTGTCATAGCAAGGTCCTACTGTATTAAAAGAAACGAAACTGGACCTCATTCAATTGGAAGCTCACAATGTATGAAATATAAAGTTACTATTTCTCATTTTCGATGAAAATCATAGTTATTTTGTATTAAACAACGAAAAACGAATATATGTATCTTTGTTCGCGTCTTGCAAAATAAATATGCACAGAGTTAACTCATCTTATTCAAAAAACAATATTAACCGTTTGCGGACGCGTGTCACTACATATGTGCCAGTTTTAAACGCTAATCCCTCAGGTCTCGTCCGCAAAGGGTTAACAGGTTAAGCGCGGTGACAAATTTATATGACTCCCTATTCACGCCGCGTGGGTCGCAATGGTATACGCCATTGTATTTGTCATAATCGGCGCGGCCTGAATGGAAAGTTCAATGTTGGTCCCCAGGGACCGGCGCCGCACTCAACGTGTTAATTATCATTAGTTTTTTAAATTAATCAATTCAATTTTTTAAGACCCTCTTCATTAATGCCTGATTAACTTCTTTTCGTGTTTGTGCTATTCTTTTGTGTAGCTTGAAACCCTTATGTTTCGAAGATCTTTACTGAATATGCTTTTTTTGCCTACTGTACCTAATGTCATTCCAGTTACTTTAATACCTTATCCGTATCCCATTTTAGTTGAGGCACGTTCCACTGTGTCAACTACCAACACATGGTAAAGCAGTTTGCTATATTTTTATGGCTGACTTATTGAAATTGACAAATTAGAAATGTACCTATTTTTTACTGTTTCTTAGATGCCTAAATGAATACATAAAATCTCAATCAGTGTCACAGATCAGAATTATTTATTATTTCTAACTTGTTGCAGCTGATATTATAATATTATATATTGCCAGTTATAATTTTTACCAAGATTTGGTGATGAATAAGTATACTGTAACGTACACTACCAATATCATACAGCGGTTCCTAACTTACCCGAGTGTAATTAGAATTCGAATTTGAAGGCGGCAATTTTTGAAGATCGCTAAACTTCCGGTTCCTTCTGAATTCCATTGCACTTTTGTCACGAACGAAATTGGAGCTCGGATTTCGTAAAATTAAAAAAAAAATTTCATCAGAAATTTATTTTTCTGTTTTCATGTAAACTTTCAGAGCCATGTTAAATCCGTTATTTTGAATTTTGAAAAACACCAATTCTGTTAAAGAAAGTAGACGTATAATTCGATATTTATAAGGTATACCTACAGTTTAGTAGCAGAACAAATTTTAAAGAAAAAACTGAATTTTGGATAGGAATTATTTCCAATCATTGTATTCTCTTGAGAGCCATTTCGATTGAAAATTAAAAACAATAACGCAAGTAGGCCATTAATGTTTAGACTCCAGCTCCATCTTACAATAGACTTCATCTTGACCTACAGTACTGGACAAAATAAATCATACACCTTACAAGAAACTCTTTTTAGTAGTATAACTATTTTTCCAACGAGCAAACTCATTATTGAATCCAATAAAATTAAAGAACTTAAAGTATTTAAATAAAGGGCATATGAAATAATTAAGATTGTGCTCAATTTTTTTTTATAACAATACATTAGTCAATTTTGGTATATTTTACCCTGGACAGAATAAACCATACACTTTTCGAAATCATAGTTAACAAAGAAAGAAAATTAATTTTAATACTTTTAGAACTTGGTGTGGCTGCCTTTAGCTTTTAATACCGTCTCCAGTCAGCGGAGCATATTTTCAACTAATTTCTTTAAATATTCAGGATCAAGTTTCTCCCAAGCTTTCTGAAGTGCTTCATAGTAGGATATCTTGTTCATTATGTTCGTTTTATTTACCTTGCCGTCTAAATAAACCCAGAGATTTTCAATGGGGTTTAAAACTAGCGATTGCGGTGGCCATTCCAATAGTTTTATTCTTATGTTTTGAGTCACGTTCCCGGAGAATAAAGTTGCTCCCTAAATCCAATTTTAAAAGTGATTCTTCTAAATTCTCGCACAAAATATCTATATACGTTTCCGCTGTCATAATGCCTTCAATTCGAGCCCAAATACTGATAACAGACCAGGCAAAGCACCCCCATACCATGATGTTACCACCTCCATGTTTTAATGTCTTCTGAATATTTACTTCTTTGAGACACCCTTGACCGTTGTTTTTGTCCCAATAATTCAAATTTGCTCTCATCGGACTACAATACTTTTTTTCTAGAAATCTAAAGGCGCTTAAGATACTTTTTGGCAAACTCGAATCGCAATTTGTACCCTTACTAGAATATTATAGGTTAGAATGACCAATGACGGTAAACATCTTTCTTAAATACATTTCGGACATTTCTCATACTTATGAGTTTTTTTTTCCCGAAAAAACTATGATATCTTAAACATTTAAAAACTCAAGATTCTAAAGATTAAATCATTTCGTGGCATGAATGACAAATATAGAAGGCGCAGAAGGTGCCAATAAGAGAAAAGGCAAAAGCTGGTGACTGAACGACAGTGAAGGCAATAATGGGAAGAGGGAGAGCTCCAATTATCATAGTCTCCCGTGTCTATACTCATCGCCTCCCACCCTCGGAGTTAGCTCAGTGATGAACGGGTCTAGAATCGACTGGAATCCCAGTAAGCTCGAACGAGTAAGATTTGAGATAGCTGGAAGGCTGGAGAGTAATGTTGAAACGGCGGGGACGGTATGCTGAGATATGCGAGATGATCCTGCGGAACTACGATCCTTAGAAGGTGGATGGATGGAGAACAGTCCGTACTAAAGATAGAGATACCTTCTATACATGCATAACTATAACCGTTGGAGACGGATGAATTTACCGATTCCCGGGAAGGAGAAAGACAGTAAATGAAAACGAAAGAAATACGAAGTATCGTAGAAGGGAATCTTGGAACTTCCATGCGGTATCTTCTTCGACGTTTTCGTTTAAAGCGATATCTACTACCGCCGTTTCTACCTAAATATGCAATAATGTGTAGAAATAAAAGCTCAACTGCGTATCTTATATATATAGGTCTCCCTCGTTCTTCGTATTCGCTGTGCCAAGAATTCGATGAAACCGAAGTGACATTATATTAAGGCAAATGCTGTATCCCAAGTGAAGAAAAAATTATTTATTCTCTTTTCAGGGGAATAAATCATTTTCTCATTCCTCAGATATTTCTTCATGTTATTTATTTCAATCAAACAATGTTTACTTTGTAATGAAATCAACGAGATGTTTGTTTCTATAACAACAAGAAACGACTGAACTTGTAGAAAAATTATAGAAGTGTACAAGAGAGTAACCAATATGATAGATTATCTACTTGGATTTCCAACACTTTAGGCTACGGTTACTATGGATGCGAATTCTGACGAAAATGTGTTCTGACGAATTCATCCGAATAAACAAACGCCTGTCTTCCAATGAGAGTGGTTACACTGGCAACGGCGAACATGTCAGAACATGCACGAAGTCGTCAGAACCAGTTGACAGTTCAAACGAGTTTGATTTTTTCGTGCGATTTGCATCTATTTTGGGTGTTTTCATGCGTTGAATTTCGAGTAATTTAGTTATTCCACCATGGATAACGACAAATTGATAATTCTTGTGTAATTGGAGAACTTTTTGATGCTTTCTTCCATCCCCTTCAGGATGTATTCAAATGTTGCTGGTCTCATCCTGAAATACTCGAAAAACTTTTCCGGTCGGTCCCACAATTCTTGAAATAACATTTGAAACTCTCCTTTATCGTCTCTACTAGAAAATAACTGGTTGACATGCTCTGTTTTTCGACCATTTAACAACAATAACTTCATTAACGGACTTTCAAGAAAATAAAATTCATCAAGTTCATCCATCTTTGCTGGGTGGCAGAAACCTACTGACTACCAGAATATCAGAAAACGCGCACACTGTAACCACCTTGTTCTGACGACTATTTCGGACGTACTCATCAGAACCCATTTTCGTCAGAATTCGCATCCATAGTAACCGTAGCCTAGGATACTGGAACTTTAACACGTTCGCGACGGGGCCTTCCCCTATAAATATTTACAAAGATGTTTACACAAAAATCGGTAGTTATCAAGTTACTTAACTCCTTAAATACCGTGCCGGTCACCAGTGGCTGGCACTAAACTTTTCATACAGGCCGTGTCGGTTATGGTAAGTGCAATAGTGTATACCATTGCGACCCACGCGGCATGAACAGGAAGTCACACAAATTTGACGCGACGTTCAACGTGTTCAACTGATGCGTAAAATGAAAAATGTAATTTTTCGAAATTAGACGCTTCGGCATTAATGGGTTAAATATATTGTAATACCTTTAAGGGGTAGCGCCGCTCTAGGACTTTGAAAACTTAAATCTTCTTTCTCTTTGTCTTAAATGATACCTAGGTATATACCTTATTGTACCTATTAGAAATAAGGCACAATAGAATTTATAGTAGGGACAAATATATAAGACCCCGTTTTTTGAGGAAAACAGTGATACCTGGTAGCACACTTCGAATACTTATAAGGACACAGTGCAGCAACTTTCATTCAAAAGTTTTATAATAGTACCCCTTCAAATAATAAAGTAATTTGTTATCTGAATTTCATCTAGGAAGAGTTAGAGTAAGAGTTATTTGTTGAGAGCTTTGGGACGTATCCCCTAAAGCGCAAATAATGATATACATAATGAACAATACATATTCATATGACAACAGGATAGATTCCTCTGTCTGAGTAATAATTATATAACAATATTAAAAAATCAAATATCGAGTAATAAATAATATGATAAATAGATAAAATAGATAAAATATAAATATGAAGATAAAACGTAACATTTGTATAAAAAGACTAGAGGTAAAAAATAACAAATCGTTTCGTAATAAGTATCGACCATGGCATCTCTCAAAGACGATTTATTTTTTTTAAAAATAAGACATTTTCTTCGTAGCGTAGCGTGGAGGGTAGTGTGTTCCAAAATTTGCTAGCTGTACAGACAAAAGACTTCTTATATAGGGTGTCCGGCATAAGGTGTTGAGGCCGAAAGGTGGTGAAAACTATGGACGTTCAATAGTCACAAAAGAAACATTATTGAAGTTTACAAAATTTAACTTCCCTCAAAAGTCTTCAGGTGTTTGCACCTATTTTGTACCCACCCTGTACTCGATGCCTCAATCTTTAAGTTATTTTCATTATTTATGAATAAACAATATCATACATTAAAACCGTAAAATGTTCATTAAGGAAATAATTTTGCTAAATTTCGAGACTAAACATTTAAAATGTAAAACAACTGTGGATATTTCTATTTATTTTTTTTGTTTATTTCTTCTTTCCTTTTTGGTTGTTCAGTTGTGCACAATAGGTCGATAACAATACAAAACAATACAAGCTAATGCCACTCCAACAATTTTTTATTTAGAAATGTACACAGATCATCGAATTTCTTCATTATACGAAATAAAAGCATTCATAAAAAGCAATAAATTGATTCCAAATTGGACATTTCATATATACCTATAAAAGCTGTATGAATAAAAATCCCTAAAACAAATAACTTAAACTGTAAATTAAAAGTAGAATCATTTTCTTTCGTCTATGCACAATAAAGAAACTATCTGTCGAATGCATAGGATTGGTTTTTTCTTGTAATTGTATTTTGTCAGTGTCAATATTATAATATTCGGAGTGGAGCGAATCGACGAGATACGACGATATGTTTCCTCATATTTGTACCATTTTCAATGTTTGTTAATTATAAATTTGTCTCTTCCTTTGTTCTTTTTTATCATTTATTTTTCATTGATTGTGAAATCAAAGTCGCGTGTAGGCTTTTCGTTATTTTGTAATTAAACATAATTTATTATCTTTGGCGTACACGAAGAAAAATGGGACCGAATAATTATAAGTAAATTTATAAAAATAATGAGAAAGTGAGATTTTTCTAATATATGGAATTCATATAAAGCGGGTTACTAATTTCCCAATGGTACCAATTATTGCAACCAAAAATTCACGAAAGAGTGAAATTTAGAATTTACTAATATAATATTTGTCACTCGATGGTGAAAGCACACTGACTTTCGGTGCACATGGATACAAAATTAGTAGGTATAAAAAACTGAAAACTGGTATCTGAGATGCTAATTTCTCTTTCATTAGAGTGATAATCATTTTTCATACTTATTTAAAAATTCAAATTTTAGAAAACGATTGCTAATTTGTAAATACAGGAAAACTGACAGCATTTTTAAAAGATTTATAATTTTTTTGTAAGAATAATAATGAATCTTGATACTTATTTAAAAATTCAAATCTTAGAATATAATTGCTAATTTGTAAATAAATGGAAAGTGACAGCATTTCTTAAGGCTCGATCTATGTTAATTAATAAATTAGTACGTATCGAAAATTAAAAACTGATTTAGTACAAGTTTACTAACTTTTGCAATGTATTTTTAAGTACGTACTAATTATATTTTCCAGGGTTTTTAAATTTTCATCGTACAGGGATACCAGTTCCTATATAATTCTGTCCCTGTTTCAGAATTGATATTCCAACATACTAATTCCAAGTCACATGGGTTTCGAATAATTACCAATTTAAATTTCGAGTTTCATTTTTCTCCATGCAAACCTCGGAAATGAATCTCCTTCGATTACCCAATCGGTTGCTATTACTTGAAATAATTACTCCTTTTATCATGTTACTTTGCACAAATTGAAGAACTAATAACTTTTATAGAGGCCTACAAAAAAATCATTGGGACAAGACTGTTCCTCGAGTTAAAGAAAAACCATTTTTTCAATGACGAATAGACAAATCGCTCCGGAGTAACATATGCGATAACTCAGTTTATGCGACAAAACATGTCTAATAAAATGGAGTGACATGCTGTAACTTGAAAATTCTACGGTGATAGCAAGGATGATTGTACAGCTGCATTTTTAGAACACATATTCTGTATTTCAAAATTTACTCATCTTTTTCATGAATTATTTCACAGTTAATAATAAATAAACATTTAACAATAAATCATCATTGTTGTACCTATTAAAGCAATGAATAATTACTTAAAGAACATAACGAACAATGTACTCTTACAATTACATTATTATGACCTATATATAATCAATTTTGGAAGCATGCATATTATTACTACAATGTGTCCAATACGAAATGTTAAAGTGGAATTATGTCATAGTATTATCCACAAATTGTGTAAAAAGTTACATGTTCGATAATACCGATGACCCTGCTTTCGCTGTAAATTGTCTACTTGAAGCATGTTTGAAAAAGTGTAAAAGTGTTAATTAATATTTCTGTGGCGATGACACTACCGAAACACTGGGCCAACTGAGTCCCCACTAGCTCCCAAATTAACACTCATTGCTTCTACCATTAAAGTGAAACCTACTGAATTTGACACTATTTTTTTTTCAATTATTAGACTCTCTTTTACTTCCAACCATTATGCCTTAGAAGAATTTTTTTGTTTTACGCTTAGAATCAATTAGAAAAACACGTAGCAATTTAATAATTTTTGGCGAATTTTGGTGTAAAGTTAAAAACTTCAGAATCAGATTTTTCGAGCTAATCTGTAATATTCCAAAGCCTCCACAATTATGGGAATATCCTCAAAATCATAGGTCCGTAATAAATTTAAAATTACAATAGGATATAGTACCCGGTAGAAAAAAAAATTTGATGGTTCAAAAATACATTCCCCAATTTGTCAATTTTTCAAGAAATTTACAGATTCACGACATTTTTTTCGACAACGGAAATGTAGGTATTCATCTTTTGTGTCTCAAATAAACTTGATTCGGAATTTCTTTTAAATCTGTAACGATACAGTGGAAATCGACGGGATTCTATTTAACCCTTAACGCTCACTCCGGGGTCAGATTAACCCCAGACAATTTTAACATCATTTTGCTCCAATTCAAAAGTCAAAAATGTCCCATTGCACTTTGGTTCTTTGACATGTCATGGTAATGATTTTTTAAAATAATTTTCTGGTGCTTCTTGCCTTAACTCCTTCGCAGTCGGACGAAAAGTAGCTTTTCGTATCAAACGTGTTGGAAAATTTCTTTCTCTTTTTTTTTCAAAATTACACCAAAGTTTTGGAATAAAAGTTTCTTAGGTCGCTGAGTCCGAATTCGATGTCAAGTTTTCAAAATTCTGCATGGCTAATTAACCATTAAAATTCACTATGGGGTCGAATTGACCATAGATAATTTTGACACAAGTTTACTCTGATTCAAAAGCCGAAATTTGAATTTCTAACACCATTTAGAATTACTTTAAGATACTCTGTTTCCCATCAAGCGTGATACATTAATTGTCAAGTGGTGCAAAGTAAACGCTAAGATTGTTGGGGTCAGATTCACCCCAGTACGAACGTTGTGTTATCCCGGAGTATTTTCTTCAATTTTTTTTTCTATATATATAATCAGTAATTCTCTTCATCATAGTCTAAATACACCATTAGGTGACATCAGAATTTTTTGCCAAGTATGTACGATTTTTTTGCTATTTTTACATAGCGCAAAATTTGAGGTATCGAGCTATCTTCTCATTTTTCTGCATTTGAGATTTTTTTCCACATTCTAAATTACACCTTGCCCCTATGAACAATTTTGTTTTATAAAATAATGGTTTATAGTTATTCCACAAAAATTTCCAACGGCTCTGTTACAGCAAGCATTTTTGCCCTGGGGTCAGATTGACCCCAATATGAAAAGTAACTGATTCTGATGAAGTGTAAACGTTAAGGGTTAACGTTAATTAATTATCCGCCATCGACAAAATGAAACCAATAAATTGAAAGTACAGAATAACCTTTTTTTCTCGGTTCAAATCTTTTTCACACTTAGCAACATTTAATTGGCCAAAACTGAAAACGCTTACAATATTGTAACTTAATCAGTACAATCTGTTAAGTTCATACTGATTTTTATTAGTTTTTCAATGTAGGACCAATCAAAGAACACTTCCGCTTGTACCTAAAAATTAATAGGAATTAGATAATTATCGCAGCAGATAATTTGGAGAAAATATTCTTGTACGAATAAGTAATTAAATAACCGATATATTCTATACTATTATTCATATACTTAAATTTGTCCATCTACAGTTACTGTATTATTGAATGTACCTACAGAATTTAAATCTTTTATTAAAAGGTACTTATCATTTCTGCTCAATTAATATTGGGTTGGCAACTAAGTAATTGCGCATTTTGTCATTTATTTGCTTTGAAAAATCCGCAATTACTTAGTTGCCAACCCAATAGTTGGTCACTACTATTTTATACTAAGACTTGGCGATGGATGGACCAATGTGGCATTGGTCCATTGGATTCTTAATTATAAAAATCTCACAAGTACACACTAAATGTTTTTGTTCTTTCCTAAATTTGTTACTTGCTGGAAGAAAAACAAGGTTTATTACTCTAATTTAGTCTAACATGTTGGCATGAACCAACTTCTTTTTTTATAAAATAGAAATTCAAGTTACTATGTAGATTTTTTTTACGTTAAAACCCCGACAATTATGCTACTTCTTAAATACACAAGTAATAGTTTCGTCGGACGACAACTATAGAAATACTATTATTACATGAAACGGATTATTTAAAATACGTATATTCTACATGTTTTTAGGCAATGCAATATGAACTCGGTGTCAATAAAAAGCTATAACTCACTCTCCACTATTATAATATCTTTGCAAAAGAAATCTTAAAATTTTCCTGTGAGAAAAGTATAAAAAAAATAATCTCGTAAAAGAAAATGAGGAAGTAAAAAATTTGTATGACACAATTCTACTGTTTGATAAATTAACTATTTCCAAATACAGAATTTTAATACGATATGTATCATGTTATATATTATATAATACCGCCACTACTGAATTTTCTACATTTTTGTTATTAGTTTATTAGTTTTTGTTTTATTCGGAATGAGTAGGTTTAGGTATTTTTTGTATATTTCAATACCCATTAGTTTTTAACACAAACAACGGTAGAAAGTGATATACTTTTAAGAATGAGAAAAAATAATTACTGCAACTGTACATGAAAATCCTCAAAATGCGTTTTAAAATGGTATGTCGAAATTAAAAAAATATCAATAAGAGAAATGTTTATTTCAAAATAATGAAATGTGGAGGATCCGTTTGTTCGAAAGATGCAATTTTTCTAAACACAATACAATTCGTTTTGCAAACTTTAACTTGCCTTATGAAGTTATGTAAGTGATAAAAAAAACATCTAAGTACATAATAAAATTTCCCAAGATATTATTACATATTTTGAAAAATATAGAGAATTTTTTTGAACATAGTACAATTTATTTTGCAAACCTTAACTTGTATTATGCACTTACATAAGTGATAAAAAACATCTTGGTAAATAACAAAATTTCCCAAGACATTGTTCCATATTTTGTATATAATGGAGATGGCCCTCCTCATCTATCGAAAAAATGATTTTTCTTCTGATAGGTAATCTAAAAACCAGCGCAATTGCTACAAATTTTCTGAAATTGGCACATCTACGGGTAAGGAAAATCTTTAAAATGTTCTAGCAAGTTTTGAAGAACTCATTTTCAAACCGTTTTTTAAACATTCCTATAAAAACATTTCGAAAAATCCCTGAATTAATACGTACTAACTAAAACGAAGACCTTTTCTTTTCTAGAAATTCGAATAGTTTATCAAAGGTTAACATTATACGTGTAATTATGGGTGTAATATATTCTTCAATATTGCCTTAATTTATATACAATTAATTTACCATTGAAAAAGAAATGAAAAAAGCGTAAGACCATCATAACTATCTCTAGGATAAAGGAAGAAAGTTGCGAAATAAATACATTTACGAAGACTAGAAGGAATATCAAAAACCGTTTTAAGCAATTGACTAGAACGAAGTGATTTCGTATTCGAATGGAGGGCGATAAAATCAATGAGTCAAAGTAGGAATAAATATCGTACGCGCCAAAAAGGGAGAAATTTCGTGATACATTTGTTTACAAAGCTTGTTCCATTATATCGAAATTATTGATCGTGAAATTTCGGTGTATATATATTTTACGTGTCCTGTGTTTTTGTGCGTGTGTGCGTGCATGCATGCATGTGTATGCAATGTATCTCTTACGTACACACAGAAAAAATTTACATATCGCCTCTTATTTTATTTTTCTATTTGTCTCTATAAAAGTTTCTTCACGATTAAGAGGGGCGGTTCCTAATTCAATTTACGGAACTCAATTGAACTGAATCTTTTTATCTCCTGCATTCTTCTCTTAACTACAATAATCAAAAGACATGACTGCCAAAAGCCTGACTGAACGTACACCTATACAGAAAAATCGCGGTATGAATCTAAAATGGAATTTCTAATGATGAAGAAAGAAATTGAAAATCACCAAGAACAATAAGAATTAATATAAACTGAGTGTTACTCCGACTTGATTGCGTGTAAATCACGACCCACGATCAGTTGTTCCTTCGGAAAATCGAGAATAACCGTAACGTGAAAGCCCATATTTGCGGATGCTATCATATACTCGCATAACGAGAACCAACTAAAAGCTGAAAAAATAAGAAGTGATAGACAAGATATTATTTATCATTGAAGAATTATTATCATCAGTTATAATTAGAAATTATTCCTCTTTCGATAACTCCTGTACGTGCCACCAGTATGAAACGTTTGCGAAAACCATACAAAAACCGATTTATTTTTCCGTGATTTGTACAAACGCGGTATCCTGTGGTTTTCAAAATTTGAAATAATGGATTTAATCAGACAATGGACTCAAAATTCTTAAATGCTAATTTTGACCGTTTTCTTTAACACCTAGACATACTTTTGCAATCGAATAACAAAAAATTGTTAATTAAATAAAAGTCCTTAGCCGTCTTGATAAAATCTCCATATATTTTCATTTTCTTCTGTTGATTATATGCATCTTCTTTTTTGAAAATTACAATTCTTGATAAACGTTATGAACAATTTAAATTTTTAAAAATACTATAATATTACTATAATATTAGCGAAACATTGAGAAGACTTGAAATTTTGGAAAAAGAAGTCACGTATAACTAACGGAAGAAAATAAAAAAAATATAGAGAAATCGTTATGTTAGAAACGAAACATATAAAATTGATTACATGAATATCCATTGTGCAAGTAATATTTTTTGAATTTTTAGTTATTTGCTTTCAAAGAAACAAAAATATCTCTTTATTAACCGTTTTAGTGCCAGAGGTCTTTTTTTTTTGTTTCCAAATAAAAAATTGCCAAGCGGCGCAATCGCGCTTCTTCTGTTCCATGTCCAAAAATGCCAGCATTTTTGAAATAAGGAATGAAAAAAGCGCTATTGCGCCGCTTGGCAATTTTTTTATTTGGAAACAAAAAAGGACCTCTGGCACGGAAACGGTTAAACATCTAAAAACTATTTTCCAGCTTATCCCTAATTTTTTAATATGATTTTGAAATAACGCAAGAAAAAAATTTAATCCTGTTTTTACACGAAATAAACGTTTTGCGCTTAAATAAACGTATAATATGAATAGGTGGATGATATTGTTATGCTATAAAATTCTTTAAAATAATATTGTTATTATAAAGAATTAATGGAGGTAATTGACGATTGATAATTTAAATTCTCGTATTGTCATTATGCAAATGATACAATTAAGTATACATACCCAGGTCATGGCATAGAAGACGGTGTTTCAGGAAAAACAGAACAAGACCCACTGTACTGATCATACTCGTAACAAAAATGGCCTGTTTATACTGAAGGCTTTGTGCATTTGGAGTTATTAAGCGTCCCAATCTCACGGCGGTCAGCATATACGTTAAAGAGCTGACCATAAACGCAATGAATATCTTCTCATGAACCGCTGAAAACGAGAAGCAATTGTTGAGGAAAATTTCTAACAGTATCAATATGAGTAAGAATTTTTTTTTATATTTAATTGTTTGAAAGGGTCACCTCAAAAACGTTGTAAGGTACAAATTGCAAATTGTTCAAAAACTTCCGAAAATGAAAAAAATAACCTGATGGATTTTTTTAACAATTTTCTTTTAAATGGATGGATTTTTTTAAAAAATGGATGAATTTTTTAAAAAATCTATCAATTTATTTTTTTCATTTTCGGGGGTTATTGAAGAATTTGCAATTTGTACCTTACCACGTTTTTGAGATGACCCATTCGTTTAATGTCGCATCTACCACTAGGTATTTAGCAACAGAATAATTTTTTTTTTGAACGAATGACAAATATTTATTTCACCGTATAATCTAAATAAACAATTGTGACTCTTTAAAACATATCTTGTTTAATGACTTCCTTTGAAGAAAGGTCACAGTAATATTTTTATTTAATTGTTCTCCGAACAAACTAGATGGGTTATTACAAAACCGAATTTACTAGAATTGAAAAAATTATATAATAATTTAGTCCTTAACTATAATTTGGAGGTCAATTTGTCCCATAAAAATTGAAACTGTATTTTCTCGAAATAATTATGTGAACATTTCTAAAATAACGTCTGAATAATGTCTGTTAAATAAATAACATATCATTTACAATAAATAATATATAAATACATAATAAATGGAATCTTTAATAAATAAATAAATAGACTCCGTTTTCGAAATTGTTTTCATACTTTTAAATAATTACTTTGTTTGTAACGCTCCCAATTGCACTATTTATTTATTACTACATCTCTAGAATAAATTGAAATGATTACATATTGAAAATTTAACAAAAATATGATTTTTCAAGCGAATAAACTCATTTTTCATGTCTACTCAGCACCAGAAATTTTTTGACAATGTTAAAAATAATATTTGACAACAAATGCAATGGATTCAGAGTTTACAAGGTCCAAAAAAATGTTCAGTAATTTTCCTGACTTAAAACAGTAAGTCATTTTAGCATGGCGACCATTTACAATTGCGTGGGGCCATTTTGACCACCCCGGTAACAGCTTTAAGAAAATTGTCTATTTTTATCATCCAAGAATATGCTTACCATAGTTCTCTTTGTTGGAAATGTACGTAACTCCACAAAGAGCAGCGACTTCGGCTATGTTCAACCAATAACACAGATTTAAAAGTCTGCATCCCGTTAATTTAATGGGTACATCGGATGTTCTCTTCAGTAATTCTCGATAATACGAGTGATACACACTCGCTATAACAAGTCGGGGTCCTATATGTAATGCTATGCTGACCCTCCATAAGTACCTCTGTGGTGAAACTCCAGTAATTGCCGAAATTGATGGTAGAACGTTGTATACCTGAAATTTCATCCCAAAAAATGCAATTTATCGGTTCTGAGGTACATCAGATGCATCAGATGTATCATCCCTACCAGCCTGCATAATAAAATTCAAAGTGCGATTGGAATGAAATCTTACCCGACAGTGAGTCTCGTGAATGTCATCTTGTTGAAAGATGTATGCCGTTACAAAACAGATCACTAAAGTGACCAATGGTAATGATACTGTAACGATGCACAATTTCCTAAACGAAATCGACAAGTATATAGAACTTTTGTCATTTCCTACGTTGTTCAGTTCCATAATTCTCTCAAGGACTTTACAATTGCAATTATGTACATTAGAAATTGCTATGTAAAATCGATGAAACTTCGTGTACGTAAATACGTACAAAATGAATTTGTAAATTATCTCATCAAACACTTCATGTTCTCATTTTATAGGGGCAATTTTGTAAATATCCAGTACAATACATTTTCCCCAGGTTTCTCCTGGGATGTTCATTTTGCTAACGATATGGCTGCAACAGAAGAAAAGGAAATGTTAGATAATATCAAATTTTTATAATTTATATATTTCGTAACAAACGTATTTGATGTTTTAAGGTTCAATTTTAAAACTGTAAATGAATGAGTCACCTCAAAAACCTAAAATCCATCCATTTTCTAAAAAATCCATCAGGGCCACCTAATAGGCCACCTAAAATCCATTAATTTAAAAAAAAAATTGTTTTAAAAAATCCATCAGGTTATTTTTTTCATTTTCGGGGTTTTTGAACAATTTGCAATTTGTACCTTATAACATTTTTGAGATGACCCATTCAAATACCCAAGTAAAACTTTTCAATTGCAATTTTTTTATCTATATATAAAATCCCATTTAGATTCCCTTGTAAATACAAATACTAAAGATCCAGTGTCGACGATATTTTATAATTTCGTTACTTTCATTTGCTGCGAGTTGTTCCGAACAATTTGTTACATTGAAAAAAAACCGAACCGATTTGAAATTAAATTTTTGAATTATAATTCCGGTTTATTATTGTAGGTTTATATAATTATAGGTTTATTCGACACAGAAATCACAAGTGTGAGACAAATTGTAATACAAGGGCTCGAGATTTTTTTAAATTAACTGCGTAGTATATGAACAACAAACAAGCGACACATTAAAAACTTTTTGCTTAATAATGGGATTTAGTTTTGAGTTCCAAATATCAATGAAAACTAAGAAATTTGAGATCAATTAAAAAATTCTATGTTGTTTCATAAGATGAGTTGCATAAGATTTACCTATTTCTATAATTCTAAATAATAATTTCTTAATTTGCAGAACGATTGTGTCAAAAATAATTTAAAAGCGAGGGATGTAAAATTAATAATATGGACAAAATCAATTTTATGAAAATGAATCCAATTATAAATTCTGGAAATTTCCATGTTAAATCGCTTAACCCTCTATGGGCCAATGTAACTTTCAAGTCACAAGCTAATGTATCCACATTTTACCAAAAAGTTTTAGTTTTTTTTCACAAGATGACATATACGTCTTAATTATATAATCTCTGAAATAACCAATAACAATATTGATGGTGGTTGGCAGCATCATCAACCTGAAATGCCAAAATAAATACCTTGCAAGTTGTCTGCGGATAAAAAATTCGACCCATAGAGGGTTAAGAAACCCACTGCACTACGTTCAGGGTGACAAAACTCAAAATTTTCTTTTTCGTAAAATAATCTCGCTAGGAATGGAACGAAAATCGATTTTCAAAATTTTCCAGAATTTCTTCCTAGTTGAAATTTATAGAGACAGCAATGTTAGATATATAGTTTCTCATAACATCAAGCAAAAAATCATGAAAAAATGGAAAAATCTTACTAAATTAGTTATTGGTAAACTTAATAATTATATTTTGTCTATGCTAATTCTACAATTTTATGTAAAATATGTGTAATAATAATAATTTTTATACAGAACGTTACTTGTTAACATTACTTGTTAAGTTTGTCATATGCATTATACTTAAAAACATGCTCCAAACGATATCTCGAAAGAACAATTAAATGTAAATTCCATGTATATGTTCCAGTTTAATATAACAAATGGCAAAACTATCTACCAGGAAAAGTCTATATACTTTTTGTAAAGATATTTGAAGAAGTAACTTTAAAGAGAAGATAAGCTGAGGACTGATTACTTGCAAATGTTAGAATTGTACTTTTGGAATTACAAACCCAAATTCAGACAAGCATCTAATCGCCGCTAGATAACGGATATCACGGGCTAATACAAAAAAAAGCGTTACGATAAGCGTTGAAAAAAAAGACATTGTTATTCTTTGCAATAAGGAAGTTAATTTTGTCCTGCGCCATATATTAATAGTTTCCTTCTTTAAACGATACTACGAATGTTGCTCGAAATTATGAAAGTTAGCGCAAAGATGCAGTTTCTTCGTGAAAGGAAAAGGTCGAGTCTGTAATGGAAGTTTTTCATATCCGTTCATTTAGATATATCAGATTGTTGCATATGAAATGCCAAATATTTTGTCTTTCTTGTTTATTATTATTTAATTAAGTAAAAAAATAACACGTTCAAATATAATAATTCGAAATTTACAGATTGTAATCAAGAGATTTAAGGTTTCTAAAAATTGTTCCTGTGTTGGAACTTTTCACTTTAGTTGAGAATGAATCATTGCGATATCTACGCTATTTTCTTCTGTGAGTTAAAACTTGACCACTATGATGCAGAAGCCACGCAAATATTGTTTTAGCTTTCGGTATGGTGTAGCCAATGAAAGGTTGTTATAATTATGGCTCGCACAATTTAAGAATGGAAACAGAAGGTTCAATAGAGAATTACGCGGTTAACCGAGTACTCTAATCGACATGCAATCAAAAATGCTTTCCACGAACTCGTTAATGTCGCGATCTTGGAACTTCACGTTGCAAGAATAAATAAACTCATTTCTTATTTGCCAAAATGTGTTAATACAATGGTCTTATTTTCGATTAACCACTTGCGCTACGATTTAACTTTCGGTTGCATCTCTACAATATAACACGCGGATAAATGACTATCGGACGTGGTGTTCACGTTGCTTGCGATTTTGGAACAAAAGTATCTCGAAGTGCAAGGCACGTCTTTATAGCGCTAGTGGTTAATAAAGTTTTGTATGTTTCTGAATTCAAAGATTAAAAAGCAACATTTCATATACATCAACCTCATAAAAAGCAGAATATCATTACTCATCTTATTATCAAATCACCCTTGTTTTCCCCTTTAGGTCTTGTCAAAAGTAGACACACCCATGTCACTCTTATTCTTGGTGGTGACTTTCAAATACTCATATATACATACATATATATATATATATATATATTACAAGGAGCTTTATCGTGTGCCTACTTCCAGGTGTGTTACCTACCTCCATGTAATCATATTTTTCGATCATACTATAATCGCGCGATCATAGTTCAATTTACCAAATTCTTCCTGATGGTTATGTAAATATATGCACTATTATAAAACAAATCTATAAAAACGCATAACAAATGAAATTCATTGATTTATTACTAGTAAGGTAATTGGGATACGACTGTATACTACTTTCGAGTTATTACATACAGCTTTCAGGAAAATTTGTCCATAAGGTAACCAATCGGTACTAAATATTACCGTGTTATTAAAATTTTGCCTCGATGGGCATTGACAACAATGAAAAAGGTTCAAAAATTGCTAACACCCACTTTCTATATACCAAAAAAATTGAAACTTGAGAAAAATGGACAAACCAAACGAAACTCAACTCGGTTTTCTTTCTCTATTCTAATTGTTCTTATCTCGAGACAAATTATCCTTAATTAGAGGAACATGCAAAATCTTAACTGTCAATTGATGAATTTACATACATACATTAACGTATGTGCTACCTTGTGCGTACATATTCTGAATTGAACGTTACACGGTGTGATAAAAGTGAAAAGCACGAACCTGTCGAAAAATAACTTCATTGTGTCGACTCCAAACGTTTCTTCCTTAATTTATGAATATAAGATTTATTGTAGAGATTGAAATCTGAATTCGACATGGCACACTATACACACCAGAGAACAAACTGTACCTCTACATTCTCCAAGTCTTCTATGATCTCACTTTGCAGTGACAGTAAACATCTGTTAATACAAATAACGTTTTCGTGTTTATAACGAGGATTTGCAATAACCCTTAACGAAGATCGTTAAATGTGAAATGCGATGTGAAAGATCAGGGAATGCGTAAATGTTTGAAAAAGCTAAAGTGTCGAACGGAACTAACAAATGACATTTCAATTCATCGGACATATCATCGTAAGCGGATCTGCGCAAAGCGTAGGATAGGACACACGTTTGCACAAGACACACACGAGCATCGAGCACGCGAATCAAGCGAGAACGGGAGTTTGCGCAGTAACGGAACACAATGCATATACCAAACATACAATATAGTGCCAAGGAAAATGTCACAAATAGCGATTGCGATTGATGATAGAAAGTTCAGGTAAAACTGCACTTGCGAAGATTCAGCATAATTTGCAATGAAAGTTTAGGCAAAAGAAAAAACAGGAAAAGATGTTCACGCGCAATATTCTCCTACCTCCTTTTTCTATTTAAAATGAAGCTAAGCAAACGCCAAACGCGCAGGTAGAAATGGTCCCGTCGTCTGCTACCGACACATCTACCAACGAGACATCTTTCGGCAATTATTGCAACTAATTCGTCTTTCGGCAGTTTCATTTTTGTGTATTTTCCTCACAATTTTGTTGCATCACAATTCGGTAACATTCGGGACTACCGAACGTTGCGTAATATTGCATAATACTGTTTTGAAACAAACAGCAGATTTTTTAAAACAAATTATATGAATTTGAAATATCAAAATATAAATTATTTTTACAATAGATGAATTGTTTTTTTAAGCCTATGCACTATGAGCGGCAATATTTCAATGTATTTGGTTTAATAATTGAAGCTTTTAACCTCTTGAGAAATCATTTAGATTTACAAAAAATCCGATTATTGTATAAGCTATTGATGCTCAATAGTTTAACAGTCGAACAATAAGGGCCTCATATGCATCTCATGTCATCCTCCTCACACCGAGGCACCCTTAGAAACACATGAAACTTTCAATAAGTATATATTTGTTTTTCCAAATGACTTTTTGTAGAATATGAGTAACCCAAGTTCCCTCACCCTTAAAATGTAGCTTTTCGGGGGGGAAACTTGGAGATTAGATCTTAAGAATTTTTAGTTTGCCAGATAGTTCCTTTTCGTCTTTCCTTGAGGAAACGTTTTATATAATAATAATAATAAAAAGTTGATTCGAAAGTTTTACTTCTAAAATCTTATTTTTCTTTTCATTTATTTTCCTTTGAAAATCGAATATTCACGCGAAATAATAAAAGTTACGATTGAGATCGTAACAATATTATCCTAAAATTATAACTTTAGGGTAATAACTTTTATGAAGGGGCGGGTTCAATATTACTTGACACATTCCTGCGTAGATATTGCGCAAGCGTAGTAACCCCTATTAAATCCAATATTATAGTTTGACAACTCTGCATAAATGGCAAACTCTGGACATACGTCCATCTACTCTCCACATCACATCTTTAAGGTTCAAGAATAGTTACCTTTCAATTGGCAAAGCCGAGAAATCGCTCTCTCTCTCTGTCCTTCTCTTTGACCTAAAAGTTACCAGAAACAAGTTGCTCTTTTGTAGGAAAAAGATCATATCCAATTTTGGCTTTGAAATTCTAGTTACAAAAACAATAGTATTCTATAGACAAATAGGACAATTGTAAATTATTACATATTTATTCCACTATTTATTAATTTATTTATTGCCAAGTTATTTACATATATTACGTCCGCGGACAGCGTCGCCACCCCAAAATGAGGAATTACGTCTAGGAACAGCCATTTCAATCACCGACGTGCAGATTGTATCCACAGACGATATCCTCCTTACCAGCGCTCAAATAAGCAGAGGCAACGCCTGTGAAAAAAAAGAAATTCGTTTTATTTTTATTATTATTTTCTTTTTAGGTTTAATTTGTTTATTACATATACAAGTTTATTATTTTTGCTTTTGCTCCCATACAAGCTTTATTATTTTGCTTAACAACACATAAAATTATATCCATTCATATCCATTTTTTTTCAAATATACAAAAATAAAACACAAAAAAAAGAAAAAAAAAGAACTTTATCTTAGATTATTATATTTACAATTTACATATTACGCAAAATTACAATTTCATTATCAAGTAAATACGCATACATTAAATTTTCTTAATTATATTAGAATCTGAGATTATTTACCCACGTTTCGGAACAAGTTGATTGCCTAGTCCAAACAGGAGTCTCTTAAACAGCACCTAAAAGAGGAAATTAGTAAAGCTAATTGTAAATGAGGGTGGGAGATCCGGAAGGGAAAATCGGTGAATTTCCTAACAGAATAAGCAATAATTCAATTCTCGTTTCCCGATGAACCGGAGAACTTATGTCCTCATTATTCATAAAAGCGCGGGAGATTGGACAAGTTCCGTGTATCCACCAATCATGTTGTTTGGTTTAGACAAATACGGTCATTCAAACGCGGTAAAACTAAGAACGCACCTCGTTCCGCCGCGCGAAATCAGCACGCTTCAAGTTGGAAACAATGAAATGAGAACAGAGATTTCCTTTAAAAATACATGACGAAGCGTTGCGACAACCAAGAATAGAGAAATGATATCCCAAAAAATACGATAATCATTTAGCATATAGTTTAAGAGAGAGAAAATAGCTTTTCTCTGACATACAATCAATGCAAATTTGCGCGCTATTCTACCTGAGTAATGATTCGTTTCAAGTCGATTAAGACCACTCAATTTCAGAGTGGGTAGAATTTTAATAATAATTACTTATTAAACAAAGAATAACCAGAAGGAAAATATCTGCATCTCCTGAGTTTAGTTTAAGATTTCAACTTAATAATTTGATTTTACTAGAACTAAAAGATAGACAGAAGTAAACAGGATGCGATATATTCCCGAAGGAAAAACACGAGGTATGATCAAACCTATCATTGTCGGCTTGAATCAAGGAAAAGAAATAAAATCTTAACGAAGGTTTTATGATGCACCGTGCCAATAAAATATGACGTTTGTATGTCTGGAATACTAAGCTCAAAATTAAATTCTCCGAAGTCCGAGGATTATCTTATTACAAAGGGCACCTTTGAGAAGTAAAGTCAAGTACTGTTTACTCGAATGAGCGATGATCAGCGGCGGGTGTGACTTTCACAAAGCATCTCCGAAGAGTAGTCGCAAATCCTAGACTAAACAAAAACATTCGATGGTCAAGAGGCGACGTTCTAAGAATGTTGTCACCCTGAGCGACAAAAGAATGCATAGGAAAGACACCTCGTGATCACTGGACCGCCCTTTCTCGGAGGTAGGGGAATCGCAGCAACGGAGCTGAGGAGGTCCGTGCTGCATCAGAAAATCATCAGTTTCTATTCAACCCTCTTCAAGGAAAGTTCTGACTCAACGCTCTACGAGAAAAGTAATTACTCACCTCGTGATTCCGTTTCAACTCCAACGTATTGTTTTTAAAGAAAGAGCTTAGAAAAACCGAGTATCCCGGAGACCCAAACGTCTGTTACAACTTAGTTCGTGTTCGCATTTAGCATTTTCTCGTTGTTCGCAAATAATAGCATTAGTTATGTTCATAAATTTAAGTGAAATTGTATAACCCTGTAATCATTAAAATATTTTAGTATCGCTCAGGTATTTTCATAAAATTAAGTGTAACTGTTTGTAATCATTTGAATATTTTGTTCAAATATATCCACATACAAACAAAATTCATTTTTTTATCGAAGCTTTCAAGTTATTGACAGTGCCTTAGTGACGTTATCGAACCTGTGTGTGTGTTAAACAAACTATATTTGCGACCCTTAACGTTCACCACCTGAGGGTTCATCCACCATCCGAGGGAGATCCACCATCTCGAGGGCCACCCCGGACTTTTGGGACCGATTCGATCCGAACCAGGTTGACCTTGCCGAAGGAGCAACAAGGGTAAGTCGTTTGATCCGAATCATTCATTTGAAGCGGTCCCCCTTGTGAACGTTAGGTCGCTGTCCCTAAATAGTTGAGAAATCCAATTCAAAAACCCCTGGTACCTTACATCAAGGACCCCTCTCCTCATGCGGAACTTCCTCAACCCTTTTACCCACGGGAGTCCCTTGGCCGATCTCCCGTTCGAGATGGACCTGCCCGAGGAGCGGCCCGACGATCCGTTGGAGGAAGACGAGCAGGACCTGCCAGACCCGCTCGTCGACGATCCGTCGGAGGAGCAGGAGGACTCAGCGGACGAGGACCCCAACAACGAGGAAGACCCGCTGGATCAATATCAACTATCTTCCCCGTCTTATTCCGCAGTTAGTTCTCCAGAACCAATTCCGAACCTGCGGCTTAGGTTCGAGTATCTCGAGATTCGTGCCCTCGTCGAGAGGAGGGAACGCGAGGAACTCAGGGAGCTTCAGGCCGAACTAGGAATCCAACAACGTCGAACATCCACGGATTCACTCCAGGTCCCCTTAAACAAATTAAAGGTAAGAACTAGTAGATGTAATAGATTTATTCTCTGCGACCTTCCCCCCTTTTTCGAAGGTCAATTGATTAATTCCATAGACGCGTGCAGAATTTAGTCTCCACCCTTATGTGTGCATAGCCCCGTGTGCGCATCCCAATAATAAAAATAGAACAAATTTCGAAACGCAGAGCCGCCCCGTGTAAAAGGCATAAGTGCTTGCCTTGACCAAAAAGGGCCCTATCCGCCTTTTCCTTTCGATTTCGGACCTCGACTTTTGCCATACCAGTGGGCGTAACCCACGTGGTTCGAAGGCGTGGCTTCGGTTCTGCCCCTTTTTCGCCTAACTTTCCGCGTATTCCTTAAGTCGCATGCCATCCCGAGCCCCGACGGCAACTCCATCCTGACAGATTCAACGTTGAGGTTCCCGGCGATCGAATCCGACGGAGTTCACACGCGAATCCGCTACCTACATTGTTGAGCGTGGGTATATCGACCCTCGACATCCGATCCCCGATAGAGGAAACGCCCCGTCTTTACTCGCAGGATAACCGGTATCCTTGTGCGGTGTTTCCATCCCGAAAATTGTCCAATTTGCGCGATTTGTCCGGTCCCTGTCGAGCGAGGACGTAACACATACATTAATGTGCTCCAATTTAAATATTAACATCTGTAATAAGGTAATTTTATAATTTGTTCCGCCCTGGAAAAAAAAACAAAACGACCAAGAAAGAAAATAAAAAATGAAACCTAGAAAACCTGCCAGTATTCAAAAAACTTGTCCAATTTTTCAATCCACGATACTCCGTTGTTACTTGACGAATTCTTTTGAGATAACAAACAATGATTACCTACTGCATAAATATTGGTCCTGAATATCACAATTTTCGATTTATTTAAAAAATTTTATAATTTACTTACTTTCTCGATTTCTTACTTATTCATCACCCAGATAAGATGGGGGTGCACAAACCGTGACAGTCCCTAAATCCGATGAAAACAGAACAATTATCTCTTTTGAGATCAAGAACGCACCTTGCCCCGAAGGTGCCAGGCTTGGAAAATCCAATGATACCTCATTTTTGCTCCACAAATATCGGGAAAGAAGTAAAAATGCTCCGTTTAACGCGTTGTGGAGTTGCCTGTCACTATTATACCCGCCTGTGTGAAAAAGCAAGTGACAGACAAGCCTTCTCGTAGTATTTGAATCTGCCGGCAGATGGCTCTGAATTGCTCATTTACTACCAAGATCAACAATATACCAGGAATCTGCTGTATCGGTGTTCGTAATGCAGATTCCACGATTTTGCCTCAATTTACCTACAAAACGGTTATCCATAGAGAATTGGGGGCGCTGTGTCCGAATCTGAACTCCTTTTCTTCCAATGTATGTATATTGATGGGCTTGTGAAAGCGTACGTCTTTAGCAGTCAAAGGGTTAATGAAATAGTGACAACTATAGGAGAGGAAATATTGAAATAAATAAAATGGATACTGTTTTCCAGGCAAAATAAATATGATTCATTTAACCCTTTACATGCTAAATACACACAATAGATGACTTTATTTATTGCATTCAATTACGTGACTTGTTTATGTTTATGTAGCAACGAAATTCTGCGAATGTCCGTGTCTGTTCTGTCGACAAACTTGTAGCCGACACAAATTACCGCACTGTTTTGAATCAAAATCATTCCTATTGAGATTACAGTCCCAGACACCCGCACAATCGATCGTACGCGACAAATTACCCGTAGAAATAACCTTACCGAATCTGATTTTAAATATTTATTTTTACCCATTCCAGGGGAGCACACCAACATGAACCATAAAATCAGCTTTCGTGCACAATTTTCGGCCGCCATTTTTGGAGTGCCATTTTGGAGTCTCATTGCTTAATATGGTCCTTTCAAAAATGACAACTATTCAAATTGTCATATAACTTTGAAAACTTAAAATTTACATCTTAATACACATTTCTGTTAAGGGGGTTTTCTAGTCTAGAGGCACGAATTTCGGTTGCTTTTTCGAGCTCTGTAAAAATAAAACAAAGAATATTTTTACTATCCATTTTTTTAACAATCGTTTATTGATACTTTAAGAATACATGAAAAATTAAATGAAAAAAAAATTCAAAATTCAAGAAGTTATGAGAGCTGGCAAAGTGGGGGGTCCAAAAAAAGAGTGTTGTGGCGTACAAGGTTTGAACCCGTCTGGTCATCTGAAACAAAAAATTCCAACGGATTCTTAATTAGTAAAGATTTCGCTATCGGCTCACCCATGGAGAAGTAAAAAAAATTTGTTCACAAAATGACGGCCGTTTGAAAAAACGGTGTCGTTAAGCGTAAAATAAATAGAAATCGGCCGTTTGAAAGGGATTTAAACTAAGGGATTAAGGGAACTAAGGGATTTTGCCCGAGTGCAGTTAGGACAAAACTGTCAAGTGGTTAAGTGCTAAAAACTACATTATAAGAATGTCTATAAGGGTAGTTATTTAAGTTAAACGGGATTTGTGACACTTGGAGATCCGCCCTCATATGTAATAACTACAGACAATGTTAAATCCACATTTTCCGGAATATGTAAAAATATTTAATCGCTTCTCATTATACTAATTTTATAGTTATATTTATCATCGAAAAGTGTCAGTGAAGTATGTCTTTAATCGTGCAGCGGGTTCTTGTTGTTTCCAAATCGATAATTGACAAACGCATGGTATGTTTTTCACCCAATTTCACTTCAATTTTATAAATATTATTTACCTTCAAACGGGGAATTTACGTTTTGAAAAAAAGTTCAACAACACACGCGAATGTAACACGTCCTTCTAGGATTATTTTCGATATACAAAAACACGAATTCTCTTCACTTCAGTAGTAACTGTTATTCTTGGAAGCTAGAATTACATACATTATTGTGTAGATTGATATTTAATTCCTGGAAGGACGGTCGAGCCAAGCTTATCCTCATTTCTAAGAACCCCGAAGTACAGCACAAGCATAATAGTTCTATGTTGATAAAGTTAAATTTCTTAACAATAGAAGTTTTCAGTTATCCAGTAAGCGTCATTGTGGACGGACGTGTTAAACTCGCGAGTGTTATGTTACAGTGAATTTTTTTCAAAAACTTAACGTTCCGTGATATATGTGGAATTAGATTAACCCAGTAATTTCAAAACTGCTGGACTTTTTAAAAATATACTATACTTTTATATATTATAACAAATCGTTTTGTTTGAATTTGTTTCTTTCACAAACATTGTTTCAAACTGCATTTTTATAAACCTGGTTCAAAATGAATCTTTTGTTAAGCTAATTTTTGTGAAACTTAAATGTGAGTGTGTGAAAGACAACTTTCAGAAAATTGTGCAATACAAATTTGCTGACAATTAGAAATTTTACAAAAATTTTATTTGCAAACTAAACAAATGTTAATAAATACATAAACATTAAAATTATTACGAAGGAAATTGCTAACCTGATTCCAGAAGGAATTTTGTGGAATGCTTTGAACATCATTTGGGATTGATGGTAAACAAATTATTAATTCAGTAAATGTTATTCCAAAATTTTCATGACATAAATTTTACTTAAAACTACCACAGAAATTTTTTAAGTAATCTAACCAAAATATTGCAAATCAAATAAATTACAGCAAGTAGTTTAGTCGCGTAAGATATCAAATATTTTTTCAATCTAAATGTGACATTGTCGGATAAAAGGGGACATGTAATGATAGTATATTATTATATCTAGTATGTAACGGATACAAAAAATACACACCGAATATAAATAGACTTTTGAAAACTGAATATGCGTGGAAATAGAGCCTATTTCGTCTAAAAGCTCATGTTGTTAAATGTTCACAGTGTGTACTCCATTGGTGATCAAAAGTGGGTCCTCGTGCTAACATGTAGCTGTCGTCGGAATCCCCGAAGTAGGGACTGTGGGCTTCTAATCACAACTGAACGGCGATTCATCGTAAGGTGAGTTTCAACATAAAATTAAACTACAAAATCTGTAAATAAGAAAAAAATTAAAATTTTCTGCGATCTCAAGAGAATGCCTAGATAAAATTGTCAGCATTTAACAGGAACTCCGTCCAAATGAGATTTTGCCAAATTACCCCTTGTTGACATGGATTTTGAATAGTTATTTTTGATCCATTTCCGGGGTGAGCCAAACTAGGCCTAAATTACTTTTTTGCATGATTTTTACTTCTTTGCACGATCTTGGGCCGCCTAAAGTCGACCCACAAGCGATGGCTAATCAAGATAGCGATCTCCACAAGGGTTTATTCGACGTATTTTTTCGCGTAGAATGCAATGGCACCTTCGGAATCCCCGAATTCCCAAAGGAAGTTGCCCTTTTGCCCCGAAAACCCCATTTTTGGTCGAAAAAACCGTGATATCTTTGTTCCTATTGAGATTTCGGCCACGAGCACCCGCTAAATCGATTCTACGCGCAAAATTACCCCTAGGAATGACCCTATCCCGATCGATTTTGAATATTTAATTTTGACCCATTTTTGAGGTGGCCCAAAGTAGGTCCAAAAATTGACCTTTTTGCACGATTTTGGGCCGCCTAAGGTCGACTCTCCTGCAACGGCTAATTGAGCTACGGATTCCCGCAGGTGCTTATTCGATGTATTTTCGCGCGTAGAATGCAATGGCACCTTCGGAATCCCCGAATTCCCAAAGGAAGTTGCCCTTTTGCCCCGAAAACCCCATTTTTGGTCGAAAAAACCGTGATATCTTTGTTCGTATTGAGATTTCGGCCTCGAGCACCCGCTAAATCGATTCTACGCGCAAAATTACCCCTAGGAATGACCCTATCCCGATCGATTTTGAATATTTAATTTTGACACATTTTTGGGGTGGCCCAAAGTAGGTCCAAAAATTGACCTTTTTGCACGATTTTGGGCCGCCTAAGGTCGACTCTCTTGCAACGGCTAATTGAGCTACGGATTCCAGCAGGTGCTTATTCGATGTATTTTCGCGCGTAGAATGCAATGGCACCGTCGGAATCCCCGAATTCCCAAAGGAAGTTGCCCTTTTGCCCCGAAAACCCCATTTTTGGTCGAAAAAACCGTGATATCTTTGTTCCTATTGAGATTTCGGCCCCGAGCACCCGCTAAATCGATTCTACGCGCAAAATTACCCCTAGGAATGACTCTATCCCGATCGATTTTGAATATTTAATTTTGACCCATTTTTGGGGTGGCCCAAAGTAGGTCCAAAAATTGACCTTTTTGCACGATTTTGGGCCGCCTAAAGTCGAATCTCCTGCAACGGCTAATTGAGCTACGGATTCCCGCAGGTGCTTATTCGATGTATTTTCGCGCGTAGAATGCAATGGCACCGTCGGAATCCCTGAATTCCCAAAGGAAGTTGCCCTTTTGCCCCGAAAACCTCATTTTTGGTCGACAAAACCGTGATATCTTTGTTCCTATTGAGATTTCGGCCCCGAGCACCCGCTACATCGATTCTACGCGCAAAATTACCCCTTGGAATGATCCTATCCCGATCGATTTTGAATATTTAATTTTGACCCATTTTTGGGGTGGCCCAAAGTAGGTCCAAAAATTGACCTTTTTGCACGATTTTGGGCCGCCTAAGGTCGACTCTCCTGCGACGGCTAATTGAGCTACGGATTCCCGCAGGTGCTTATTCGATGTATTTTCGCGCGTAGAATACAATGGCACCGTCGGAATCACCGAATTCCCAAAGGAAGTTGCCCTTTTGCCCCGAAAACCCCATTTTTGGTCGAAAAAACCGTGATATCATTGTTCCTATTGAGATTTCTGCCTCGAGCACCCGCTAAATCGATTCTACGCGCAAAATTACCCCTAGGAATGACCCTATCCCGATCGATTTTGAATATTTAATTTTGACACATTTTTGGGGTGGCCCAAAGTAGGTCCAAAAATTGACCTTTTTGCACGATTTTGGGCCGCCTAAGGTCGACTCTCTTGCAACGGCTAATTGAGCTACGGATTCCAGCAGGTGCTTATTCGATGTATTTTCGCGCGTAGAATGCAATGGCACCTTCGGAATCCCCGAATTCCCAAAGGAAGTTGCCCTTTTGCTCCGAAAACCCCATTTTTGGTCGAAAAAACCGTGATATCTTTGTTCATATTGAGATTTCGGCCTCGAGCACCCGCTAAATCGATTCTACGCGCAAAATTACCCCTAGGAATGACCCTATCACGATCGATTTTGAATATTTAATTTTGACCCATTTTTGGGGTGGCCCAAAGTAGGTCCAAAAATTTTGCATGATTTTGGGCCGCCTATAGTCGAGTCTCCTGCAACGGCTAATTGAGCTACGGATTCCCGCAGGTGCTTATTCGATGTATTTTCGCGCGTAGAATGCAATGGCACCGTCGGAATCCCCGAATTCCCAAAGGAAGTTGCCCTTTTGCCCCGAAAACCCCATTTTTGGTCGAAAAAACCGTGATATCTTTGTTCCTATTGAGATTTCGGCCCCGAGCACCCGCTCAATCGATTCTACGCGCAAAATTACCCCTAGGAATGACCCTATCCCGATCTATTTTGAATATTTAATTTTGACCCATTTTTAGGGTGGCCCAAAGTAGGTCCAAAAATTTACCTTTTTGCACGATTTTGGGCCGCCTAAAGTCAACTCTCCAGCGATGGCTAATCAAGATAGCGATCTCCACAAGGGCTTATTCGACGTATTTTTTCGCGTAGAATGCAATGGCACCGTCGGAATCCCCGATTTCCCAAAGGAAGCGGCCCTTTTGCCCCAAAAGCCGCGATTTGTTCTAAAAAATCGTTATAATTTTACGATAGGGTTTGGTTATTGAATTTTCTAATAAATAAAGTATTTTTCTTTGTTTTGTAATCCGTGTAATGTGGTCCGCCGTTTGAATTGTGAAGATCGGCTTCAGATTCGCAATCAGCGGTCTGAGTATTATATATTGGAAGAAATGGGGTTCAGTTTCGGACACAGCGCCTCCAATTCTCAATGTATAACTCTTTTGTAGGTAAATTGAGGCAAAATCGTTGAATCTACATTTCGAACACCGATACAGCAGATTCCAGGTTTATAGTTGAACTTGGTCGTAAATGAGCATTACAGATCCATCTTCTGGCAGATTGAAATACTACAAAAGGCTTGTCTGTCACTTGCTTTTTCTTACGCCAGTATAATAGTGACAGGCAACTCCACAACGGTTTAAACGGAGCATTTTTTGCCTCTTTCCCGATATTTATGGAACAAAAATGAGGTGTCATTGGATTTTCCAAGCCTGGCTCCTTCGGGTCAAGGTGCCTTCTCGATCTTGTATCGATAATTGTTTTATTTTTATCGGATTTATGGACTGTCACGGTTTGTTCACCGCCATCTTGTCTTGGTGATGAATAAGTAAAAATTCGAAAAAGTAAGTAACTTTTTAAATAAATCGAGAAAATGTGATATTCAGGATCGATAGTTATGCAGTAGGTAATCATTGATTGTTATCTCAAAAGAATCCGACAAGTAATAACAGAGTATCGTGTGTCGAAATATTGGACAAGTTTTTTGAATACTGGCGGGTTTTCTAGGTTTCATTTTTTATTTTCTTTCTTGGTCTTTTTTTTCAGGACGGAACCGCCGTAACAAGGGTAATTCTATATTATTTATTATATGATTATTCATTTGAATCCCCGTCTATTTTGTTATTGTGCAAGCTAGGACATAACAACTTACAATGTTTTCCCTAGATTTGGGGAATGTTCGATACTTACGCGAGTTACTTTTCGAACGCTACCTGCATCATGTTCAACAAAATTTCAACAGCGCCTCTGACGGGGCGACGACGAATGACGGATCAATTTTATACCTGAGACATGGCGACGTCTAGCGTTGTCGTTATCTGCTGAGGTGTTACGTCCTGGTCCGTAACAATTGTTGAGCGCCAACTTCGAAAGGCGGTGAAGGTCCTCCTGCGCCTTTTAACCACGAATGTGGAAATCCACCGTTGTAATCCGCTGATGAAAAGTTAGATGGAAGAAATAAATTGAAACACAACTTGGATTACCAAGCACTTTGTACTGATTTATTTAGAAACTATGGGGTCGTTTTCTGAAGGTGACGTGTTCGTTCAAGAACAAGAAGAGAATTACTTAACTAACTAAGAATCCTTAAATCCTAGACTCCGAATTACCCCCACAAAAGCTACATTTTTAGGGTAAGAGATCTCGGGTTTCCGAAGGTACGTGAAAAGTCACTTGAAGAAATACATAAAAATTTAGTGAAAGTTCGCACGCGGCTCTTAAGGGCCCACTAGCGCGAGAAGGGCGGAAACTACACGTGAGATCCCTGTGTCTGGTCAGTACAATCTTAAAGATTGTGCATGCCAAGGAATCTTGAGATTTTCAAGATGCTTTACGACCTTCCATAGACTTAACAGCGAGGTAGAAAACCTCTCTTAAGGTTTAGGAACGGAAATCTATAATTTCAAATATCCTTATACTTATTTCTTCGGCGATCCCTCATGTATCCTTATTGTTTACTTCTAAACTTAAGAGTCTCTTAATATATAACTATGGTCATCTGGTTTCCATCTGTAAGAAAAGTTGTATTACTCTTATATAATAGCCGTTTGAGTCCCAAGGGGTATTGAAAAAACACTATTGCGAACAGCGCAATCGCGCTTCATAGTGTCCTTACATTTGAAGTGTGCTGGTTTTTCTCGACATAAAATTGAACAGCGCGATTGCGCTGCTTGGAACTCAAACGGATAGTATCTATCCTATTTTCTTGAAAAGAAGCAAGCTGCAAGTAGAACGTTATTTAACCCATTGCACTCGAGGTCTTTTTTCGCATGCGCGAACCAGCAACTCGAGACGATTTCGGCCAAATTACGGAAACGCTTTACAAGACTTTAAAATCAATTAAAAACAAACAAACGTATACAAATAATAAAGTATTTGCGATAGAAATATCTTATCACACATCGTAAATAAGCAAATCGAGTTACTAAAGACCGTTTCGTTGTAGCAACGTCGCTCGAACTGACGCTTCAAGGCCGGGAGCCGGAGCGGCACCGTTCGAGCGGAAAGGGTTAACAAGGGTAATTCGATAATATTTATTATGATTATTCATTTGAATTCGAATGTCACCCGCGAATTCGCTCGAAGCCCCATCTATAATGTTCTTGTGTCGACAAGGACATAACACCAGAGACAATATTACTTTAGAAGTAAGTCAGAGTCTGATCTATCCCTCCATAGTTCAAGCTGACATGCTGCCGCCGCGTATGCAACCTGCAATGTACAGTATATTGTATACATACAAAAATTGAGAGGTTACATTGGATCCTACGTGTACTCAAAAATTTCGTTTTCTCGGTAGACCAAAAAAATCAATGTCTGGTTTAAATTGACAAAAATGGTGATCGTAAGTACTTTGAAATTAAAATCATTAGCAAAACTTGGAAACTGCACACACAGCGAAACAAAATTATTTATAGAATACATACGAATTTTGTCCTTCAAATATTTTGCTCCTGTAAAATACTTGAAAGTGCGTACGTGGTAATTTGTTATCAAACTTTTTACACCTTTGATTTTCCACGAAGGGAAATATAAAACCTCTTTTTTCATTAAAAGGCATTTCTTTCAATTTTAATATCAGTTAATGTTCCTAACATATATTATTTTATATATCAGAAATATATATGATATATATTAGAAATTTTTTGAATTATTCCCTCTGTGACCATAGGTTTTAAAAAAATATATATTCTTTCTTCAGTCTATCGGTTTTAAATTTCTTTATTTAAATATTGTTTTGACATATCAACAACTAATACGTTGTCATTTTCAGAATACTGATTTAAATAATTATTTTAATTTCATATTTTACTTTCTTAGATTTAAAATAATATAATAATTCGAAAGTACATATTAAAGTACACATTAAATCTTATAAAGTAAAATATGAATTTAAAATAATTATTTAAATCAGTGTTCTGAAGATGACATATATTTATATATTAGGATTATATATAATATAAATTATTAATATTCGTACATGTAGTAAATGCAGTAACCTTTAATCAATCACCAAATTCTTTCAGAAACGGACAATGTAAATTGTTAGAGGTCACGTTATTTTTTCTTTAAGCGTGTGGGATTGGTGGACTTGATGAAATGAAGCAGCAACAAAGTAAGTCTTTGGATTCATGTTGAATATTAATTTGGTACATTTTGGCTTTTTGTTGTAAAAGATATTATGAATATGCTATAAAGGGTGTTAACAAAAAGAAAAAAGAGTTCAGGACTTTTGGAACAGATAGTATTCGCCAAATGAAAAACGAAAGTCAGAATAAACAAGGATCAAAAAGTTCATATTTTTGGAGAACCTAACATATCTGTGAACTGGTACCAACAAACCCAGGAATTTTCAAATGATCGCAAAATTCCCTTTTACAAAAGTGCAAAGTGTGCATTGGAATGAAAGAGGAACAAAATTGTGAAAAACTTTTTATGAGAAACAGAAAAATAATAAGACTATTTGTTGTCTTTGTATCAAGATTAACCACCAGAAATGAAATTTTAAATGATAACACAAAAGTATTTTCAACTCCGAGAATATTCATTCTATAATCCGTGTTTATTCTCATTTTTTATAACTAAAAAATTGTGGTTCCAAAATAATTTTATTACTTTTTATGAAATAGAATTAATGTAAAATTATTTGTTATTATTATGTATTGTTTATTGCAATTTCTGGAGTAAACCAGAGACAATTTTATTAAAATTGAATTTTATTATTTCGAAAACTGCAGAAGCTCGATATGAAATGTAACTTTAGGGAAAAAAAACAGGTTTAATTTTAATTGTTCTATGTGATATAAACCAACATTTTTCCATGCAATGATATTTAATAGGGTATCGTTTCTTGTCAACCACTGCATTTCATCATCGAGGCATTTGAGTCACAGACGAATTCATCTCATTCCATTCTTGGTAACGGTCTTATAAGAGGTCTCATTTGTTAGAAATTTTGTGACAGAGAACTAAACACTCGAGTTTAGTTATTTCCAAAGATGCTCCGTAAAATTAAGGCTCAGCCACTGGAAAAGAACTTCGATATACGTCAGGGTACATTACTTGAAAATTTATGGCAAATATTTAATTTTATTCTACCAAAACAAATCTAATTGTCCAGATTTTTTGTTTTACAACGGCTGGTTTCAAAATTGGCTTTAAGATATGTCGATATTGTAAGGAATGCATGATGCCACAAACAACACCACCAAATCTCCCCTAAGCTTCTTAAAAGGCACCAAGCTTTTCTTTCAGATTTTTCAGTTTGCTTTTCACGATCATTAAACTTCGATGAACTTTGTTTTCATTTTCATTTTCTTCCATTGTGTTTCAATAAGTAGGAATACAAGAATTTTCGCAATTGGTTTTTCATAATTTCCAACAAGTTAATTGCTTAAGAATTATTTCTGTAGAATTGCAAGAAAATATAAGAAGTAAACAAATTCGTTTTAACGTCAGAGTACATATTTGAACTATAAATTAAAAGTTTCCTTCTAAAAAATTTTGTTTAATGTTACTTCATAAAATGGAAGGCATTAAACGTTCGGTGAAAAGAAATAGATTAACATTTTAAAATTTAACTTCAAATGTGACAGTTTTTACACACATTTTCTAATTCACATTTTTTATTATAATCTGTCGGTTAAAAAAATATCAGCCTCAAAAATTAATTCCTTACACAACTTCTGTTTTATACATACAACTGCAATCAATTTTTCATATTTTACTTTTACGGTCCACTTCAATTTATCATCGCTTTCTTATAAGTGTTTCAACGTTTTACAATAATTTCTTGAAATTTTGCGTAGTTACAAGAACTGATGTTATTTTCTTTTTTATAATTTTTACGACAATATGCTATCGCATGAAAATTTCTTGCAATCGATTTATCATTCAGTGAACAAATATTTAAAAATACTAACAGTTATTTTATGCTCGGCTAAAAATCATTTTCTTTTTTTAAACACAAATACGAGTCTATTGTTTTTTTATTAATGATAAATCTATATACTGCGAGTATTATGCATAGCTTACAATTCACTGAATTTAATAATTTAATGTATGAATTATGATTCCCTTTAAAGCTCAATATTAAAATTACTATAATTTAATAATGTCATCAATTCAATCTTTGGATGAAAGTATATACGATTTAACAGCCACAAGTAACAAGATGCGGTTGTTCAATTAATTTGAGAGAAAAAGAGATTTGCAGTCCAAAAAATAGACATATGTTTTCAGAGACCAACAATAATCTGAAGTACATCAGTCTGGTTACCCTGACACTTCAAAATGCTTTGGTCGGACTTAGCATGCGTTATGCACGGACGCGATCTGGAGATATGTTCCTCTCTTCCACCGGTAACTTTTCATGAATAAGAATTTATTGCAAAGAAGATGAAAAATAAATAACAAAAAAAATATATCATTATAATCACCTCTGATGAAAATTCTTCGTTTTTATTTTTGACATTTCATACAAAAAATTCTTCCAATCGTTGGAGGAATATTTATATTTGTATATAAGATCAAAAATTAGAGCGAAGGAACTTCACCAAATTATACAAAATAAAATTGATCAACGAAACAATAAATACTATTATAATAGTGACTTAATTTTTTTCAGCTGTCGTCATGGCAGAGGTGATAAAGTTACTAACATGCTTGATCGTAGTATTTATCGAAGAAGGAAGTTTTCATAAATTTTGGAAAATCCTTCACTCTACAATTATTCAACAACCTCTGGATACATTGAAGGTCTGCGTGCCATCTTTAGTGTACATCATACAAAATAATCTTTTGTATGTATCCGCATCGAACCTTGATGCCGCCACTCATCAGGTAAATGAAAAACTCGAAATTTCTGAGTATTTCCAACCCTTGAGATATATTTTAATGGGTTTAGATAAAAAACAGAGTTCTGATAATCCTACTCATCGATAAAATTTATTAAATTAATTTATATATAATTAAAAGTATTTTTCTAAACCACCTAAGTTCTGTGTGTAATTTAATTATTTATTTATCTAAATTCAAAATGATATAATTAATTAAATTATGCTGTAAAATTAACTTTAATCACATGTTTAACTGCAATTGCAGACACTTTATTATTTATTTAACATTATATTTCAATATAAAATATATCTAACTGCAAAAATTTAAAAACTCTCTCTCATGTTTTTTTATCTGTCCTCAGGTAACATATCAACTCAAAATTCTGACAACTGCATTCTTCGCAGTAGTGATTCTTCGAAAAACATTACGTCCACTGCAGTGGGCAGCACTCTGTTTCCTGCTCTTGGGAGTTGTATTCGTACAATTAGCACAAAGTGGGCCGGTAAAAGTACCTTCAGGAATTGAACAGAATCGTCTATTAGGATTCGCATCGGCACTCACGGCCTGTTTTCTCTCTGGTTTTGCTGGAGTATATTTTGAAAAGATTCTCAAAGGATCGGATATTTCGATTTGGATGAGAAACGTACAGCTAAGCTTTCTGTCGTTGCCATTCGGGATGTTGACTTGTTTCTTGAATGATGGTAAAACCATCAGAGAACAAGGCTTCTTTTATGGATACGATTGGTTCATCAATTATTTAATTTTACTCCAAGCCGGGGGTGGATTGGTCGTAGCTATGGTCGTTAAACACGCGGATAATATCCTCAAAGGATTCGCTACTTCCTTAGCTATAGTAATTTCGTGTATAGCTTCCATTTACATTTTCGACTTTCACTTATCATTCCAATTCTCTTTGGGCGCTGGTTTAGTCATATGTTCTATTTTTATGTACGGACATCAACCAAAAGTTCACTTTAGTGACAAACGTGCAATTTTAGAAAAAATTTAGATAGACCCGTGAATTTAGGAAACGAGATTATTACACATAAGGCTGAACGCATATACCTGCACATGCGAAAGAACAAATTACAAAAGTCATTAAACAATTTCGAAGCCCGAAAACTCCATTCGTTCAAATAGTTTTTTTTTTATCTGTTGTCACCTATTGTTATATTGAAACTTAATTAGAGGAATTACGTTGCTTTCTCGATTTTCTGGACTCGTGGTTTTTTTTGTGAACGATAATAAATATTGATTCAAAGAAAATAAGAATATTCCACAGATTAAAAAATAATTTTGTTTGTTTCGCAAAAATTTTTTGGATAATTAAAACTTACAAAAGTGGAAATAGTTATTCAAGTGTTATATGTACAATTTTTATGCTATTTATTACAAAAGTATGGCCTTTACAATAAGTACCTATCTTTATTAAAAATTTCTAAATCGAAAGGTATATTCAGAATTTTGAAAAATTATTGTTAACATTTTTGAAAAGTGCAAAACATTTATTTACACTCTTTTGAGAACCATGAATGTGATATACTTCTATGTTTTACGGAATGACAATTTATTTTAATTTTTTCTTTGTTTTGAGAAATAATTTCTGAGACTTAAGTTGAAGAAAACTTTTGAAAATTTTTTGAGTTGAAAAGTATTAACTGAGTTTCAAGTAACGTTTAGGTAATTTAATAAACATTTTGACATAGTTCCAAAATAATAATTTGGAAAATCGAAAAAGCACTAAAAATGAGTGGGGTAACTTTATGTGATTGAATTGGAAAATGTAAATGAGATATAGTCGAAGCAATGCATACACATTTTTTAATTTTATAAAATTAACTTCTTAAAGATTTTGAAATAAAACAAAAAATTCTAACAATACTTCAATAGGACGTACTATTTGAATCATATTCTGTACTCTAGGATATTAATTTACTTTGCTTTATACATTGAGATGATTTAAACCTAAAGATTATATTACGTATAAAAAAATCAAATATCCTGGAATTTCATGAAATTTGTGATAATTACTAAAGGTCATTTAATTTTGAAGAAATCTAAAATTCAGTCGCATTTTCGAAATTTCTTGTACATAATTTGTATAAATTTAGTAAGTTTAAACTTACATTTAAGTGAATTGTGAATTTACGTACACAAAAGGTGAATCAGAAAATGAAGACGCAATTATCAGCATTCTTGTAAACCTTTTATAAAAAAAAATTGTTTCTAATATAATGTTTATTTACTAAGAACGTTCGATAATGGAAATATTAAATTTTAAGAAACAATCAAATTCTGGGACATTTTATAAGAAAACAATTATAGAAAAGTAATGATTAAAATATTTGCTATTTTTCCATACTTTTTTCTACGTAGATAATTTATTTTTCTACAAGAATAACTAAATAAATGAACCGAAAAAAATTCCATCATCTAGACACGGTCATGGAATGGTGCTAGACTTTTAATTATTTTAATTCTTCCTTGATCTTTTCAAACGAAGGAAAAATGCATCTATGGGCTCGACGAATTTCATAAAATTTTCAGGATTATTATGAAACTCAACGATCCATAGATACATCTACACATCTATTCAGAAAAAGAGAATACGCGAAGACATATATTTTGCATTGGATCTTCGATGCAAAGGCAATTTTACTTAAATAACTAGGATTAAGAAACATATATTTTTATCTGATATAAATTTTATTTGAATAAAAGTCTTTCAAAATGGGATTTTTCGCGAGCACGTTGCTAGAAATATTCCTTTATCGCCCTTCAGTTCTTGAACTGAAGAAGAAATGTGAACTTTAAAAAGTGACATAATTATACTGCCACAATTAACACTCTTGTTACCAGAGGTACTTGTTAATAACACGTTTTGTGGTGGCAAACGGGTTAATAGTTTTTAATCTGAAGTTTGATGCAATGGGTTGTATGAAAGTTGTATTAATTGGAATATTGTTCATTCATTAAAATATATTGTAATATGGGTATCTTAGTCAGTTTTAATCATTATTCCAACGAAATTAAAAATTCTGGTAATAAAGAAATCATCATTGAGGAATGCTTTCTATTTCTTACGAAACTACAGCCTTTTAGATAACCAATTAGTCATAAAAAAAGTGTTGTTTTACATTAAAGACTATTTATAGTTCCGCCAAAAGAAAAGCAAATATGTAATCGGACTATTTTAAATGCTGAATTTCAAACTTTATTTACCCAATATTTATTTATTGGTAAAGTTCGAGGTTTTACTAGCTCTAGTACCAATACTTGGGATGAATAAACGAGATAAAGAATTTCGTGACAAATTAATAAAATCATCAAAAATGTTATTTTTACACATTTTACATTAAACAATTTTATGTCAAACGTTATTGTGGATTTTTCCTCTCGCTTCTTCTTCCATCTCATATTCAATTTCAACTTTCGGTCTTGCTGCTGGTCGTTTCGTTCTTTTGCCAGATTTCGGTTGTGCTTTACTGGTAGAAGGTACAGTTTTGCTGGAGATGTCCTAAAATTTGTGCATTAAAATTGTAGAAACATTCGTTTAGTTATTTTCAATTCTAAATTTTTTACAATTTTTTCATTTTTATATATTTGTAGCAATGGGCAGAACAAAAGCAAAAAACCTTTAATTTCAAAAGACTCTGCCTAATGTTTCTCCAGAATCTATAATTGGTAAAACATCGATTGTTTCAAAAATGTTTGACATTGTGATTAAAGTGTAAAAATGAGCTAATAAATCTGCCTGATTAATAAAAAGTATCAGAATTATTAAGAAATCAGGGAGAAAGGCTTTTTTAATCCAACATTGCTTACATAATAAATAAATAAGAAAAAGTCCAGAAAGTCATTCTCTTCTTTACAGATAATATTTATATAATTTTCCTATTTAATATCTTTTAGTCAATTTTTAAAAAATTAAAGGGATCATTTTAATATAATTTGGTATTCTTACAATTAGTTGGTCTTTCCGTGTAATATAAATATATTAGTCTTTTTCTTTTGTGATTATTAGGCCAATTTTATACCAATAAAATTTTGTTTAATATTTTGGTCCAGCTTTCAAGATTTGCTGAAACTGGATACGTACCTCAATATCGCTATTGTCAGATTCAAAACTATCCGAAACTTCGACTTGTTCTCTCTGTCCACCATCACTGTCGGAGTCTTCGCTCTCCATCGTAATGTCATAATCCTCTTCGTACTCTTCTTCATCATCGCTATCGCCTTCGATAAAATATGGAGCGTCTCTCTCCCGAGTTTTCTCCACATTATCCTTTTCCAATTCAATTTCCACTTCCTTCTCAATTTCTGTATTTTCTTCAGTTTCCTATTGAAATGTGTACATTATATATTATTTATATCAATGGGAAAAAAGATGGAAAATATTTTGGTATGTGAAACTGAAATGTACCTCTTCATTTTCGATTTCGCCTTCTTCTTCTACTTCTTCTGCTTCGATAGCATTATCAAATGCTTTTTGTGGGAAGTTGTAGATATCATTGTACTAACATACAATAATATTTATTAGTTCATTATTTTAAATAATTATTGTAGATCGAATTTAATTTTTGTTTGACAATAGCTTTAATAATTTTTTCTGGGTTTCGTGATTTTTTTCGAATGTATATAAATTTATTTGCAAAAAAATCGTTATTTTCACTTTTAGAATACATTTTACGATTTTTATAATATTTTAATTTCAATTCATTAAGATGAACGCCCAAAAGATTAATTTTCAGAATATCATGTTTGCATTATGTATATTATTACCAAATTTAAATTAATTTATAAAAATTAGTGAAACCAAAATAGGTTTCTTTCTTATAAATAAGATTTTGCAATAAAACTTTTAAATATGTGCATATGCATCTTACCATTCCCTGTTTTAGTCTTTCGACGAGTTGTTTTTCGATAGCTGTTTCCAATTTAGCAGCGATAAGAGCTTTTTCTTCTCTACGTCTTTCGCGCCTTTCGATTTTCCTTTGTAGCGGCACTATCTTCTTTTGTCGACGCAGCCTTAATTTTCTCATACGAATTAAGTACTGTGTGATCTTTAAGAACCTTTGTTTACATTTGGACTTGATAAAACCAGGCCAATATAGTAGATTTTCATTTATCTGATGTATCGCTTTCTCAAAATTTCTCGAAAGTTTCACTCTTTCCCACATATTTTTTGGGAAATGTACTCTGTAGATTAAAAAGTGAATAATAATTATGTAACGATCAAGCGAAAGCTATATATTTTATAGGATTTCGAATGACGCATTAAAATCAAATTTGGTATTGGTTCAATCAATTTTTATACAGCGATTCTCAGCTTCTTACTTTTGTCTAACCATTTTTCACATTTTAAACTCGATATTACTAATACATCGTCAGTTTGGTGGCTAAAAATTGCAATCTCTCCCGATTTTTGATTTGCCCCCATTTAAAAAGAAAATATTCTTAGTATTTTACATAAAGTATATTTTATATAAGAGTTCCTATTTTGTATAAAACGTATTCTATATAAAAACTTTCATTTTGTATAAAATATATTTAAATAAAAATTTCCATTTCGTATAAAGTACTATTTATACCCAAAACGATCCAAACGCTAAATTTAGTTCATATAAATAATTACACCCTCTCATTAACTTCCTTTGTATTCTTTCAAGACAGGTGCATTGTTTTAACAATTTATCAACCGCTAGCGATTCAACAGCATTCGCGCGTTCAACCGGCCGCTCGATGATATTAATACTAAATTATATTTGTTAAGCATTGACGACAAAAAGCCAATTAATAGGCTATCGATCGGTAAAGTGTCAACGCTCGGACACCGAGCGCTCACACGAACAACGGAGACTTCAACATAAATGTTGGAAAAATGACCCGGCACCGGAATCGGAGGTTTAATACTGTAACAAGTTAACGAGGAGTCATTACCTTTCAGCAGTTTTCATGTACAGGTAAATAATGCCATTCTCTTCTCTGATTGTTGCGTATTGACTGTTTGCAAGTGGGCACGAGGCCCTACTGCACAATCCAGTGAGATTATACTCATTTCTACAAAACCTCTGGCTCTTTGTGCTACAAAAGAAATGACAAAATCGTTCGAATCATAATATACACGGTGTTAATAAAAAAAAAATCTACACTTTTGGGGCATAGCAGATAAAACTCTCCAAATAGAGAAAGAAAAGACAAGATGAACGAAGAGTCCTTTTGGTGGAAAAGTTAACATTCTTGAAAAAAATAAAATACCAACAAAACCATGAATTTTTGACAAAGCAAGAAATCCTTTGATTAAAAGAGTCACAATACGCGTGGAAATGAAAGGATAAATTTGAAAAAATATGTTTGTAAACGTGAGTAGTTCAGAGAAAAAATAATGAGAAAAACAATTCCTTATTCTTGTGTCACGAGTGACTACCAAAAATGAATAATTCGCACGCTTCGATCGAAATAAAAAATTGCTCGTAACTCCAAGAACATTAATTTTTCAACCCACGGTCATCGGGACCTGTTTCTTCCACTTCGTAAGTGTTATCAGCTCTGAAAATCTTGAATCCTTTCTTATTTTTTCTTAACACTATGCCGTCCGGTGACACTATGTAGGTGTCTCGCGAAAAGTATCGGGCAAGTACCGGTGGCACCACGTTGGTGTCGTACATAAAGATTTATACCAGCGCCAAACAAAAGAATCCCGATCAGACGTACGGACGGCAAAGTGTTAACACCGATAATAATATGAACCGGATAATGATGTTTAAGATTTTATGTGAGGAAACTTACTTTACTTTAAACGAACAAAAGGATTTGTTAATGATACTCCAAACAACCTGCAACAAAGATAAATAAGAAGAATGTATACAAAATAACCTCAAAGTCAGTCTCTTCCTTATTGAAAAGCAATAGTTTTTACTTACATCGTCGTGCTGCATCTTTTTAGTTAATTAGTACTAACTAACGAAAAAGAAAAGAGAAAAACTATTTTAAAATTCTCACTAAACAATACTTTCAACTTATAACCTAAACTGTCACGTGGGTAAATCAGAGTTCCAGGAAAGGAAACTGTTTTCTTTCACTCACTTTAAAGTTGGAGCTGGTTGGAGCCAGTGAGCACTGCAACCATAAACTATCCATCTCATAGAACTTATTTACATTTACTAATTATTAGCAATTCACCAATGTGTTACGTCCCCTGACGTAACTTATTTTAAAATGCCGCTAACTTTGAATTAAATTGAAAACTGGGATAGGTTTAATGAAATAAGTAAAATGTCTACTATTTTCCAGGCAAAAATATATGATTTTATTTAAACTATTGGTATTGAGAGTCGTCTGATGTAGTCTCTAATAAGTTCCAAAGGAGAGAGACTTAAATCTAAAGTTCAAAAAGCGAGATCCTCTAACCAATCCCCACTTCTGTGTTTTAGAAATAAAGGAATATAAGCCCCTAAGATAAGGGTTCTTTGTAGAGCCTCAAAAGGGCTCAATGACTTCATCTGTTTATCGTCGTCTCATATTACAAGTGCTTGGTGACTGAGTATTGTATCTCGCTTATTTCAACTGCTCATATATTTTATTATCCTATAAATTAACTTTAGTTATTCTAAAAGAAACATTTTAAAAGTATTCCTGAGAATATATATATTCTCTTCAAACTATGTTACCTAGAATGTAGACTAAGATTTATAGTTATTCACTGTATATACATTTCGATTCTCACAAGTTCATAAACAGTCCTTTATATTATTCATTTTATGATTTCTCCTAACTTGAAAGTATTTTCAAAAGCAATATTTAATTTTCGTTATAACTGTTTACATAAACTTAGAGAATAACTTTTATTCTATGAGAAAGAAACGAGTTGCATATCATTTAAACCCATAACCTAATAAGTATGAATATATATTTATAAAGCTTATATCGTAATTCTTATTATTTATCAATTATTACAAAAGTAATAATTTGAATAAGATCATTTAGCGCCATAATTGATAGTTTGCGCCATCTACCTATGATAATCGCTACTAGGGACATAACAAATGAGGTCCTATTAGTTGTTACGTCTGTTACGTCCCTTGACGGAACCAGACGGGACTTATTTCAAAATGCCGCTAACTTCGAACTTAAGATTTTCCTTTCAACATTTAGTAAATGTAATGCGAAAACTAGGATGGGAAATATTGAGATAAAGAAAATGGATACTGTTTTCCACGCAAAATGAATATGATTTATTTAAAATATTGAGAATCGTTTGATGTTGCGTCTAGTAAGTTCCAAAGAAGAGTGCTTTAAAGCTAAAGTTCATAAAGCGAGATCCTCTAACCAATCTCCACTTTTGTGTTTTGGAAATAGAGGGAAATAAGCCCCTAAGATAAGGGTTCTTTGTAAAGCCTAAAAAGGGCTCAACCACTTCATCCGTTTATCGTCATCTCATATTACAAGTGCTTGGTGACCGAGTATTGTATCTCGCTTATTTCAACTGCTCATATATTTTATTATCCTATAAATTAACTTTAGTTATTCTAAAAGAAACATTTTAAAAGTATTCTGAGAATATTTATATTGTCCTCAAACTATGTTATTTAGAATATAGAATAAGATTTATAGTTATTTACTACATATATATACATTTCGATTTTCACAAGTTCATATAATAGTCCTTTATATTAGTCATTTTTATGACTTTTTCAACTTGAAAGTATTTTCAAAGGTAATATTTAATTTTCATTATAGTTGTTTACATAAACTTAGAGAATAACTTCCACTCTGTGAGAAAGAAACGATTTGCATATAATTTAAACCTATAACGTGATAAGTATGAATATATTTAGGAAGTTAATTCGCAATTATTATTTTTTATCAATTATTACAAACGTAATAATTTGAGTGAGATCATTTTATGCATAATTAACAATTTGCGCCATCTACCTGTGACAATCGTTACAAGGGACATAACACGTCCCGGAAGTGTTTCTGGTATTTTTATAGTTAGTTTACCGGGAAGATTCGAATTTATTGGGTTCTAATGTTCAATTAAGCACTGAAGGTGCACTTTAACTTGAACTCTTACATTTATTATTATCTAAAAATGCTTTATAATATTTAGAATTATATTTTAAATGAAAATTACACAATTAAAGGTTATTTATTTCATTTATCAATTATTGCCCTAAACGGCAGAATGGCACTACAAATCTATATTTATCCTTTCGGACGATTGCTCTTTCGAGTGTCGAGTCTGAAACTAAAATGTTGAAATTTGCTCTAGTCTGTCTATCCTTAACTTAGGGGTAGCTTTCCAAAACAAGGATTTGTAGGAGGGATAAGTAGTCAAGGATGTCTGTTTTAAGGGTCTTGAGGCCCCCCGTATATGGGGTTTATGGCAGGAACGGTTAACTTGAGCAAAAACAGATCTGGCATTCGTAACTTTATTGTTTCCACTCATGTCCCCCTTTTTTATACTATTTCTTGGAAGGCATTGTTTCCTAAAATCTTAAACCATACCACCCTTTACATGAGAATCTTTGCTGTCACATCTGCACAACAAATGTATTAGAAAGTTATTTCCATTAGATTTACAATTTAGTTCAAACTTTTGACAACTTCAAATACCGAAGGTGTGGAATATCGACACTTTCGAGTGTAAAAAGACTGTAAGAATATTTTTTCTTCACCTTCAACTACTTATTACATTTAATACTCATTTGTTACGAAAAACCGGAATCGCAAAATAAATTAAATCGCCGCCACCATGTCCAAAACTAGTGCGGCTAATACTTGTCTTAATGGAAAATATTAACTACACTATTTATCAATATGATGTCAGAAAAAACAAACAATCAACTGGTTTATCTAAATATGTATTTGAAATCAAATCGAAACGTTACACAGAAATGATTTTATTCAATGACTGCAATCGTTTTACAACTACAAAACTCGACTAATATTACACTATTTAACAAAAAATTGTAATTTGTCACAAAAAGAAAGAACTTAGATTGTTACAAAACTGTATAGAAATTTTCAAAGGTACCTTTTCAATTACTTATCCCGTCCATAATGTACGACACAACAACTTATTTAATTTGTTTTTCTTATAGATTACATTTCTTATCCTTAGCGCCATCTTTTCATCTATACCCATTAAGCGGTACAGATATACATTGGCTGCACTATGCCCCCATAATGTAGGCCTACAAGCAAACCGCTCCGTCCGATTCTTGAAAAAAATCTGTTCGATATCCACTTCGTAAGATATAGACTTTACTATCTCTCTTCCTTCCCTGCAATATAAGTCGTCGGACAAATTTGCATGGCAACATAGAATTCTCCGAGATTCTATAGGCGCTTTTATCCATAATTGTGTAAAAATCTTCACCAGAATCTCCCTTTCTATGAAAGTCAGCTGCCTGATGTCACTAAAGGAAATGATCTTCAAGACCAATTCCAGCATTTCGATGTATACAGCTTCTTCCGTAGACTTTGTGATCTCTGGTCTTACCCATTCCTCCACCAGTAGCATGAACAATTCTTGATAAGGCCACTGCAATAAGATTCGACTTAAAATGTTCAACTTTGTCTCCCAAGTGATTGCCATTTCCTGCTTATTCATCATCTTTCCTAAGAAGAACAAGCACATCTCGGCCTGATGCTCTGGAAGGTCTCGCAGAAATGGGAACCTGGTTCCAAAGAGTTCCAGAACCCTCTGCTGTTCCAATTCGTCTAATTTCTTCCAAAAGTACTTGACCGCAAGAAAGAAACCACCTCGCATCGAGTACCTCGTTAATAATTCATTCAGAGATAGTCTTTCCTGGTAATGTAACTGTCTCCTCAGCTGTTCTGTGCTAATGAGATTGGTATATACCCTTGGTATATTTGCTTTCTTCAAATACCACATATGCCAATAATCCACTAACAAGTTGTATTGGCTTATTCTGGCCATGCGTTTTAACTCATAGCACCTGTCCGAGCTTTTCATCATTTTTATTAGGTGTTCCGTCAAGCAGTGTTTGCTCGCCATTGAGTAGAGTTTCGGAGCGGACATATACTGTCTTCGTTCGACGTGTTTATCGATTATTGTTAGAATCGTTTTGGAGGTATCGATGGTACCATAGGTTGTCCAATGTATCCCTTCGATGAAATCAAACTCCTGGTGTGCATATGACTCATAGAGATTGATTTTCAAATATATAATCCAGTGTCGTATTTTTAGGCCCAACAGGAGTAATGTTCCGTGCAAATTGTGTTTCAAGCTCTTTGGAAGAGGAATCTTGGAGATGGTGTCTTCCAAAATACTGTCCATTAAAACGATCCAGTTCTCCAGGTCTTCGACGCTGTCGTCCTTGAGAAAGTGGTCTCGGACTCTATTTCGAATGTCTGTCTTTTGCCATATTACTATAGCTATTTTAATGCAGCTCATTTTTTCCAACGTCAAGTATGATCGAAGCAGCATTTCGATCATATTTCGTGATTTGCAATTATTTTCTGCGTTCTCAATGAAGTTTAGGTTGCACATCCAAATGTGGCTTCAGAGAGACTGAAAACAAAAATCGAAATTTCACAATTATTTTATTTAGGAATTTTTAGTACCTCCATGTTTAAATTAATTGGGAAAAATTGTAGGTTCTGCAAATTCAAGAATTTAAGATACCTTGGAACTAAGGTGATTTTGGAATATTTTTTAAAAAACTATCATCCTTAACCACATAGGCACGACGCGCCCAGCCATTATAGAAATATAGAAAAGTAAGTTATCCCCATGGTTATCCCGTTGTTTATGCGTTTGCTGCCATCTGTTCGAGATGGCAGCAATTGTTGAGCGCCAACTTTGAAAGGCGATGAAGGTCCTCCAGCGACGATTAACCACGGATGTGGAAATCCATCAATAGAATCCGCTGATGAAATGTTGGAAGGGAACATAAATTGGAAACACAACTTGGATTACCAAGCACTTTAAACTTATTTATTCGGAAAACTATAGGGTCATTTGTTAAAAGTATTTTGTTCGTCCAAGAACTAGAAGAAAACTGTTTAAATAACTAAAAATCCTTAATTTTTATCTCTACAGTGCAGTTAATCCGAAAAATGGACCTCATTTTATTCCACAAATATCGGGAACGGGACAAAAATGTTCCGTTTAACGCGTTATGGAGTTGCCTGTCATTATTATACCGGCCTGTGTGAAAAAGCAAGTGACAGACAAGCCTTTTGTAGTATTTAAATCTGCCGACAGATGGATCCGCAATGCACATTTACCACCAAGATCAACAATTTACCTGGAATCTACTGTATCGGTGTTCAAAATGCAGATTCCACGATTTTGCCTCAATTTACCTACAAAACAGTAATCCATAGAGAATTGGGGATGCTGTGTCCGAATCTGAACTCCTTTTCTTTCAATATACATATATCCCCCTAAAAAACACCTCTGGTGCAAAAAATCGAGACAAGTTCATGTATGAAAAGGGATCTCTCTACCAAAGTTGTGAAATCCAACAACATTAGACAAGCTCGTTTTTTCCATTATGTCAATACGAAGTAATTACAAAATGGAAAGAATTTTTACTGCTTACGCGATTAGAACCAGTATTGAACTTGTTGGGCCCCGAACAATTCAGATGTTGGAGTATGAAGTATAATTATTCATATTATTATTATGTAATCTGATCTTTACTAATTCATAATGTGGTAAAAATAAATTAAATTGTAAGATATTGATTGCTTATAGTTTGGGTTCGGGGCCCGACAAGTTCAATACTGGTTCTAATCGCGTAAGCAGTAAAAATTCTTTCCATTTTGTAATTACTTCGTATTGACATAATGGAAAAAACGAGCTTGTCTAATGTTGTTGGATTTCACAACTTTTGTAGAGAGATCCCTTTTCATACATGAACTTGTCTCGATTTTTTGCACCAGAGGTGTTTTTTAGGGGGATTTGTTTCCTTTTTGCAAATATTATTATTATTATCGACTTTATATCTCGAGATAATATATGTAAAACAATACATAACGTGCGTCGGTAAAGTAAATTTTTCGTTTTTTGGATTCGTGAAAACAAAACACAACGCCACTGCATGACATTGAGACCTAGCAAACCCCTCATTTACCGCTACTGTCTGTCGCAAATTTTTCTTATATTACCTAGGGCCTAGCAAACCCCCCATTTAGCCGCTACTTATGTTGCATTTCTCGTGTGAGCGTATAGAGGCATCCAGCCGTGTATGTATACAGAGAAACTCATACAACTTAGTGGACATTTTGCGTTTGAATGTATGGAGGTTGAAGCTGTGTATACCCCTAAAAAACACCTCTGGTGCAAAAAGTCGAGACAAGTTCATGTATGAAAAGGGATCTCTCTACAAAAGTTGTGAAATCCAACAACATTAGACAAGCTCGTTTTTTACATTATGTCAATACGAAGTAATTACAAAATGGAAAGAATTTTTTCTGTTTACGTGATTAGAACTGGTATTGAACTTGTTGGGCCCCGAATAATTCAGATGTTTGAGTATGATGTATAATTATTCATATTATTATTATGTAATCTGAGCTTTACTAATTCATAATGCGGTAAAAATAAATTAAATTGTAAGATATTTATTGCTTATCGTTTGGGTTCGGGGCCCGACAAGTTCAATACCGGTTCTAATCACGTAAACAGAAAAAATTCTTTCCATTTTGTAATTACTTCGTATTGACATAATGTAAAAAACGAGCTTGTCTAATGTTGTTGGATTTCACAACTTTTGTAGAGAGATCCCTTTTCATACATGAACTTGTCTCGACTTTTTGCACCAGAGGTGTTTTTTAGGGGGATTTGTCTCCTTTTTGCAAATATTATTATTATTATCGGCTTTATATCTCGAGATAACATAAAACAATGCATAACGTGCGTCGGCAAAGTAAATTTTTCGTCTTTTGAATTCGTGAAAACAAAACACAACGCCACTGCGTGTCATTGAAACCTAGCAAACCCCTCATTTACCGCTACTGTATGTCGCAAATTTTTCCCATATTACCTAGGGCCTAGCAAACCCCCCATTTATCCGCTACTTATGTTGCATTTCTCGTGTGAGCGTATAGAGGCATCCAGCCGTGTATGTATACAGAGAAACTCACACAACTTAGTGGACATTTTTGGTTTGAATGTGTGGAGGTTGAAGCTGTGTATATACACAACGTGGGGCGGCTGTTTTTCATGTGCCCGCACCTAGTTCGGTCGAGAAAAGATACACGGTAGCGCTCTCGCCCAATTCATACATGAACTTGTCTCGAGACACTACCGTGTCTCTTGATACACAACGTGTGGCGGCTGTTTTTCATGTGCCCGCATCTAGTTCGGTCGAGAAAAGATACACGGTAGTGCTCTCGCCCAATTCATACATGAACTTGTCTCGAGACACTACCGTGTCTCTTGATTGGGTTGGCAACTAAGTAATTACGGATTTTGTCATTTATTTGCTTTGAAAAATCCGCAATTACTTAGTTGCCAACCCAATAATTCGCGGACCGCTGATTGCGAATCTGAAGCCGATCTTTACCATTCAAAATGGCGGACCACATTACACGGATAAGAAAACAAAGAAAATTCTTTATTTTTTAGGAAAATCAATAACCAAATGTTTATCGGAACGCGGGTTACAATTATGATTGTTATTATTCTTACTATTATTATTATTATTATCATTATTATTTCTATTATTATTATTGTTGCTATCATCATTGTCATAATCATAATACTGACGACGACGACAATGGATGATGATAGGAATAGCAGTGGTAGGAGTAATAGAAGTAGTAGTTGTCCATTTCCTATTTTTATTCTATTTCATTTTTATTGAATTTTCAATATATTTGTAAGATCAATTAACCCTTAATGGTCACCCGGGGTCAAAATGACCCCAACGGAAACTTTAACTAGAATTACTATAAGTTATTGGCGCCCGATTGGTCTAGCCTTCCCTCTAATAGTGCTTTGGGATTTCCTTTGTAAGATAAGATTAACCCTTATTCGGCACACTGGGATCATATGCACCCCACGCTTATAATATAAGAATTTTGAATACCTAAGTAGCATTGGGGGGGATTTAATACATCACCTATCAACAATTAAAAGTTATGAATTTTTTCATAAAGTCACTTTTTTTTCACTTTTTTTCGATATTTTAATTTTTTAAATGTACTTAATTTAAATTTGAGGCATATATAACCTATACTAAATTAAAAAGCACCCTTTCAAAAAGCTAAAAAAAATGGTGTCAAAATATTCAATAGTTCATTTTTTATGAAGGTTTTTGTGACTGGGGTGCACCTGATCCCAGTGTGCCGAGCACGTTATAACAGAGAAGTGTGCCGAATAAGGGATAACGTCGGGAAAACCCTCTTCAAATGTCAAAATAAATACCTTCTTTGAAGCGCCCACTATGAAGTTATTTTTTTTTTATACACTCTGATATCTCAAGAATATCACCCTAAAATTTTATGAAAAAATATTAAAAATTGCCAGAGTTATGATTTTTTTAGTAAAAAATGGTATTTTTTACGGATTGCCTCCGTCCTGATTTTTTTCGCCATTTTGATAATTCGATAAAAATTTTTTGCGATGATGTTCTCATTCTAACAGGTTTAAACTAATATCCTGAATTTTTATGAGTCGCTCGGAATGATATTGGCAACGTGGTAATTGTTTAAACATGGCTGGGGTCATTCTGACCCCGTGTGACCAATACGTTATTTTTAGAACGTGTGACCATTAAGGGTTAATTACATAGAGAATGCCTCTAATGAAACAGTCGAATATCTTACAAACTACATTCGACGAATATAACAGTAACAGTTTAGACGGATTTAACAAAAACAATGACATAATTCTTCGGATTTTTCCGGCGGGAAAGATCCGAAGGAATATGCAAATTATGTGTAAAGTATAAATAAATATACATAAATGTAGAACAGCGAAGAACGTACAGGAAAGAACCCCTATTGATTGATTATCCGAAAATACGTAAATGAATTCGCTATGAAGCCACAGTCACTGTGGTCACAGCCCTTTCACTGCTAAAGGCGTATATACATATGTACGTTCTCATAAGTTTTTCAATATACGTATAACTACAATCTCTACATTGATAGTATAGAATGTAACCAGTTTCCGAACTTTTCTGTAAATATAATGTGAGAAGAAATCTTCTATCGTTATAGCATCGATCTTCTGAATGTAAGAAAAAATTGAATTTTTGACAAAATGCGAAATAAGTGGGCCCTCATTGGAATATTTTCCAATGAGGGCCCAGTAATTCCTTTTATTTTATACTTGTACTGTTTGTTGAACAACGATAAATTAAATTATGCAATTACTACATTTAATTATATATCTAGAACCCACGCTTATGTATTGTTTAATCAAATTATTCACAAATACATACGTTAAGGAATGCGGAGCGCCAACGCGCCACCGCCATCGCTTTTCCTCATCACCCGCTTGGCGCCGCCCATGTTTATAAAAAGATGGACGGGTGCTGAGCTTATACTGCCAGCAACGGGCCAGTAGCATAAGCAGTTTCGAAGAAACGTGTTGCTGTTTAAAAAAAATTGACAATTTTTTTTAAACGGAATAAGTTCATTTTTTTAATTAATATATCAATTATCACAATATTTTAATATTTTAATATCTCACAATTTAAATTTTTATTCGAAGGGGCTCCACCACCGCCGACTTGTTCGAAGTTGATGAATAGTATTTATACTATTTATACTATTATTGAAAAAAAATACTTTATAACAAAAAATAACACTGAAAATTCAACTCCAATCAGATTTTTCAAAAAATTACGAAAATAAATAGATAATTTTGTTTTATTGATTATAAATTGATTTAACGACTATTGATTGATTTTAAACACCTCTTTACCATTATAAATTGTAGAAATTATTCAAAAATACTTAGAAAAATAATATACAGTAAAGGAAATTGATATTCCTAATAATTAATAGAAAGAACAAAATTTTTCAAATTTTCAAAAATCGAAAAAAAATAATAGCTTCGGAGGTCCCACGATCGGACCGGCCTGGAAAGTTGTGGAATGAGTAGTAATTTACTATAAAAAATTTTGACGAAAATCAAAATATGCACTCACTTTGGAAAATGAGTTTTAAAATTTTAAACTCAAAAATCTCATTCAAAAATACTTTAAAAATGTTTTTTATATTTTTTTCTAAAGAGTACACGAAAAAACAAAAATTTTGAAAAAAAAAGTTTTAATTTGGACCATTATTGAAAAAGTTATCAGCAACAAACCGAAAAAAAGGCGATTTTTTTGAAAATTTAATATCCTTTGAACGGGTAATCAAAAAAATCTCAAAATGTACCAGGAAGGGTTTTTCGGTAGGTACTAAAAAATATCAAAAAATTGAGGAAATCAAAATTTTTCAAACTGTCCGATTTGGCGTGGAATGCCCCATATGTATACAGACATTCCAAGACGGACTACGCTGATTTAGTTGAAATCTAGAGCATTTTCTTCAGTGTTGTTGTGATTGTGAGAGTTTTTTTCCGATCAACGATGCAGATTGCTTTTGGAACAGTTGGATTCAGTAATTGTAAGTCCTTTTATCATTATCATTATTATTGCTGTTGTTCAAATCCAAATTTGTAAAATGGATCCATTTGTAATTATTAGTTTTACGATATTAATACAGGAAATCATATTTGTAAATGTTAAAGTCTCGACGTTTTTATCAGCTTTATCTTCTTCACTTTCATTGTGTATTTTATTGTTACTCAATTGTTGTTGAATTATAAGTATTCATTTGACAGCGGTGCCGAGTGATACCGGTTCGTTCCTGTCGATGACCACTGCCTCGTCTCTGGTGCAGGTGAAGAGATCCTTCGAGAAGGTCGACCTGGAGAAGTGGTAGACAAAAGTAGTTAGCACGATGTTCAGGGCTATTGTCATTTATTTACAACCAGGATCATCGCAAAATCCAAAGAAAATGATTAAAATGATGTTCTGGATCAATACTTCAACAAGGATTTCACTTTTACTTTACTCGATAACAAGAAAATCACCGATATAAAGTGGTTTGCCATCTACGATCTGTCGAACCAGGTAAAAAATATGTATAAGTGCATAAGAAATTATTAATAATATTTATAACCACTGTGATAATAATTTAATAATAATAATAAGAATTCCAGAACTGTTGCTTCCGGTTTTTTTTACAATTAATACGAACTTCAAAATTCTCATTAACTCTTTCTGTTTTAAAATCATTGAAATTTTCGTTTCAGTGTGCCAAAGTTCTAGCACAATATAAAGGGGTTCACGCAGACGATCTCATCGGTGGATAGGACAGCAATCAGCTTCATACAGCTTCCAGGGAAAATGGGATCAACACTATCGTCTATAGACGTACTTTCATTTCATGTATGTACGTTACGAATTTCTTTTAAATTTTTCAATTTTTTAAAATGTCTTATTTCCTTGAAAACCCAAATTTCGGTAGAATTATCAATTTTTCGAATTAAATATAAGGGGAGCATGTTTGCAAAAATTTTTGTCCTAGAATGGGTTAAAAAAAGGGTCATCTTCGAAATTTGTGTCCCAAAGGTCCCGAAAATTTGTTAAATAATACTTTAAACCACCAGAATTCAAAAAATCTGTGAACTCGAATAAAATTCTTTTTTTTTTCTTTCCAGCTGATGATGGAGGCAAGGTTTACCCCACCGATCGTCCAGCTTACATAGTTTGGGCTCTGGGGAGATGGGATGAGAACCAGGAAACCCAGTTTCCACGGCGTTTATCCCAAAGGTGACTCGAAACTGGAATTGAGCAGGTACTACTATTACTACTATTTTTCTATTACTATTACTACTACTACTGCTAATACTAATCTAACTACTATTACTACTAATACGACTATACTGTTACTCCTACTGCTACTGCTATTGCTAATATTAGGTTGTCCGGAAAGGTCTTTTCGTTTTTTAAGCAGAATGAGGTAAGGCTCCTAGCAGCGAACGCGAAAAGAACTTTCTGGACAACCTAATACTACTACTACAGCTACTCTACTACTACTATTTTTATTATTATTATTACTACTGCTATCGCTAACACTACTGCTACTCTACGACCACTACTTTTATTACTATTGTTATTACTACTGTTACTCTAATACTACTACTTCTACCTTAGGGAACAGGGAAATAAAACATTGCCAAAATTGTCATGAATGTTACATATTATTGTAGAATTGAACAATGTAATATAAAGTAATAATAAAAAAATATAATTATTAATTAAACGGTTTTTTGTTTAATGATGACAATAATTATGTTGGTGGCATCCAGCATGAGTGTGGCAACAACACAAATGATGCCCCCATGGTTTCATTATTGTGGCTGACCCCCAATAAAGTGTAGCCTCCACCGCCCTCTTGATTTGTTTGCGAATGTTCTGCAACATAAGTAAACAATATTAATATAACTTAAATATTACTCAGAAAATAATACAATTAATGAGGTAAGTAATTGTACCCATAATTATGAAATTTGTCTACGTCAAGATTTGAAAAAGATGAGATTTTCTGTTATCTCGCATCATTTTATCTTGCAATACATTTTTTTCTTCATTAATCAAGAACCAATAAAACTGCAACTTTCAATGATGCAAAATGTAAAAACATTTTTTATTTCATTTAAAACAAATCCTTTGAATTTAGCAACACAAAAAAAATGACTTAGGCCACTTTCATAATTATGGGCACAATTAAACAAATGAGTAAAAAATGTACAAACCGCTCTCTGTCGGCGTTGTTGTCGGTGTCGGCGGGCGTGTTGCTGACCTCGCTGCATCTTTTCGAGCATCTCATATTGTTGCAACAACATCTGCTGTTGCTGCAACACTATTTTCAATAGTTGGTTTTGCTCGAACGGAGGCGGTAGCTGCAGCTGGTACTGCGATAGCTGCAGTTGGTACTGCGGTAGCTGCAGCTGGTACTGCGATAGCTGCAGTTGGTACTGCGGTAGCTGCAGCTGGTACTGCGGTAGCTGCTGCTGGAACTGCATCCCCTCGCTGTTATTTTTATTTTCTGTTAAAAAAAGTGAAAATAAATTTAAAAAAGAATAATAGATTAACGATTTTTGGTACTAACAGCGGTGGTACCAACATGGATACATAAATGAACGTTTATACTTACATGGCGTACCCTTCGCTGGTCGAAGTACTACTGGCGTAACCGTTACGTCTTGGAACTTCCAAGACATATGAAAGGCGGAAGTTCCGCCTTTCATTTGTCTTCTTCCCCCACTCTTTCACGGACATGGTTTTGTAGTGTGGGAAGAGTGAGAAGAAAGTTTTGTCTCTCTGTCTCCGTATGTACACATATAGGAAATTATCTCTCATATAACACTTCTGTAGTTGTGCACCGCGGACACTTCCAAGAATTTGAGAATTGACCTTACTCGGCAGTATTCTCGTTGCAAAACAAAGCAATGTAGTATTTTAATAATAACAGAAGAAGTAAAACGGTTACACCAAACATTGTACATCTTGCTTCTGTTATTACCACTACCACACTACCATGATTATGATAAGTGTCGTTGAACAACAAAGTCGTAATACTAATAAATAATAACATACGACGTAAAATATTACTACTTTCATTAGTACCATTACTAATAACGCTATGATTATAATTACGATTATTATCATTATTATTAGTAATATTATTACTATGAGTATATTATTATCACAACCACTACGGCTACTATTATTATTGCTATCATCATCATTATCATCGTCGACATTATGATGATGATGGCGATGATAGCAACAATAGTAATGGCAGCAATAGTAGTGTAGGTATTAATAATGTTTATAATAACAATAGGAACAATAATAATAATGGAAATAATAATAATAATAATAATAATAACAGTCATAACAATCATAAGCGTAATCCGCGTTCCGATAAACGTTTGGTTATCGATTTTCCTAAAATAAAGAATTTTTCTTTGTTTTGTTATCCGTGTAATGTGGTCCGCCATTTTGCATTGTAAAGATTGGCTTCAGATTCGCAATCAGCGGTCCGCGAATTATTGGGTTGGCAACTAAGTAATTGCGGATTTTTCAAAGCAAATAAATGACAAAATCCGTAATTACTTAGTTGCCAACCCAATATATGTATATTGAAAGAAAAGGAGTTCAGATTCGGACACAGCATCCTCAATTCTCTATGGATTACTGTTTTGTAGGTAAATTGAGGCAAAATCGTGGAATCTGCATTTCGAACACCGATACAGCAGATTCCAGGTATATTGTTGATCTTGGTGGTAAATGAGCATTGCAGCGCCATCTGTCGGCAGATTCAAATACTACAAAAGGCTTGTCTGTCACTTGCTTTTCACACAGGCCGGTATAATAGCGACAGGCAACTCCACAACGCGTTAAACGGAGTATTTTTTGCCCTTTTCCCGATATTTGCGGAACAAAAATGAGGTGTCATTAGATTTTCCTTCGGGGCAAGGTGCGTTCTCGATCTCATAAGTGATAATTGTTCTGTTTTTATCGGATTTATGGACTGTCAGGGTTTGTGCACCGCCATCTTGTCTTGGTAATGAATAAGTAAGAAATCTAAAAAGTAAGTAAATTATAAGATTTAATAAATAGTTAGTTTTTAAGTTTTATTGCTCTTATATAACAGAATCTATCCTATTTTCGGGAAAGAAACAAGCTGCAAGTAAAACGTTACTTAACAAGGGTAATTCTGTATTACTTATTATATGATTATTCATCTGAATTCGAATATCACCGGCGAATTTGCTTGAAGCCCCATCTATAATGTTCTTGTGTCGACAACGACATAACAATACAATAAATTCCTTCTTCCATCTTCGTTCTGTTACATCCTTGCAGATGGGGCTGGTTTCGAAAAAGCGCCAAATTCGAATAAATTATAAACAAATTTTAACCAGTACACGTAAATTCTTCTTCCAAGAGGAAAAATTTTGAAAAAACTGCTTCAATTTAATACATTGAAATATACATTCTTCTTTATAACTAAAAATATTCGAATCAAAATTCTTTTAGGCTCTAAAAGAATGTGGGCCCATAACGCGGAATTTTTGCTCTAATAATTGTTAAAAATTATAATATCTCAGATTTATATAATAATAATCTTTTTACTAATTTGAATGTTTTGTTGGAGTAATATTAGGTCTTTTTTAATTAATTTAAGCCCTTTGTTATTAGAACAACCCCAAATCTTTTTATTTTTTTTTTCAAAAAACTACCTTTTTTTGGGACATTCAACCGCGTTTTTTAATATGGACGCAATTGCGCAGAACTTCCTTTTTTACGTATGTTGTAAAAGACATTAAAGCACATCACATATATAAAAATGAAGATATTGCCACTCTGTGTTCCCTTGGGACCAAAAACCCGCCTTATGGACCCTTATCCTTTCTTGATTCTTTGTATAATATTTAAAAAATTGAGGTCTGATAAAACAAAAACGTTCTAGACAAAAATTACATCTTTTTTCATGCAGCATAAGAATCTCTAATAAAATATAGGGATTTTTATTTTAAAAAAAAAACAAGTTGACCTTGAGTTAATAATCCGCAACACATGTAATCGTAAGTTCTAAACTTTATTTGTTATATTTTATATTATATTATATTTTATGTTATATTTGACCTTATATTATATTTTAGTACCTACGCATTATAGAATTGTATTACAATTTGCGTTTATTCTACTTTGGCGCCATTCGCAAAGCTGTTCTGTGTAGTTTCACTAGAGCGCGCTAGTGGGCAAAGCCGTTGCGTAAGAAACGCAAGCTGATTCGCGCGTCTTGTGTTTCGCGTGCTTTGTTTGAAATTTCAAAACGAAAACCGTTTATTTTCGAAGTCGTGGGCATGGTGCCTGTGTCATGTTAGAAGAAATGAGACGACGCTTCAATTAAAAACTGGAAGAAGTAACCGTTAATCGTTATTTGAGGCTTTGGAGCAAGTAAGATCCAATCAGTTTTGCTCAGCTGGTCTTAAGCGTTGAAAGTTTTCGAGAAAAAACCCCAGGTGGTGATAAAACGCAGATTTTTCATTTTACAATATCTGCTACTAGTATTAAGTGAACGTTATTTATTTTACACTTACAAAGGTAAATCAATTACTTTCGTATCTTCTATTGTAGTTAAAATTGGTAGAAATTAGTTGTCTATGTTTGTTTCAACGTCTCTTGAGCTTTCAATCATACCAAGCGTTTCCTCCATTAGACAATGTGGATTCCACCCAATGTGGGTATTCAACAGGACAATAACTGGATTTTACTCCAAAGTCTGTTGCAGTCTTTGACTTTAATGCCATTATTTCAGTTTAAACGTAAAAAAACACCATAACAATGCAAATAAACAAAGTGAACGTGTCTACAGAGAAAGTACAAATAAATTATTTATCAAAATTCGTTAAATAAAACTCTGTTACATTTATTCTTTTGTATGTCAAGCTAAAATCAGTGTAAGTAAATCTGCATGTGACACTTTCAAGTATTTCTCTTCAAATTATGTGCCAATATAATTTTGATAATTAACTCTTTATTGACTCCTAGCCGATCAATCGGCTTTTTGATAAAATAAATATCAAATAATATTATGACGATTCTAAATGACAATAAAATTGCGCTGCTTTGCAAAAAAAAGGATTTTCAACGTCGCAATGAGTATTTTTGAGTTATAGACTTTTACAAATAAGCATATACATTCTTACACGATATCCAAAATAGAGCCAGCATTGGTGACGAACCTGCACCCAACTGAGTCGGTCGTTAGTGATTGGCATCTTCAGTCAATATCAGTCGATAAAGTGTTAATAATGATTTACCTTTGTCCAAAAAAGAAAAGCTTCTACAAATTTACAGTAGGTCGAATAGGGGGAAGACAAAATTGTGGTGACTCGTTTATGATCCGTCCAAGCGCATTTCGTCGATTTATTATAATTACTTCATTAATTACAGATAGATTTTTTTACCGGTTCGTTCTTGTTCATTAGATTCATACATTATAACTAAAATATATAGATCGCGAGGAAGTTGTAATTCATGACATTGCGGTAGAATAAGTTTTCTTAGATTTTTTAATCAGCAAAGAAGGGTGGATAAAAATGATCAATTTGGTAACTTTTTATTATCAGTCTAAATGATATTTCATTGATCGATTAGAAGCGAATAATTGAATTTTCTTCAACTGCTGAAAAATTGGTACCAGTGGGATCCATGAATTATATCGAAATGTTATGGATCTCAAAGAAGTTGATGTCGATTACATTGTAGTAAAATAGATTTTTTTAAATTTTTCAATTGGCAAAAGATAATATGTAAAAGTCATTAATTTGGTGACTTATTTATTACCAGTTTAACCTTTTATAAGAGTATTTGGGAGCAATTTGTAGATACTCTTCCACAAAGGCTTCAACATCACTTCATTAATTGATTATACAATTCATTTTGGTAGATTTCTTCAAACTCATAATTTAGTGCTGTCATTACGAAATATGTAAATAATTTCCAAATGGATATCGTTTAGCTACATTTAAATCAAAGATTATTTACTTTATTTTCTTTAGAAATACTCAAAATTGTAAGCACTGGTAAAATCCACCTTAATAATATACGTTGAAAGTATAATTATCTCAAAATTGTAAGTGGATGCATTGTTCAACAATCATTAAAGTTAAAGGGAGGAAACAGTAATTTGTTCAACTCTGAATTATTTTTTTTTTATTATACCTAAAAGCGACACCTAAATGCATCCAGCATTTTCTGTGCGAGTGTATATACACAGAGCCAAAGTGTGCATGCATGGGTATACGCCTGGAGCAAAATTTAAATTTCTTATTTACAAAATATTCTTTAAAAAATCTCAAAAAATATTAGTCATTTTACGCTCTGTTGTAAACTGTTTCAGAAGTATGTAGAAAAATAACATTTTCAGACTTTTATGAAATGTTTATCAAATACTTGCAAAATTTTGCACAAAATGTTTTTAAACCATTTGTTCGAAACGTTGCGTCAAATATTTCATGAAAGATTTTTGAAATATTCTGGTAAAATTTCATTAAAGTGAATCAAAACTTGCTATAAAATATTATGTAAATATTTTGGCAACATTTCAGGAAATATGTTTGTAAATATTTATGAAATCTTTCAACAACATACAAGATTTTTCAAATATTTTGATTCCTGTAGACAAATATTTTAGAAATATTCTATAAATGTTCCATATTGTTTGAGGCATTGAAACTACATGTTGTCGATATATTATCTATATTCGTATAATTAAAGTTAACGAGAAAGTGATATTTTTCAGATGGCGACGATGTCGAAGCACGAGATACACAAAAAACTTAGTAAAAGTTTAGGAGAGATTTGCGATAAGGCTGACGAAGTGTTTCACTATATAGAAAAAAGTATAGAGGAACCTCTTGATTATTTTCGTTCCTTGGTGAAGCAGATTGCGGAAAATCCAAATCAACCTCTAATCACAAAAACTCCAAAAGTATCAAGAAAACGTATTATTCAGAAATGCGAGACCATTCCGGAAGATAAGGAAGTGCAACAAAAGCGATCGATGGTAAACGATACGGCGTCGGCTTCGATGATGGTAGAAGCTGATGAAAAAAATATATCGATTTCAAACACAGTAAGAAAAAGTCGAAGAGAAGCTTCTAAAAAAGCTGCCGATATTATTAAAGAACAGCAATCTTTAAATTGCATAGTGAAGTTGCGCAGGCCCACCGAAGATGAAAGTGTTTTGAACGACAAGCGAACCATGGCTTCGAACGTTACGAGCTCGGAGGATGAGGAAAATCTCCAAAAATTGCCTGCAAGACCGAGCAAACAACGTAAAGTCAAAAACAAACGAGAATCCGAAAGCGCTGATGTACCTATCGCCGACACTCCAGAATTTAAGCAACCCAATGCAATTGAAGCTGCACATCAGGGCAAAGAGAGAGAAAACGTTCCATTGAGGCGTTCCTCTAGGAATTTACATCAAACCCAAAAGGATGAGTCTAAAAACTCAGAAAAAGTTAACGATACCCTTACAGTACCGCACGTCGAAGAAACCGAAGCTTCCATGTACGAGGACGCGATTGAAAAATCGATGCCTATAATGAGTTCGACCTTCACACTGGACGTCACCAGAAGCAATCATAGCAACGAAAGACCGATGAATGCAACCGTCGTCCTGGAACCTCTGGATAGAACCAGAATTTTGAACCAAACGGTCACCATCCAGCAAAAGCCTGCTCAGGATTCTTCGAAGGACCTGCCTATATCTTCGAAGAGTAAAATTGACAGTAAATTGGCTGAATTGAAGCAAACTATGAAGAACAAGGAATTCGATGACCTTCTTACAGATGACGACTCTTCTCCCGAGAGAAAAGTTACGAAACCGAAGCCAACTAAAAGATTCACAAGATCCAGTTTGTCCACCGAAGACGAGGTGGAGTCTACTCCGGATAAAAAAAGGTTACTAAATAATAAAGCTAGCGCTGTGAAAAATATCAAGTCGGCTTACAAATCCAATGTATTATTTAGTCCTTATGCAAAGGATTCTGTAAAGAAACGCGTGGAAGCATTTGAACAAGTTGGTATGAACAGCCCAAAACTTGAAATCGAAGCTCCTGTTAGACTGACCAGAACTAAAACCAGAGCGATGGCCAACGCAAATGAAGGCACTCCTGATCCATCGGCAGCGACGAACGCACCAGTTGTATCTACGGCACAAAAGCTTGCTCGTAAATCTCTTGTGAGGGCTTTAAAAATTTCGAGGATGAAACGTTTACGCGAAGAAGATGAAAATGATAAAGAAGTAAGTCGATCGATTTATGGTTGAATGGAAAATTTATCAAGTTTTCCGCTTTTATAAGAAAATTATACATTACACTTGTCGCTTTTTTTAAAAAAAATCTTTTGAACGCTAAGGAGGTAGGGCAGCTAATCTCTAAAAAAAAAAGCGAAATATGTCGCTAAAGTCGTCATGGAAATATATGGAATACTTTTAATCCACGAAAATAGCAAACCATTTGAAAAATCAAACTTAATTTAATGTATAAATAATTTAAAAAAAATAAACACTTAAAAATGTAGATACTTTATAAAAAAATATCTACATTTTTAAGTGTTTATTTTTTTTTAACATTTAGTTTCATGGTAATTCTTTTTTTTAACACTTTCGAATGTTTGGCTTTTCCTTAAGTTTTGAAAGAAGACAAAAAAAATGAGATTTTCTCCTAAAAGTGTTCCTAAAATTCGATTTTACACTCTCGTTTGTGTGCGTAAAATAAATTCAGCGTATGTAAAATGATTTTACGCACTCGGTTGGTAATATACCATTATTTCAGTCCAATAACAGAAGCTTTATTGGTATTTATACTATTCGATAAATTTTACTGTATTACCTTCCAATCTGATATATATATTTTTTTGCAGAATGCAGAACTTTTGGGTGTAAAAACTAAACAACAGAAGACCACACCGCTGTCAAAATTACGTCCACCGATGCCCACATCGGCATTACGCTCACAAACGCCTTCAAATTCACATCACCCAAATAACGTAAATATCGACATATATTATCTATAAAGGGTTTTCCAATAAGTATGAAATAATTATAAAATTAAATAAAACAACAACTGATTTAGATAGAACCAACATTTTTTTATGTTGAAGAAGAATGCATAATTATATGTTTAAAATATAACATCGTTTGAATGTTCACATCAACTCTGTTTACAAGAAAAATTCTATGAACCGAATTTTCAATCACTTTGTTCAATATGTCGAGTCTAATTAAACTCTAATTAACAGTTGCATTTCTTGAAATCATTAGTTCCCCAAATTTTTGTTGAATTAGTAATTCAATGAACAAATGGTTCTTTTTTTAAATCATACCAATAAAAATCGATTTATTGAAATTAAATTTCTATTTGCCAACTTACGATCTCTGCATGAAACACCATTTTAATGCATTGTATTTAAAAATTGAAAAAACAATTATTTCGTAATTGATTCTTTAGTTTACCATTTAATTAAAAATTATTTCATTTAGCATCATAACATACATATTGGAACACCCTTTATAAGTTTATCACTTTTACTCTTAGATTTCCGTTATTAACACTTTGTCGTCCGCACGTCTGACCGGAATTCTTTCGTTTGGCGCCGGTATAAGTCTTCATGCACGACACCAACGTGGTGCCACCGGCGCTTGCCCGATAATTTTCGCATGGCACCAACGTGGTGCCACCGGACGGCACAATGTTAATCATATTGTTTAATTCTGTTAGATTTTCTGGTTTCCTATCTTGGATTTGACCCACACTTTCCACTAAACACTTGGCACTTTTTTATGTTATTAAATTTGAAAAAATATTGCTATTTGCAGGTAACCCAAAGCATGACGGCACCACGTGGAAATATTGCCACTAACACTTATAGTTTCCTGCAAGGTCCAAGAACCGTAACGAAAATGAATTCAGTGGATAAGGAAGAGGAGAAAAGAAGAAGAGCTAATGAGGAAGATGCCATACGTCGACGAGAAGAAATGTTGAGAGCGCAAGCGGAAGAAAAGAAACGGTATTTTTGTAATATTTATTCTAAAGTTATTTTTTTTTTATGAAATAGGGGCTAATTATCAAATCCGATTGGTTTTAATTATGGATATGATTCTAATAAAATTCTCATGGCACGAATATAAAATTAATAAGTAATTAAATAAAAGAATGGTAGGTGACATGAGTTCTTCGAATTGTTTAAAATTCCGCGAAAGGAAAGAAATTAATATTTTAATCCCTTTGTTATTTTCAAGTAAATTTACCACTTCTCATGTTTTTAGAAAACGTCAAGAACGGGAAATCAAAAATAAACAAGCAAGAGAAGCCAAGGAGAAACAAGAAATGGAGAAGCGCATGAAATTGCAGAAGGAACGAGACGAAAAAGCAAGATTAGCTTTAGAAAAGCAAGAAAAGGAACGCGAAGAATTGGAAAAGAGACGGGTATTGCAACTCCAGCGTGCTCAGGTTTCTATTTATTTCAGAATAAGCAAATTATTTATACCGCGCTTAAAAAACAATATATTTTTTTATTAGATTTTTTTCAACTATTGTTAATTAAATATTTATAATATTATTTATATTTCTGGTTATAACATTATGTTACTATAATTTTTAACTATTCTTCAAATTACGAAAGTTTTTTTCACTATGTCTTAAATGCAAAATATTTATGTTCCATTCCATTCTGTAGCTTGCTATTTTCGATATTGATGAAACAAAACGATTTTTTGAAAAGCAATATAATAAGTAGGTTTTTAAAATTTTACATTTCATGGTAGTTTTCATTCTTTTTGTAACGCTTCGTTAATTCTTCAAGCTTCTTCACATATTTTTTTTCTAAAATGTTTCCTTTTTAAGAGATCGTTTTTTTTCTTTTTCACCCTAAAGCGGCCAGGTGGGATCCAATCGAACCCCAGAGCACGTTTAATGCGACCAGGTCAACTCCGTCAATCGCAGTTGAGATAAATGCTTCAAAAAACAGACAAATCGCTCTTTTACAATAAAAAAAGCACTTTACTTTCCCTAAAATGCATCGAAAAATGGAATTCTTGACATCAAACTGATCGATTTCTGTCAAAAAATGTGTGGGGTCCGCGCGGACCCCACCTGGCCACATAGGTTACTACATTTTACCTGGTCGCTTGAGGGTTAAAGAAATTTCACCATTAGCTTACGAGATGTTCAACATCGTGCCGAATAGAAAAAAAAACATACTATTTGCCTGTTGTAGGAAAAAGAAGAACGTAGGAGACAAGAAGAATTGATGAAGCAACAACGTTTAATCGAACAAGAAGAGATGGAGCGCCAATTGGCTGAACAAAAACGACGTGAACAAGAAGCCGAAAAGCGTAAACTTCAGGAAGCTAAAGCTCAACAACAAGCAGCAGCACAGATTCTAAAAATGAAAGCACAAGCACTCAATGGTGATAAGGTAAACTACTTTTTTTTCTGTCTTCAAGACTGCACCGCGTTGCGATTGGGAAAGTTCGTTTTTAATGTTAGAAGCCTCTTAATTTACTCGAAATTTCCGCGTTTATTTACACCTTCTGGGATTTTTTCTTTAAAAAACGGTGAATGGCAATCAACTCATAAAAAAAGATTTCTTATGGATATCAATTGAAGTTTCTTTTTTTTCTAAAAGTTTTTTTCTTCCTTTTATACGGTTGGTTCTAATGGTCCAGTCGTACCTTTGCTCTAACAGCTTCCCATAATTATTTATAAGAATTTTTTCCTTAAAAAACTCATGATTTTTTTATTAAAATATAGTATGCTAATAAATACCAATAAAATATAATATAGAATTTTAAGAAAATATAAATAATTTACGTTATTAACTATTTTAGTAAAATAGTTTAATAAAATTGTTAATTCATATCATAAAATTATATTTTAAAAAATATATAATTTAAAAAAAATAATTTTGTATTATATTTTATTAAAATATAATTTTATAATATAAAACGAACTCGTACGTTATCTCATTTCTACACAGAAGTATCTTCAACCAAAAGGACAAGATCCAGCAAGTTATATGATCGAAAGTGAACCAGACTCTGAAGAATCCGATGATGAAAGTAACCCGAAATATCCAGTTCCAGCCTGGGCAAAATGTAAGTTTTTGAAACGTATTTTTTTTAGTCTCTAAATAAGGAAACGCTTAGACATTTTGGAAATGTTCAACTTAGTCTTACAAAGAAACTATAGAAAATGTGTGTTTTTTTGAGGATGTATAAAAAAATGGGCCCATACGTTCGGAAAAGTAATATTACGAATAATATGTACTTCGATACGAAACTTTATTTAGAAGATAATTCTTGCACCTTCAGTAACTGTTTTTTTATTAATTCAATTATAATTAATTAAATATTAATTCAAAATATCAATTAATATATTAATTTGCACTATCAATCAATTTATCAATCTACACCAAAAATTTTTTAATTATTTGAGACATTTAAAGAAGACTTAGCAAATCTAGTCGAAACTTTATATGAATTAGAGTTTAAAAAATCGTATATAATCAATAGAAGAAATTAAAAAAATTATAGATTCCATTTTTTAGAAGATTTAATAAAACGATGCATTTTGTTTTTGTTTAAAAGCTTTTACTGTAATTTCACAACATGTAAGATTTTTTAGTTCAAAGAATGGCCCCGAACATTTTGTATCCTCTCTTTTAGTTGTATGCGTCTGCGTATGCGTGAATACATATTCGATATGCGAAAAAAGCAAATTCTAAAAAAATGTCTCAAATGAATGTTTTAGCCAATCTTCGAAGGCGACATTTAGAAATGCAGAGTTACGTTCCCATGGTGTGCATACATAAATTTTATGACACGAGGAGATGTTCACCACGACTGGAAGAATTGTTTGAAGGTATTGATAAAAGCCGTTTGAAACGTTCGTCCAGTGCTAATTGGAAACCACCACCACGTTTTTCCATGATGGAATAACTTTTCAAATTGTATAGAATCCAATATTATTTTTTTCATAGTTATTGTGACATTTGTCTTTTAATACTATTAAGGAAATGCTTCAGTAAAATTTTCAAATGTTTGTGTAAATTCTGTTTTATCTTATTATTATTTTTTTTTTGTTATCTAATATCGTGCCCATACTTGGAGAGCACTTCATTATTCATAAATGAGATAATTTAGGAAGGTTTGTTTGGAAATCCTAGCAAGTAGAAATATTTTCAGAAAAAAAATATATTTTATGTGTACTCGTAACAATAAACTAGGAAATTAAGTTGCTAATTTGCTTTTTAAAAATTTAGCAAATAATTGGTCCATGTTGAAATTTCATCTTTGTTGTCATACAGAATATGATAAAAAAATTAATAATATGTATTTATTGCTTCGTTGGTTAATTTTGATGTAATTCATGTAAATTACATGAACTTTAATTTTCATGAAATTTCTTTTTTATTTTTTTATTTTTGACCTTTTATACAGATGCAATACTTTTTTAAATATGAATTATATCAACAATATAATTTCATATATTTAATGCATTTTAATAGTTTTAAATATATTTTAATATAATACAATCTAATATATCAAATACAAATCCTTTTACAAATAAAATATTTACGTTTGTATAAAAGGTAAAAAAGAAAAATGAAGAAATTTCATTAAAAAGGGCTTTTTAAAGAATGAATCCGACATCGAGGCTTATAAATAATTTTAAAAAATGTTAAATTTGATAATAATTGCATTTACGGAAGCAAACATAAAAATTCTAAGAAACATTTTTGAAAAGTTAATTAGGACCAAAGTGAAGTAGCCAAAAATCAAAAATAAATCACTTACATTACATCATGAAAAATAACGATTGCACTCCTTATTGATACAGTAAATAGATAGAAACGATTAGGCGAGGACAATTAAAAAATCGACACTTTTAATTTATCTACTAATGATGTGTATATATATATATATATTTTATAAATTTTCAAAAATGCATGTATATCTTGATTATATACATAAAAGTTTGATCGAAAAAATTATTATGCAAGGATCCACCTTAAGCCATTGCAAAAATATTATTTACAAATCAATTTTTCAACTGAACAACTATAACGGATCAAATTTATTCTTGAATTTTATCCTGCAGTAACTTTTCCAGTTTACGTACATCCACAGCAAACTTGCGAATTCCTTCAGACAGCTTATCATTTGCCATCTGATCTTCATTTAAGAGCCATCGGAATTGAGCTTCGTCCAGCGAAATTTTTCGCAAATCAGATTTTTTGGCAACGTCTTCCGACAAAACCTTCCGTAATGGTTCAGTGCTCTTTTCCAGTTCTTCCAAAAGTTTGGGGCTTATTGTTAAGAAGTCGCATCCCGCAAGTTGTTTGATTTCACCTAGAAAGAAACGTAAGGAAAATTATAAGACGCTGTGTAACTAATTATATTTTTAATTAACGAAGAATAGTTTGGACTGGAATAATTGAGAGAGATATCAGAAGCCAATATCTTGAAAACCGTAATACTTTGCATAATAATATTAAAATTTTACAGTTAATTTATCAATAATTCTGAAATGTTGAAAAGAAACATTAAATCCTAATGCAAAAATAAAATAATGCAATTAATTTGGATATTATCACTAATGATTAAAAAAAAAGTTAAAATGAAATTCATTTGTTTATTTATCACTATTTTGGAGTTTTATACATTATCAAAATAAATTTCATCAAAATTCAACCTAATAGGGTAATTCATTTTTTGCCAGATGTAATAAATTTAGATTAGATTATGAAATTTAATTAACATAAATAATATTTAAGGGGATTACATATAATAATCTCATTCTATTAGCCTTCACGTCTCTATAAAATTTAAAAAATCCTTCACACGAAATCGAACGTTACCAACATTGCTCATCATGTTCATTTACATATTTTAAATATAATACAATTTAATTTTGCCGCATTGATATGATGAAAAAAAAGTTTCTAACACATTGTAAAAATATAAATTTATATATTTTTTTTGTAGAATTTGTACTCTGTGGTAGAAATTTATAAATGATTGAATCGATTTTGATTTGTTCTACTCATAATTAACACTATGCCGTCCGGTGGCACCACGTTGGTGCCATGCGAAAACTATCCGGCAAGCGCCGGTGACACCACGTTGGTGCCATGCGAAAACTATCCGGCAAGCGCCGGTGGCACCACGTTGATGCCATGCGAAAACTATCCGGCAAGCGCCGGTGGCAAAGTTTTACATACGCCTTTTACTTACCAACGTTTCTGAATGAAGCACCCATTACGACGGTCTTATATCCAAACTTTTTGTAGTAGTTGTAAATTTTAGTGACTGATACTACTCCGGGATCAGCTTTGGCTTCGTAAGTTTTTTGATCAGTATTTGCAACATACCTGTCACCAAGAAAACATAAATTTCTTTATGAAGCATAAAATTGGGAGGATACTTAAAATCTAGCATCAATTGTGATGGATTTTTCCAAGAAATTAGAGAGATCCGGTAAATCCCAATACTTCCGGATTAGAATACCTTTTTTTAAAGAAAAAAATAACAAAACGTTTTCTTTCTTACCAGTCCAAAATTCTTCCAACAAATGGGGAGATCAAAGTAACTCCAGCCTCTGCACAAGCTACAGCTTGAGCAAAGGAAAATAACAAAGTCAAGTTGCAATGGATTCCATACTTTTCTTCCAGTTCCCTAAAATTTTTTTGAAAGTTGAAAAGATATTGAAAATGGTAAACAATATTAAACGAGGGTATCGATTAATATGAACCGAATCCCCTCGATTAATAATTCAGTGTTTTTATTATTCGCGTTCCCTCGATTAATAATCGATTAGTCAAATCGATTAATAAAAAAAAAAGAAATTTCGTTTTTTTCAATGAGACCTCTTGAAATAAAAGAAAAGAAAAACCTTCGTTTAGAAAGAAATTTGATTTTTTATTTCCAAGAAAGAACTTCGAAAAAACGAATTTATTTCTGAACTACCCAATAAGTGAATTCCCATAATTCTGATTATTAATAAGCAGATCCACTTACTTTGCAGCTTGAATTCCTTCCCACGTGGAAGCAAGTTTGATAAGAACACGATCTTTGCTGACGCCTGCCTCTTCATACATGGCAATAAGTTTTTTAGCCTTTTCAATGCTCGCTTCCTTGTTGAAAGATAATCTTGCATCTACTTCAGTCGAGACTCTGCCAGGAATGATATTCAAGATTTCTTGACCGAAAAGGACACAAGTGATGTCCAAAGCGGCTTCCGTTTGTTCAGCCAAAGTCCTTGTCGAGAGAAAATAAATTAGTATAATAATTATATGCAAATAATAATTATTATGCAAATGAAGTACCTATTCGTTAGAAAATATTTACATGTTTTTTAACTCAACAATTTCATAATAATTGTTCCTATGCCTTTATTGTTTAATTTTCCAGGATGGTAAAAATCTCATTTAAAGAAAAAAAAATTAAATTTAAAAAAGGTTTAATTCAAAATTACAAACAAAAAATAAAAAGAACATAAAAAATATTCAAAGTTGGAACAAAGTCTGAAGACACCATATTTAAATTTAAAAAATTTCTACAAAAGAATTTTTGTACAACTTGATATTGAAATCTTGCAATTCATAGTCATCAGAATATTACTTTCCAAAAAAATTAATTTTAAATGTTTAGGAATTCAATAAAATCAGCGACAGGATTATACTCTGTTATCTAATAAGTTTCCGCGTTTTTTTCTTCTGTTTAATAACTTTCTCGTGATTAAACCTAGTTATTTCTATCGAAATGGCATTAATAAATCGGTCGAGAGGTGGGAGCAGATCGTTAATAAGATTTTATATTAAATTTAGTCCTAAATTATGTTGCTTGATATTTACTATTTACTTTCCTGACTTTGAGTATTATATATTTCTCAGAATAACAAACAATCTTCAAGAATTTGTATATTTACTAATCCGAGGATCACATTCTATTTCGCTCATTCACTTCTTTCGAGCGATCGATACATAATTTACACCGATAAGCACTAAATTTAGCATCGAATCATTAAATCCAAGTGAAAATATAATGAATATGAATAGAAAGTTTAGAAGTTTCTCAGTTTCGAGGCCTGGCCCAAAAGCCTTAACACCGACATCAAAATATCGAAATAAAATAAACATTTTTAGGACTAAAAAAGTGTAATTTGGAAAATATTTATGAAATAGTTCATATAAATCATAGCGGTGCAGAAAAATCAAGGTCGATACCGACTCTCGATGGTCTGCATTAGTCGTGATCTTCTTTTTTCACATATCCATGGACCATGCTAATATAAATGGTTATTAACAATTGCATAATTTTCAATCTCCATATAATTTTACTTACGATCCTGCTTTTTTTCCATATTGAACTGCTTTGTCGATTAAGTGAGCATATTTCTTCTGACTAGCCGCAGCCAAGATCAAAGAAGGGTTTGTGGTCGCATCTGTTGGTTTGAAGTGCTCCATCGCTATATACAATAAAAAAAACCATCCATATGTAATGCATCTTTCACGGTCCGAGTTGAAATAAGTACTTTCATTTTGACAAATCTAATTTTTAATTCCAAGCTTGGACGTAAAGTTTTTCATTCGCAAGAGAATCTTGACTCTTCCTAGTGACTAAGCTGGAAATAATAATGCGATAATAGTTCACTACCATTACATAAGACCTCGATATCATAGCCAAATTATCTCACTGTTTTTTTTTTGTGAACGAACAGACTAACGCCACATTAACATTTCTTGGAAGCTGCAATTTTAAGCAATAACAACAACCGATCTTTATTTTATGAGCCATAAAAGGACATTTTTTAGTTATATTACAAATATAAGATGAAAAAAAGAATGTCATTTTTATGAATAACCATTTTTATGAAAGTTTATGGAAACCCGTAGTCGTAAAAAGTAAAAATGAAGTTTCGAAATGCCAGGGATCGTACGATCAAATAATGAAAAATATCATTATCTTATTTATGCTGATTAGACGAAGCCACTAGATTATACCGGATACCCTATATATACCCAAAAAAATGATCTGCTTTACATATGAGTTTAATTAGAGTCGATTCGATGTAAAGAGAAAGAGCGACATGTAACTATTGTTTCTACGATAGTCGAAAATGATTAATCGCCACGAGTCGGATTTTTAATATCGAAATTGTTATATTCTACAAGAGCTCGTTTGAAGGAAAGCGAGTATAAAGATATTAAGATGATAAAGGGGTATAAAAAGTCAATCACGTTTAAAATATATCAGTTCCATGTTTCACAATACACGTTGAATTAATTTTCCTTGATATTTTGGTATCATAGTTTGAATAAAAAAACATTCAGATATAATATTACATCACGTATGTCTTCGACAAAAGTTTAGAACGTGTCGTTACTTGTGTTATTATTATTATTATTACGATCGGTATACTTAAAATTAGGTCAATGAATTCTCTATTACACAAATTTGAGTTACTTAGTTGCTTAAGCGACTTCATTGCATTTGTAATTAAAAAAGAGTATAGCCGCCACTCAATAAAATTATTAAAAAGTAATTACTCGGTAATAAAAAATCTGAATTAAAGGTGGATTTAATTCAGTGGATGAATGCTTGACCCTATCGTTACTTGAATTTATCCAAATTAAAATTTATAATTCGAGAATGTGAAAAATTTATCGGAAAGTAAAATTATTCGCCAAACAAATTGGAAATATTCTCAGATATGTTTCGAATATTCTAGAATCGATCCTTATACTTTGAATTCCAGTATAGAAATATTGTAGCGTAAAAAGAATTTCTGGAAAGGAATTAAAAAACGAAAGGTAAGAAACTTCGTAGAAGAAATTGTAATTTTTTGAATAATATCAATATAATACATAACACTTAAAAATTTTTTTAACACTAAACCTACCATGGAGCGGTCAAATGACCTTTTTTACACATTTTAAATGGCTTGGTGACGTCGCAGTAGGTTTAGTGTTAATAACTTATTGGTAATTTATGATAATTTATTAATAAGACGTTTTTGAACAATTTTTTTGTAATTTTTGTAATTATAGGATTCAAGGGACCCTGTATGCGCTCCAAGTGTTAATAATCATTAATGTAAACGTATATAAAGTACAATCTGTATCTTTGAGAATCGCTTCCAATGAAATTGGGGCACTTATTTTGAAAACAAAACTACGAGAATCCGTGAAGTAGTATGAAAGGTAAGAAACTTTATAGAAGAAATTGTAATTTTTTGAATAATATCAATACAATACATAACACTTTAAAATTTTTTAACAACTTATTCATAATTTACTGTAATTTATTAATAAGACTTTTTTTAACAATTTTTGTTGTATTTTTTGTAATTACAAGATTCAAGAGACCGTATATAAAGTACAATCTGTATCTTTGAGAATCGCTTCCAATGAAATTGGGGCACTTATTTTGAAAACAAAACTACGAGAATTTGTGAAATGGTATGAATATACGGCGCTGTTGTTGGCATACAGTCAATAACATTTCAGTGCAATAAAGATAGTCGAGGACAAAATTCTGAGTTTCAAACAATCCACGGAGGTGGGTAATTAAAACTTTGAAAATATTGAAAAATAGCGAATCCTACGAAGAAATAAATTTACATCCGCTCGTTCCTCTACATTAACAATCGGTATAATCGTCACCTTCACCTCTGACCCCGTAACACACGAGCATCGATTCTCAAGGTGTGTGTACACACTAACATAGCGAAACGCAACTCTAAGTCGATGGGTCTTACCTTGAAAGTCTCCCGTATCGGCGACGACCGTTGTAAATTCTTTTAATTGCATCAAGGTAGACTGCGCTTTGCTTCTTTTACATTGCGGCTCACCCATTGTTATTGAGGTAATCTTATTTTCTTCCAGTGATAAGAAAATTTCAACTGCTCCGGTACTTGGATCGCGATCAAGTGCGGTTTCTAGACGAAAGGCGACTGCTCCTCGTGGGTCGTGGCTTGCCGATTGCCGTTGCAACTTGCAAATGGACTATGTTGTAACTGGTAAGCCGTGGAGCGTTGTAAGCGGGCACCGAGCGGTATCATGTGGTTACCGCATGTCGTGTTATCGCGAATTATCGTAACTGTTGCTTTCGGGCGGCGTATGGATGAATTAAAGCGAACGTATATTCGCAGCAGGTGTGCAAAAAGCGCGAAATTGGAATCCATGCAATCTTTCCCGCTCGCATTTAATTTTTCGTTTTAAATTACAGTTACCCGGTTCCATCTAGCTGCTCTATCTAAATAGAATAAGTAATAACATAAATCAAGACGTAAACAAAAGGTCGCGATTTATTTGTCCACGTACCACTTTTTTGTATAATATTTATTTATTTGTTGTTATGTTAAAAGCCCTTTTACGAAAGTTTGTACATACACGGGCAGTACATAACAATAATAATAAACTATAACTATAGTAAAACTAATAAAGACTAGCCCTTAGAGGTCACACGTTCTACAAATAACGTGCCGGTAACACACGGGGTCAGAATGACCCCAGCCATGTTTAAACAATTGCCGCGTTGCCAATATCATTCCGAACGACTCATAAAAATTCAGGATATTGGTTTGAACCTTTTACAATGAGAATATCATGGCACACAATTTTTATCAAATTTTCAAAATGGCGAGAAAAAAATCAGCAAGTAGGCAATGCGTAAAAACCATTTTTTACTAAAAAAAATCATAACTTTGGCAATTTTTAATATATTTTCATAAAATTTTAGGGTGATACTCTTGAGATATCATAGTGTATGGAAAAAATAGCTCCATAGTGGGCGCTTCAAAAAAGGTTTTCATTTTGACCCCCACCTCGCGCACGGTCTTCCAAAAATCGACTGCCACGAAAGAGCCGCTGCCGCGATTCGGCCGACCCTAGTCTCATCTTACAAAGGGAACCCCAAAGCACCATTAGACGGGAGGCCAGACCGATCGGGCGCCAATAACTTATAATAATTCTAGCTTCAAGTTGCGCTTGGGGTCATTTTGACTCCTAATGACCTCTAAGGGCTAGTAGATAATAAAGCTCCAAGTGAAAGATTCAATTGTTGATTTAAAGTTAGAGATTGAAGAGATGAATTTAACCCTTTGCACTCGAAGAATTGATTTTTACGTTCATAATATCCCACGAGAAGGGACAGCCGAGTGCTTAGGGTTGAAATTCGCAGACAGTCGATTCTAGCTCTTAGTTGTTCTTGGTATCGGCGAAAGGGAGACATATTTGTTTTAAAATATAGAATTCAACTAAGTCGATAGGCCAAAGAAATAAAATAACATCCAAAGAATCTCATATTTAATGTACACGACTTAAAGAATCAACTCAAATTAGGTAGACAACAAAAATGTTAATAATTAAAATTAAAATAATTTGTGAAGTTTGTCGCGCATGCGTATGTGGCGTGCAATGGCGCTGGCAGACTGCAGAATGCGCCCTCTGCTATTACTTATTGTCAATGTCGAACAGTCATAGATGAGAGAAGCACATGCACGAGCGAGTTTAATTTTAATTTTGTTCTGTATTACCAAATAAAGTTCTAAACATTATTATTATTATTCCACAAAAGAGAAGATTAGAGCTAAGAATATTTGCCCTAACAAATTTAAATTAAAATAATTTTGAATGCTATAAATTAAACTCTTTTCAAATTTCAACTTTTTGAACAAAAAGCTATAATCAATGATGGCGGATGCATGGATTTGTGGGGATTGTACTCCGTAAAAGAACTCCCACAAAGAAACTCATTTTTCGGACAATGATTTTTTTTTGTTTAATTTATCGTTTTTACTTTTGCAACAAGAACAATCAAGAAAAGTTGCTACAGCTGGAGCGATTCGTGGATTTTCCGTTATAAACTCTTTCTTTCGAATTTGAGTTACTAGATTACTAGTTCGCGTATTCGTCATGGCGCTCCGCTCTCGTTGCTTGCCGCCACAAATTGTGAGCGGCAGCTCCATCTTTCCAAATCCAATGCAAATTAAAGAAGAAGAGGTAGAAGAAAAATCAATAAAAATTGTATTAGAAAAACAAAACTCCAAACTGTAATATAATATAATATAATATAATATAATATAATATAATATAATATAATATAATAAATTACAATACAAAAATGATGATGCTAATTGTAATGCAATAATATAATACGTTAACATAATTATAAATAGGAAACTATTCAAAATATAATATAGTCTAGAAAAATTTGAATAAAGATTTAGAATTTCCGCCATAAGTTTCAGTTTGCGCCATCTATGTTTAATAATCGCTACTAGGCACATAACACATTATACCTTATTTATATTTGAGATTTGACTTCTTCGTTTTAGATTTCTATACCCCCTGGATATAAGTATAGGTCACATTATTTCTAAATAATGTAAAATGTTTCATTGTCACCTTTTTCTTAAATTCTCTATTTGATATAAATATGAAAATTAATAGGCTCGGTAAGTGACAGACAGGGAAGTAAATAAAATGAAGAAGAAAAATGGTAAACAGTAGTTGTGTGATCCTTATTCATGTTAAAGAAAAAAAAATACATGAGCAATAATGTTGTTTGGTAAATATTTACATAAGACTGGACGTGTTTTAAGGGAAATAATTCAGTACGGCAGTATAACTTATTGTACTCTGCAATTTGGGGGTGACATTTGTATGGTGAGTTAAAGAAAAATTAATATATTTTAGACAAATAAAGTTATATGATGTATCGACTAATGAAGTAGCTTTGCTATCATGAAATTTCCTAAGTTCCTGATTTTATTTATAATTAATATTATATTATTAAGAACATTTATATAAATTTATTACTAGATCCAGAGAATACATACTATTTCGATCCATATTTTTATCAAATATGAAGTTGATCATTAACAATTTCTTGCAGCAGCTACAATTATTACAACCCATATTTTGACCAAATTTGAAATTGATTATTAACAACATTTTACAGTTATCGTGTTTATTATGTTATATAACATTCTTATGTTATTAATTTTTGGAATAAGAACTACCAACATATTATTTCTAAAACGTTCACTTACGAATATATTCAATTTCATAAAAAATTAATAATCAACGAGTTATCCAATGAGAACGATAAGATGTAACAAAAAGAAAATAAACCAACAACCAATGATAATAAAAGGATAATCAATTCTTTTTTTCGATTTCGAAGAATGATGCATGAATGTTATGCATCGAATATGACAATATTTAAGAGTCAAAATTATTTATGACGCTTTGGGACAAATCCCCAAAGCGTGGATATAAAATTTTGTTATTTACATTAATAATTTAAAGATGAAAACAAATAAAATAAATACATAAAGATTAGAATTAGATTTAAGTATTATATTCATATTTTAGAAAAATTGAATGATAAACAAAGGATAATTTTTGTTCAGTTTTATATGGTAGGCATTTGGCAAGCTACACGACAATGCAAAAATTGTAATTTATCATAGGATTCAAATGGTGAATCAATATGAAATACCAAATGAAGTTCATGGAATTTCAAGCAAAAATTATTTCGACGATTTTATTTCGGCTAACGAGGGATTGTTGGCATATATCCAAATCAAGCTATCCAAACCAAGAAGACGATTGCCATATATTGAATTCGTTCTTATAAGCAAAGCCTAAGTAGACAATTAAATGATGTCACATTCCAGGCACAATTACCATGCGTTATACTTTCAAATGAAAAAGAAATTGGTTCGGTCTCTGGAAAAATCTTTTATTTTTCAAAAGTTTATAAAATGCCCCTATTGCAGTGTACAGGACCTTCGATGAAGCCTACAATTTATAATGGAGATCTGGTACTAATCGAACGTGTTTCACCACGACTGCAACGATTGAAAAAAGGTGATATCATTATTGCGAAAGATCCTGCAGATCCGAAACAACACATTTGTAAAAGGATTCAAGGGCTTCCTGGAGATATAATAAGATTAGACAGCATGATTCATATTGTAAGTTTGAAACTAAAAACTAGCGTTGCTGTTATATCTAAAATTTTATATTAACACTTTACCGACCGCTAGCGATTCAACAGCATTCGCGCCTCTGACCGGCCGCTCGATGATATTAATGCTAAATTATATTTATTAAGCATTGGCGATGAAAAGTCGATTAATAGGCTACTGGTCGGTAGGCGTTGGCGAAAAAAAGCCGATTAATAGGCTAGCGGTCGATAAAGTGTGGAAATGTTTCTTATTTTTATAGTGATCCCATTGTATTGTGATTTTGTTTGTCGCTCAGGTTCCAATGGGACATGTATGGCTGGAAGGAGATAATAGCAGAAATTCAATTGATTCCAGAACATACGGGTCTATACCACAAGGTTTGATCGATGGACGAGTATTGTTTAGAATTTGGCCTTTGAGTAAGATGAGTTTGTTAATTGCTAAATGTGTTTAAAGTATACCCTGTACTTGTTATCCGTGAACTATCGGGTAAATATTGAATTATTGTAAATATATCTGAAAATTTAAGGTGTAAAAATATATGATTTTGACCGTTAAAATTTGTCATGTAAATGAGAAAAATTACATCCATAAGAAAATGTCCACTTGCTTAAAATATTCCGTTATAATTAGGTAATAAGATTTACATTTTTTGCAGAGTTCATCTGAAATCGTAACTCTCTAAAATTGACTTTACTTTTAAAATAAACAATACATTTTGGAATGTACTTTACAAATAGACAGGTATTTGTATAAGATTTTATTATTTCCATTCTGTATCTTTAAAAATACAAAAATTCATTAATCGATTGTGAAAAAAATTGAAATATGAGTTTTAGAAAGAGGATTATTAACATAAGACAGAAATTATCCTCTTCCTCGACCTGGTTGGGATCCTCCTGCCTGACTTTGTGGATTAAGCCATGGTGCCGAACCTGTACCTCGCCCTCTTTGATTCTGACCTCTTCCTCTACCACGGGCTAAAAAAGATTTCAAATATTATTAATTCTATGAAATGATACTAAAGTGCTTAATATTTCTGAATACAAGCACTTTTCTATCGATAAATTTACAAAAGTATTTTACTCCTTTGGTACCCAGGTTGCACGAAATTTCAATTAAATGATACTTGTACATATTTATAATGGTATATCATGGAACAGGAGAAGCGCAATTGTACCGCTCGGCACTCAAACGATTAAATAACAATATTATATTTTTGTTATTATTATTATTGTCATTATTATTGTTGTTATTATTATTATTGCCATCCCTGTTATTTGTTTCATAATTTAAGAAAAATCACAAATATTAATCTTTGTGCCATTGAATAAACATTAAATTTAATTTTTCTCCCACATTCCATATTTTCTGGAGTGTCATTACAATCAATAAATACTATAAAGTAAAAGGTTATAAAGTAAAAGGCACCAAAATGTGAAATTCTTAGTAAGGCTTCTCCGGATTCGCTACAAATTGGCTTCGCTTCTCCGGGTACATTCGCAATAAATTTCTGAGTTCCAAAGTTACAGAAAACAAAACAAAAGTATAAACGAACCTTGAGCTCTAAGTATAGCCGATTTCCCACGACCGGCTGTACCAGAACCTTTACCACCGGGTCGCTTAAACATGGGAGCATTTTTCAACATGTCTGGTAATATCAGGAACCGTATCTTCGAACCGCGTATGTATACATTTTCCAACTGAGCTACGTGACCGTCTCTGTAGGTCACTGTGATATTTTGCATTTGGCAGTTCATATTGTCCTCGGCTTCTATCAATTTCCCCCGGTATACCTCGCCGGTGTTTGTCTCGCAGGTTATGATGTGACCTTCGGCTTCGTGAAGCACTTTTATTGGTACACCGATGGACATTTTTTACTATTGTTTATATACAAAAAAAACGTTAGTCTACCAGAAGTCGTTGTTCGCTAAAAAAAAAACGATACGTTTGTCAATGCAACAACAACTCGTAAAATGCAGTCCAGCGTTTATTCTTGCCCGGTTTGTGTATAGGAGCGATAGCGACCAACGGTATAAACATTTATTATGTACAATCTAGATGAACACACCCTTGTATATAGATATGTAGTATGTACAGTTTGGACGCGGGAATGGCACGTTATGAAAAATGTTCACAGATGTCGCTGTGAAACGACTCGAGCGGGAAATTTCACAAGTATTCGTAAACCGACACTTCAGTAAGTAATGGAACTGGATAAATAATTCGTAAAAGACATAGTTGTTTTTAAACAAATAAGGTAAATAATAATTGAATAACAAATCGAATAGATTTAACTTGAATAACAATTTTTCTTGGTATCCGTGGTTATTTGAAAAGAAATAATTGTTTTTTCAAGTATAAATTTCCTTGCTTACTTCAAGAATATTAATTTGAGGAAATTATATTTTGACACATAATTCTAAGAGAAATTTGTTAATTATACGCAAAAATACGTTTCTTTTTAGACTGCCATGGCAATAAAATCATAATACTTCGACTTTTTACAATAAAAAATTGTGAGATAACGAAAATTCTAAAATGTCAAAATAGTAATGATTTTTTTTTTATCAGAAAGTAAAGAAGTATGGGACAGATGTCTCTAGTGGCTTAGGTATTTACCTATAGCGCCAAATACAAAAAATAGTAATGATCTCGACATTAGCAGAATAGCTCCATCTGTGAGGATGTGTCTACACTCGAATTTCGTCGCATGAAGATGCACCCTAAGCTCGAAATTTAGGTTTCTGTTCGTATATAGTATTGTTTCTGGATTAAACGAACTCTACACAACATAGACATAAACTAACGTTCAAATTCAATTGTTTGTCAGTTATTTAAATGTTTGAGTAACTATTGTTTATAACTGGGCAGGCATACGATAAAGACATGGAAGAGGTCAACCCACCGGATGATTCCATCACAGATAAATATGCAAAAGAAAAGTCTAAGAGAAGGTCCATGACTTTTCGAGGTATGATGCTTTTCATTCGATTTAGAAATTTCTATAAAAATGTTGATGTTCCGTAAACTAATTAATTAGACGGAAGCTAGAGTCAATCGTATCTACGGCTTTTTTGATCGTAATCAGTTTGTGTTTTGTTTTTTGACATACTTTTGCTATTTCTTGCATCAACAACTACTGCAAACTTTATTTCAGAACTTGTAGACCTAATTTCGAATAGCGTCCCTACCTCCCACTCTTAGAAAATAATAATTGGAATAAGTAACATTGCAAATTATTGACACAGTTTGGGTGGTTTCCTTAGTCGCAATACTTTAAATATTAAAATTTTTAGTTATTATTACTTCTGACTTAATGGCTTATTGGTAAATATTTACAAATGAAATAAATAGGGAGAGACTATCCCAATGGATTGGAGTTGGAGACGAGATTTAGATTGAAAACTTTATCTAAATCAACTGAAACTATTTTTATTAGCAAATCGTGTAGTACTAGACAAAGCTATTTAAATAATTGTTATTGTAAATCTTATAATACCAAAACGAAGCAATTACTTTACATCCCTTTTTCTCACATTTTTTAAGCGAAAAGTGATACATGGAAAAATGTAATACATGGAAAAATAGCAATAATTGCAAATTATTTGTACTTTTTGATTCATCTTCAGATAGAGAGTCGTATCTAAATAATACAAACTGATATCATTGGAATAAGTCTCGTCAAGGATCTTTTGCAGAAATTAGTAATATTAACTTTCTTATAACGCGTTCTCCAATAAGAAGGATATGATGTGAAAAGAAAACAACCAATTAAGGTAGAATCAATTTTTTTCGTTTTCCTGAAAAATGACAATTATGTATGGAGTCTGATAATGCCGCTATGCCATAAACCCACACCATACAGTGATCTTTTGTGGATACCAAAGATTTTCTTGTACCTTTCGTGTATTCGTGAAAGTCAAGCAAATGTATTGAAGAAAGTAATTGAAAATTGAGTTCATTGAATTTGGTCCTATAAACAAAACCAAGGCAGACATTTCATCCTGTGGTGGCAGAGCGCTCGGAAATGAATTTCACTCTAAACAGCCGGCATGACAGTGCTTTAAACTGTAACATAAAACCATAGATTTTGTATTCATCTTATAGAATTTCTAAATCATATGAGAAGAAATTGTATTTCCTTTTTTAGTGTAATGTGGAGTAAAAAATCAATCAACTTTTGCGCTGTTCGCTCGGAGCGAGCAACTGTGCCTGAGCGCCTATAGGTGCTGTTCGTTTGTGTTATTAGGAAACTCTTTAGCTAGATATTGTAACCCTCTGATGGGTGGGGCTGCTCAAAAACATAACTGCATAGCGACCCTCAGCTTGCGTACAGAATTCGCGTGAAAATTGTGGATATTTTGTTGTAACGATGATTCTTTTTTATAACCCTTGTATCGGCCCAGGAGGTTCGGGCCTCCTGGGACCATTTACTTTAATAAAGTGCTTTTATCTTATTAAGCAACCAGAGACTTTGTTTATAGGAACCATTTCAAACCCTGAATACAAACCAGCATCTGTATTTAACAGCGATGAAGAAGGAAATCGGAAAGAAGAATCCAAGGATGCCGATACCAACGTGGAGGAATTAAATACGTACATGGATATCGTAAATAATGAAATAAAAGCTTGGCGAGCAGTGTATAAGCAACGTAAAAAAGAAACAAAAATTTTGTCTATGCAAAAATCATCCTTAGAACAAACAGGCGGAGAAGAAGTAGATACTTTTATTTTGTCGGACGAAGATAAAACATTTTTATCCAATCGACCTAATTATCAACAAATTTGTGAAGACATTCATAAATTAAAGGATTATGCATTGATAATGGCTTGTTTAAATAAGCAAGCTCACTATTTCCATGATACGTACCAAAATCAAGTTCGGGACATTATTACCAAAGCAACTAGTGATATTATAGGAAGTATAAAATAACAAAGAGAATAAGGAATACTTTAAATGTTCTGTAAAACTGATATAAATCTATAGTTTCTTAACTCCGATATTGTAAATATTTCGTGTCAATAACAATTACATTTTGTTTAAATTTGTTTGATTAATTTTGCCTAATTTTACTTATTTTTTTAACATTATAGTTTATTTTCATTTCTGCAAGTTTTTTTTTCAATTTGTAGCTCTTATTCTGTTTAATTTTTTTTTAAAATATTTCTGAGTTAAATAAATTATAAAGCATAATGTCAATGGAAATTTAATTTAGTATGGTATATTTATTTTAAGAACGCATAATTGAATTTACATTATTTCGCATAATTTAAAAAACCATCAAATTACCATACACAAAATAATTATATATAATAATTTTAATCTATCTTCATATTTCTGAGTAAGTACAGCTTTTGTACCAAATCGATAATCATTTTTATTGTTGTTCATGGGACCTGTAAGTTTCGTCATACCTTAAAGGGTTAACAATTGTTTACGCTATACTGACGGGCCATTAGACATTATCCTATATTTGACATTTCCTGCCGTATTAATAATGCTTTTGACCTTCAGTAATTAACATCACCGAAGGTTATGTTTATCTAGTGACAATAATTATGTAAGATGTTTTTAGCTCTTTCAGGGACAGTGAGATGTATTCGTCCCGCCTACTTATTTTCAGTTTCTTTCGTCAAGCCCATTTTAGCCTCTGAAGTCTAATTTGTGCAACTTATAATTTAAAATTATATTAGCTAATGCACTTTCATGTTTGTATTAAAATTTTAATGTAAAAGAATTCAAATTTTCTTTAAAAATATGTATATATCAATATAAAAGTATTAATATTAGCAACTTGTATTATTATATTTTATAAATTCTTCAAACGAAAATATATAAATAAAGTTTTAAAGCATGTCGAAGGTGCGTTCCTATGACTTTATGACACCGTTAATCTAATAAATAACAAATTGGCTATTGTTACATCGCTCGGGGGTCAAATTTTCATCTTATCACCTGTACACGTACTCCAAAAATATTAGTTTTTTGAGAGAAAGTTAGATTTAAGAAACATTTATTCACACTCTTACGATATTTCAGAAATTGTACGTTGATTAAATAAATTGAACGCTCGATAAATCGAAAATGGAGTAGATAGGTAGAAAAAAATGTTCTGTTCTGTTTTGTTCTGCCTTCATTTCACCAACAGTGAAAATAAGGAATACGCGGTAGTGACGAGAGGAGAGGGGGGCAGGTGACAATAGAATAACTTCGCCATGTTAGATTTCCCGAGATTGCAGTTCGTGTTTTTGGTGATACTTGTGTTATTTAATTTCGTATAAAAGAAAACGATGTTTTTTTATGACTCGTGTACATATTGAACTGTTTTAAATGTGTATCCTTCGCAAAGCAAATTTCCGACTGTGATTTTCGAAAAAACTGTTGAAATAAAGCAGAACAATCGCTACGAAAATCATTCAAGCTGGATAGGTTACCCGAGTATCTCCGCGATACCGTGGATTGGTTTATGGGGTAAGACACTTCTTCTTCTACATTTTTTCATGAGCTTTTCGACATTTATCAGCGAGACCCTTGACCTCTGTCCCATTCGCCGTCTGTCAAAGCATCAGAATGAAATATGCGGAAAACAGTGACATGTAGAACTATGATGTGAAATAACCTCAAAAACGAAACCAACCTATTTCGGAAAGATGAATAAGCGAAGAATGTGCAATTTTTTCAACACGTTTCGACACCTTTCCTACACAGCATGGAATATTGGCAATGAAATCTTTTGAAATGTGTCAATTGAAGTATACGGAAAAAGGTGTCATTAATGTTTCGTAAATTTATCGAAATATTGCGTTGAAAAATATTTCCCTGAATTGTTTTGTCAAATACTTTTGAAATATTTCAAGAAATATTTGCAAAGTGTTTTCAAAATATTTCGATTGTATTTCTAAGAGTACTTATAATTATAATTAATTTATTACAAATATTTCCAGAAATTTTGCTGCAATCAGATATTTTATTGAATAATATTTGTGCGTTGCTTGTTTCATCATTTTTTGGCAATTTTTGTAATTTTTGAATACTGGGTCTGAGATACCCATATACTCCATGGATTTTATAATATATTATATTATTATATTATATTCATAAATATACATATTTACTAATTTTTTTGTAATTTTTGTAATTTTTCGAAATATGGTCCGAGGAACCTAGTATGTGGTCCAAGGACGAAATTATTTTCATGAAATATTTATAGAATGTTTCATAAATGTTTCTCCAATATATTTTTCAAAAGATTCTTTCTATATTTCTCGAAAGATTTCTAAAGTATTGCTAAAATATAATAATGTAAATTTAAAATAAAATAATATAACTAATAATATAAACTAGAGGTTTTATGCTCCCTAAAATTTTTTTGCAATACTTTAAACATTTTCTGAGAAATATGGAAAGAATCTTTCAAAAAAATATATCGTGGAACATTTATAAAACATTGTACAAATATTTTATGGATATAATTTAATCCTCGGAGCATATAATGGGGTTCTTGGACCGTACTTTGAAAAATTACAAAAAATTACAAAAAAAATGATTAAATATATATATTTATAAATATAATGTAATAATATAATATAATATAAAACCCTTGGAGCACATGGGTCTCTCAGACCTAGTATTGGAAAATTACAAAAATTGCCAAAAAATGATTAAATAAGCAACACATAAATATTATTCAATAATATTTATGTTCAATAATAAATAAATTGTACTTGAAAAAGTTTCTTTGATGGTTTAGTATTCATAACGATGCATTTGAACTTCAAGTATTGATTCTATAATATTCGAAGAATATCTGAGGTTTCTCAAATTGATCCGATGAGTAGTTTTGAAATGGTAGTTCATGAAAAATTGCACAGAGTATCATAGGCCCTCTGCGATTGAAAAAATAGGTGAATGTTTCAAGATTTAATAAAAATTATCTATAAAACATTGTGTAAAAATTTTAGCGAAATTTAGCATTCAATGAAATATGTTATTAATTGTTATAAATTGTTCGATAATATTTTTTGATACATTTCTTGCACCGCAATTTTAGGGACTTAGGAATATTTCAGAAATATTTCATCCCTTGTCGACAAATATTTCAGAAATATTCTGCAAATATTCCATGCTGTGTGGGTTACACGTAGCTGTGGTTCTTAGAATCCAATGAGTCATGTTCCTCTTTTCTATTTAAAGCTTACTTTGAATTGTTCATCAGGAAGAGTCTTAGTTTTTCAAAGTTTTCTCAAATACATCTTTTATCGTAAAGTCATTGGAAGTTATTTATTGAGTCATAGTGTTAAATAATTATGTTTTTTAATATTAAGTAATTGATTAATAAAATAAAATAATTTATTTATTTCGATGTTCCTTTGAATTTTTGGCATTTAACATAAAAAAATTATATTTAGAACCATTACTTATTTTGAAACGTACAAATAATTTTTTTTATACCTTTATGGTGACTTAATAAAATCACAGATTTTGACTCACTCCAGTAAATAATTTCTTGAAAAAAATTTTAGTATATACTTTCAAACTCAATGTTCTACACCAGCATTCCTCCTTACTCTTTTTTTAAACAACTTCAATAAACAAATATAATTTGAATAACATGAGAAGTTTCAAATGCTGATTCATATTGAATTTTTGGATAAAGTTTTAAAAGATTCATGGACATGTAAAAATAAAGAGCATTTAAAATTTGTAAGACGTTTCACAATTTTCAAGCGATATCCGTAAATGATAAATTCGTGGTAATAAATCAATATTTAAATAAAACAAAAGTTTTCAAATCAACTGATTTACAGTTTTATAACACACTCATGGATACAGGTTAAAAAAAAATCCTGTAAATGATTGATGTCTTGTCCTGTTTTATTCAATAATTCTAATTTATAAAAACAGAAAGTGAATCAAGTACGTACTTAATATAATAATTTTTTAATGTTGATGATCGATTTTACCTAAGGGTAATTTTACACTAACTACAAATAAACATCATTTGAATATTTTGAGTAGTTTTGCCTCCTGTTTATAATAACAAAATTTGTTGGATACAATTTCAAAAGCTTTGCAGAAGTAATTGCTACTTTCTTCTTTTTTGATTTGATACAATATATAATATTTCATTATTTTAATATTTATACAACATGTATACAAATTTCCATTGTTGTTTCACATTGAACTTTGGGATAAAGTGTTAAAAGATTCATCGAAATAATTGCTAGGGGTTTGCTAGGGTTAAATATATAAGAGGTTTCAGGAACTTAGAGTGATCCCAGTAAATGATTAATTAGGGGTGAAAAACCAATTTTTATAAATACAAAAATTCGAAAATCCACTGATTTTACAGTTTTATAACAAACTTGGCGATGCAGGTTGGGAAAATCATGTAAATAAGTAATATCTTGTCGTATTTTATTCAACAATTCTACTTTATAAAACCAGGAAGTGGATAAATTATGTACCTCGACGCAAGGATTTTCGAATCTTGATGATCGATTACCTTGAGTTATTTTACATCAACTGCTACATCTTTAATAGTTTTGGATCCTGCTTCATAACAGATATGTTAATTATAATTTCAAAAGCTTTGCAAAAATAATTGCTACTTTTGTCTTTTTCTTTGAAAAATGACATTTAATTATTTCAATATTTTGTACAATACTTGTACAACTCTCAACTGTTGTTTTATATTGAACTTTGGTATAAAATTTCAAAAGTTTCATCAAAGTAATTGCTTCCTTTTCCATTTTTGTTTTATCAATTCTCTTTGTAAAAACAAATAACGTAAAAAATACGTAAGAGGTTTCAGATCCCAATCAATGATTAATTCCTGGTCAAAAACCATTTATTATAAAAACATAAATTGAAAAATCAACTTTTATAACTTTTATTGATTACCCGGGGGTATTTTATTACCAGTTTTGCATCAACTACTACATCTTTAATAGTTTTGGTTTCTGCCTTATAGCAAATTTGTTGGATAAAATTTCAAAGGCTTAGCAAAAGTAATTGCTGCTCCTTTCTTCTTTGTTTCATAAATTACATTTCATCATCTCAGCATTTCTACGATCCAGTTCCTAGACCCATTGTCCGGTAGCTAAGACAAATCAACAAATCGACAATCGACAAATCGACAAATCGACAAATTGACAAATTGACAAATCGACAAATCGACAAATTTCACACAACTTCCCAAATGCTGCGACAAAAGCAAATGAAGCAAAGATTGTTGTTGTTTGTTGAATAAAATTTCAAAGGCTTGGCAAAAGTAATTGCTACTCCTTTCTTCTTCGTTTCATAAATTACATTTCATCATCTCAGCATTTCTACGATCCAGTTCCTAGACCCATTGACCGATAGCTAAGAGAAATCGACAAGTCGACAATCGACAAATCGACAAATTTCACACAACTTCCCAAAGGCTGCGACAAAAGCAAATGAAACAAAGATTGTTGTACTTGAGAGAGTATCTTCTAATTTCATTTCAACAAGTTGGGCATAAGAAACAGGTACCAGTTTTTCTCCTTCTTCGTCATTCCATCTACCTCTCTATCTCTTGTTGCCCCCACTTTTGCACCTGTAGTTTAACGGGTGACGCAATTGCTGTATACTCTACAGCATATTCCATCCGTATAGGAAACGAACAACTTGTTCGGTTTCTCCTGGAGAGAGAACAAACAACTGAGAAGAGAAGGTAATTGCATTATGGACGTTGTGTGCGCTCTGTGTTTGACCCTGTCTCTTTTTTACATCCGTCTAGGGTAAGAAGTGAAGCCTTGTTTTGTGAGTAGCGTGGCAACAATATCGTAGCTGTTGCGAGAATAATGTTAGTGAGAGCTACCAAGTACACGGGTTTGCTCTTCGAATATTGCCAAGCTATCCGAGTCTCGCAAGTAGAAGGAAAATGTGAAGCCGCCTGCCGTCTCATCTTCCTTGAATGAGCACCGACTCTTGTTCGACTGTCCTGCATCCGTGTAGAACTTATCCAACGGCTGTACCGATTCTTCGGCTCACGTCTGTCCGGTTGAATCTGCCATTCGCGATTGGTTTAAATGTGTGTTTTATGAGGAACCGAACTCTTCATCTCCAAATGTTTGGATTAGGTAGTAGGAAGGTGCTAAAATATTCGGCTATCGACACCTCTCTTTCGATTGACGTTGAGGATACCGTCACATGCTTCTGCAGGTCAGTCTCTCAGATACACAGTTTTATTTCCGTTTGTCCTCCAATTGCGTTTCCGACAAGCTTGACGCGTTAACTGCCAAGTCGCTCACCGGTGACCGACGCTGAAATGTCCGTTCAGGCCGCGCAGCTGACGACAAACGCAATAGCGTATACCATTGCGACCCACGCGGCGTGAATAGGGAGTCATGTAAATTAGCCCTGGCCCTTAAAGCGTTAATTGTAATAAGTTGATCGGATACTTTAACACGCCGTGGTGTTTGTATGTCCAACAAATGCGTTGTGAGTCGCACTCATCCGCGTGCCTGGGTGCCTGGGGGCTTTCCAAGACTCCGAGTACCAGTGCTGGTGGAAGAAACCTTCCTCCCAACAAAGGGCGAAGACAACGTAAATGGATTACAGAGCTTATCGAATTATTGAGTGAAGTACGTCTCGACCAAAGTTCAAGTTTTACTGACGCATAATGGAACCACCCTCGCATTTAAGGGATGGGAAAGTGACTCACAAAAAAAGGGATCAGGCTTTTCTCTCGCAATTTTTTGTTGGGCAATAGTCGCAACGGTCACACCCATACTCAAGAAAATACCCAACATCTTCTGAAATCGTTAAGGGGGTCAACTCGTGTGGCGGCCGTGATTCTTTCGAAATTTTTCATGATGAAATGAAAAGACACAGAGCTTTCAAATTTTTACTACATTTTTATTCATTCTTCAATTATGTCTCCGAATTTTGTTATACGAAAATATACTTACGATCGTGAGTTATACCGCTCGAATTGCACCCATGTGTAAAAAACGGTGTCCATGATTCCGGCAGATTGGCTTATCTGAAATAAAAAAATAAAATTGCAAGTTGATCTATAAGTGGATGGCTGTCGCCGGAATGAGGATTTTTTGAAAATATTGAAAATTTAATTTTTGACATGCTTTTAAACATTAAGACCCAAAATTTAATGATTTTTTTGGACTATTTTTTCTGTAAAAAGAAGACGGTTCAATGTTTTTCAAAAATCCTCATTCCCACGATAGCCAACCACTTATAGATCAACTTGCAATTTAATTTTTTTATTTCGGATAAGCCAATCTGCTGGAATCATGGACACCGTTTTTTTCACATGGGTGCCCTTTGAGCGGTATAACTCACGATCATAAGTATATTTTCGTATAACAAAATTCAAAGACGTAATTGAAGAGTGAATAAGTATGTATTAAAAATTTGAAAGCTCTGTGTCTTTTCATTTCATCATGAAAAATTCCAAAAAAATCTTTAAAAAAACGGTCGCCCCACGGGTTGACCCCCTTAACTAAATATTTGCAAAGGGCAACAATCTATATTGCAAATGAGCAATTAACGATGATTTCTAAACGCAAATTGATACAGAATAATAATTGAAATATTGGAGATTTGTAACGGGTACGATTTAGCGCGTTACAATATTTATCCTTTTTACAATCGGTCAAAGTTACATCTTCTTGACAACCATAAGATAGTTGACCAATTGTTCAGTAGCTCAAGTTTGCAAAATTTAACTTTACATACATTTTTCAATTCACATTACGCTTTTGCTTAAATCATCCCTGGAGTGATCGTCATTACCCCCTATTACCGCAAAATCCAACAATTAACGCCCATGACACTCTCGGGAATGGAAAGAACCCATCGTACAAATTATCTTGCAATGGGATTTGTGGTTTTCGAAATTGTTCTAAATAAACAAAGTGTTATCCGTCAAAAAATTAACAAACAGTAGCACAAAAGCCTAGAAATATGGATGCTAAAACCGTTGTGACCAAACAGTTCGATTCCGTTAAATGCTGTAAACGTGCTGATTCTATTGCGTGCAAAACGCTTGAGTCTTCTTGTTCCGCCACTCGACGAAACCTGCCCAGTCACGTCCTCAAAAGGAAACATGCGCCGTCCGTGTGAGTTAAGCGCTTATCACACTTTTCCGTGATGATTGCCAGCGGGCATTGGATCAGGAACCCAATGACGATGACCAACGAGCAATTAATGCACGTGCCTGCAACCCTGAAGCGCCTTGAGGTCATACCTCCTTCGGGCAATTTGTCACAGAGTGACATTCCAGGTGATCTAAACTCGCTCCAGTTTCAAGGATGCCAAATCATCGATCACCTCGAATTCAAGTTTTCATCGAAAGAGTGTACCTCTGAGACACCGAGTCGTAGATCTACCGATTGCGATTCCCCTGGATTATCCTGGGGTACCGGCTTTTCTATCGCGAGGACAATTGATTGTGGCTATTTCGTGTCTTGAAGTGGACGCACCCTACATCAACTTTGGCTACTAAAGCTAGCAACTAACCCCAACGGACAATCGCTTTAACTCTTACCGTGGATTTTCAAATCAAAGTAAAACAGTAGATGATAGATATTTATTTTTTGTAATGAAACCTAAGATTTGTTATCGGCCTCATGTTTAGTAAAGATTTTGGCAGTTTTTGGCACAAATTTGATTTGCCTAGGGTTATCATAGGCACGCATGAAAAACTTTCATGTGACCCGTGGTGGGACATACGCAGTGAAAGTGTGAAGGCATTACGTGAGAGACTTGGGATGATGAGCCTGTTCTTTCTCCTTTTCACTTTTCAAGAATCATTGGGTATATCACGAGGTTGGGAATTTCCTTTGGGTATATCAATTATCAATCCGTATATTAATTGTAATATAATCTCAATTATCCATACGCATTAAAATTGGACATATCAATTATCAATCCGCATATTAATTGGGCATGTGAATTATCAATCCGCATATTAATTGGGCATATCAATTATCAATCCACTTATTAATTCGGCATGTGAATTATCCATACGCATGCCAATTGGGCATATCAATTATCAATCGGCATACCAATTGGGCATATCAATTATCGATCTGCATATCAATTATTAATCCGTACATCAATGGAGCATATCAATTATCAATCCGCACATCAATGGGGCATATCAATCATCAATCGGCGTACCAATTGGGCATATCAATTATCGATCGACATACCAATTTGGTATATCAATTATTATTCCGCATATCAATTGGACATATTAATTATCAATCCGTATATCAATTGGACATATCAATTATCGATCTGCATATCAATTGGACATATCAATTATCAATCTGCATATCAATTGGACATATCAATTATTAATCCGTACATCAATGGAGCATATCAATTATCAATCCGCACATCAATGGGGCATATCAATTATCAATCGGCGTACCAATTGGGCATATCAATTATCGATCGACATACCAATTTGGTATATCAATTATTATTCGGCATATCAATTGGACATATTAATTATCAACCCGTATATCAATTGGACATATCAATTATCGATCTGCATATCAATTGGACATATCAATTATCAATCTGCATATCAATTGGACATATCAATTATTAATCCGTACATCAATGGAGCATATCAATTATCAATCCGCACATCAATGGGGCATATCAATTATCAATCGGCGTACCAATTGGGCATATCAATTATCGATCGACATACCAATTTGGTATATCAATTATTATTCGGCATATCAATTGGACATATTAATTATCAACCCGTATATCAATTGGACATATCAATTATCGATCTGCATATCAATTGGACATATCAATTATCAATCTGCATATTAATTGGACATATCAACTATTAATCCGTACATCAATGGAGCATATCAATTATCAATCCGCACATCAATGGGGCATATCAATTATCAATCGGCGTACCAATTGGGCATATCAATTATCGATCGACATACCAATTTGGTATATCAATTATTATTCCGCATATCAATTGGACATATCAATTATCGATCTGCATACCAAGTGAACATACCAATTATCAATCTGCATATCAATTGGACATATCAATTATTAATCAGTACATCAATGGAGCATATCAATTATCAATCCGGACATCAATGGGGCATATCTATTACCAATCGGTACACCAATTTGGCATATCACTTACCAATCGGCACATCATTTGGGAATATTAATTATCAATCGGCATATCAATTGAGTATATGGCGTTGGTACAAGGTATCCCCTGAGTGTCTTGCGCTTATACCTCCTACGTATTCAAGCACTTTCAAGAGACCATAGGAGACTTGCCATCGTATCAAAGCTAAATACTATCGCGAGTTCCAAATCCCGTGAAAGTGGAACTCATTTGAAATATTTAGCCGCAGATCGGCTTTTTGGAACCATCGTTAAAATGTCACGATGGTATAAAACCTATAACAATCCGCAAGAGATGAAAGAGCTAATGTCCAAGTATCATGAAAATTATCCGTTTTATAACAATAATATGGATGTAATATTGTTCGTTTCATCTGTAAATCGAAATTGAAAGGAAAAATATGCCAATCTACAACAATCAAATAATTCCCTTAATAGTATCAAGGGAAAAGGTTTGATGGCCAGGTTAAATGTTCAATAGAGACACGCGAGTTTCCGCCGGTTCATTTTAATCACTGAACAAACAGTGTGACACAGGATTGTGTAAAATACTCTGAATGAATGCGCATTGAATGAGCAACGGCTGCAATCAACAATATTGACACGTGAAGTCTGGAAAAGAGGGAAAGAAAATCGAAAACACTGATCGTTGTTACACCACGGGGCGGAACATCCATTCAAGATTTTATAAAACGCCCTATACACTGAACAAAAAAAAATGCTCTTCTACTACATTAGTCTGATTAAAAAAAAAATTGAGTCAATAACAACAACGATGCATCAAGTATTCGACAGATTTGTTTAACGCGATAACTACCATGTCGCATTAAACTTTCCGTTCAGGCCTTGCCGATTATGACAAACGCAGTGGCGTATACAATTGCGACCCACGCGGCGTGAATTGGGAGTCACGTGAAAAGACATTTTTCATAAAGTGCTCAACTTGCTTTCCTTGAGAAGTACAGCGCCAAAGCAGTAGAGTCACTGTCGTTTCGGGGCAAGATGAAAAAAAAACACTGCTCTAGATTTCAACTAAATCAGCGTAATTGGAAAATATAAAATTAATTCAATAGCAATGATAAAAAATATTATAGTTTTGTTTAAGAAATTTAGTCGTTAGCTCAGTGACAAAATTAGATGCACCAACTGTCAAATGTTTGCCCGTGACAATTTTGTTCTTGAATCAATAATATTTTTTTTTCTGTGTGGTTACCTGTTAAAATTAATCAATTAAGCAGTAATTTTAACGGGTTTTAAATATAGCAACTTGAGCACTCTTTGAAAAATATGTTTTTCTATGCAAAAAATGCTCAGCTTTCGATTTAATTTATAAAAGAAATGATACTTTTCGAGATATAAGATGTTTTGCAGTTTTTGAAGGTGGAAATGGAAATTTTTTTAAAACGCTCTTTAGAAATTTTTTAGGTACATTTTAGTAGCGCAAACACCAATTGGAAACAGCATGGTTTTGGTGCTTTTGCACCGCACTAGAGTTGACACGAAGAGTGAACGTCTTTAAAAAGAAGAAACAGTTCGTAATCAGAAAAATGTTCCAATAAATCTTTAAATCATTACGATAGGATTGAACATTTATGGCTTCCGTAACAGCTCTTCTGCGAAATTGTTTTCATTCACAAGCACTGCTTGGGTACTAAATTAAAGCGTTGGTAAACGAGACCAACTGGCACTGATATCCTATGGACCCTAAAGTTACGGCAGGAAAAGTGTCGATATCGAATATCAACTTGTAATCACACGTTATTCCGACAATTAGGTCAAGTCTCCATTTGTACCAAAATTTGGGTCAATATGGGCCCACCTACCCTGAGGCAACGGTAGATGTAACGATCTCGGGATCCCTTCTGGTCGGCAGCCTGCGGTGGTGAAGATCTTTAACTTTTGTCCAACATACCCTGGGGTTCGAGATATACGGTCAACAGGCGTATCACAGTTGGAGCCTATTGGGGAAAATGGGAGACTCGTATATTTTTTTGTGTGTAGGCTATCCACAGGAATCTCGAAAATCTTGCTGGGAATAGGATGACTCCTCTTATTGCTATTGGTACAGCAGGAAGAGGAATGAATAGTTAAGAGGAGAAGAGTGAAGATGGAAAAATCGATCAGGAACGGCGCCTGGAAGACCAGTCTGCTTTGGCGTCACATTAATGTATTATACGAAAACTTTCCGTTTGTTTACTCGATCGAAGCTCATTTCGGTACTTAGTTTGTCCAAGGGATGCTGCTGTAGCGCCACCCATTAACCTTTTACGGTTTGACTCGAGTTTTGCCTCTGCACCACTGTTTATCGTTCTATCGATCCGTGGACCTTCTTATTCTTTGGCCGGATGTGTAATTAGTAGGTTCATTTTTGTCCCATAAATTGGTAGAGTTAAACCTGTTTTTGTCCGGTCTTTTTTTATGCGATTTTCTTTTGGGCGATTTTCTTCTCGATATTCACAAACCGCACACAAAAAATTGCACAAAAAAAAGACCGCACAAAAACAGGTGCCTACAAATATATTTTCTGGAACAACATTTGCGGTGAATTTATAATATTTGATCGTTAGATGAACTCTGCAGGATGTTTCTGTGCAAATTCGGTTGCATTGCGCCAATAGTGTGATACTCCAAGTAGGCTTGAGATCCCAGAAGTAGTATAGAAATTTGGCAAGCGTAATTGCAGGTATACCCAAAAGACATAATCAGTGATATTGGTAATCGATATCGGTTTGATTTTGCAGAGTGGTATTAAGGTAAATAGACGCAGTAACAATAGTTGACCAAAATCTGTTGGATTGATATGGGGTATCGACACGGGGTTTACATTCGGGTATTATATATTGAGAAAAAAATCTCTTTTTAAAAGATCCGGGTGAAGCACAAATCCTGTCATCAATGGAAATTGCTTGGAATCCCTTTTTACAAGATCCAGATCTACCACAAATCGGGTCAAGAACAAAAATTACTTGGGATCTCCTCTTAAAAGGTCCAGGTGTAGGAAAAATCGTATCTTCGACGAAAAATGCTTAGGATTGGTTAGAATCGTTTTCTTAAAATCGTTCCTAATTGGTTTAGCATTAAAATCCAATTAAAATTCAAAAGTAACACAATTCCTGATGATAAATATGAAAACAATTTTCAGGTAGATTTGACTTTTGTCTATTTTTTTTAATTAACCAGTAACAAACTAATCTACGTTAATTTTCAATTTTCTAGAAAGTAAAAGTTGCCTTTCTAGAAAATTAAAAATTACTGTAGATTGCTTTGTTACCGATTTTTCTATATCAATAGGACAAAATGAATCGTTCCCACAGTTGACACGAAATGACAAAATTTTGTTTGCGGAATTATTAAATTCATTTAATTTCTATTCTCATTTTCAAATCTTTAATTTCTCCTTGCCACAATTTCAGTACACACTTATCGCCTTTCCATTTTATTGAAGAATAAACGTCTTGACTTTAATGTAATCATTTTTCCATTTGCGACTGGTTTAGGTCAAGAAGAATAAAACGTGCACTCGTTCATTCACAAATAATCCGATATGACTTGCACAGTTTTACAAATTCAGTTCGCATAGTCCAGTATAGTGAAATTAACCATATTTTTACTATACACCTGTACCGAAAAAAAATAAAGGCATTAATTATAATTACAACCCTTAGAGGACCGGGGTCTCAAAGATATCAAAAGTTCATTATTTCTATTAAAAAGTGTTCTAAGGTCCCCAGTTTGGAACCAAACCAAGGTTGGATGCTGGCGAGTCAGAACCTTACGCCTACATGCATATGCCGGCCCTCTAGGGGTTAATTTCTAGTTTTTTGATCATGAAAGTAGTTGGAATAATAATAAATGTCATTAAAATTACTATAAATGCATGGTTGATGCCTTATTCCACTACAGCTATGATTACAATTTTCATAATTTAAAAAAAAATTATAAAAAAAAAATTTTTTTATAATGTTAATTGCATCATACATGACGGTAATAACCGTATTATTAATAAACAAATATCGTAAAATCGTTTTGTCGTCCATTAGCTTCTGGGTCAAGTTCCCCAAAGGGAACGAGTCATGGCAAGCCAGGCGACTTGGGATAACCGAGTGGCGAATGCGGGTCGTTACGTAACCGCGCCGCGTAACTTCTTTTGCGGGCGCGGTAGCCACCTAGCGGCCGCAGGCTTTAGTCGGTACCTCGTTAACTTCAAAAAATTACAAAACGGATTAGAATGATTGAGCAAAAATTGACAAAAACTGGTACCAAATAAACTAAGGATGGGTGGGAGCGAGAAAAGCGAAAGAAAGAGAAAGAGCCACGGTGGAGTTGCATATCGATTTTCGCAGAGAAGAGCTGGTTGTAGTCTATAGGCATACGAGCTTCAGCAGCTGACTGGCGTCAGCTGATCGTAATACAGGATACACGTTGGATAGGGAACGTCACGGCGCAGCCATCGTCGCATTGCCGCCACTCCAACACAACTATTCCCTGATTTCTGTTACTATATATTTCCACCCCTTTTCGCAAAATTTCTCGCCCCCTTTCTACCCTTCTTTTAAGGACGAGAGACAGTTTCATCTCCCGACAGTTCGCGTTTAAACGCTCGTGTGGGTACCAAAGGATCGATGATAAACCTTCAAAACCCCTTCTCGCATTGCGAATCCATACAGAAATTACGACACTACTCCACATTTTTCAGACCCTTCGTTGTTTCCTTAAATGTCAGTCGATGGTAAATAGAAACACGAGATACAAGATTGCAAGGCATCCCTTGTCCCGTTATTTCCTTTTTGGAACGAGCTTTGGTCAATTTGGTTTCGCTGAAAACGTCAAAATCTCGTTAAAGAAGAAAAGTTTCTGGTGGTTATTCGAAATAAGTCTGTGAAGCCAGAATTGGCACTGCTTTCTTTTTTTTTTAACAGAGTGTTCATGAATACTGTTATTCATTTTGCATTTCACGTGATGAAGGAAAATTAGAGTGTGGAATGTTAAAGTGGAAAAATTACATAACTCTACATTTTTCAAACCCTTTGATGTCAGTAAAGTATCCCTTGTCACACTATTTTCTTTTGAAGCAAGTTTTGGTCAAGTTGGTTTCGTTGAAAACAGTTTAAAAATCCCAGAATTGACGTTGCTCTTTTTTTTTAAGAGTTTGGAATGTAAAAGTGGAATAATTACATAATTCTACATTTTTCAAATCCTTCGTTGTTAGCAAAGTATCCCTTGTCTCACTATTTTCTTTTGAAGCAAGTTTTGGTCAATTTGGTTTCGTTGAAAACAGTTTAAAAATGTCAGAATTGGTATTGCTTTCTTTTTTCGAACGAATTGTTCACGAATACTATTGTTCATTTTGCATCCTACGTGTCGAAAGAAAATTAGAGTGTGAATTGTAAAAGTGGACAAATTACATAATTCTACATTTTTCAAATCCTTCGTTGTTAGAAAAGTATCCCTTGTCTCACTATTTCCTTTTGAAACAAGCTTCGGTTAATTTGATTTCGATGAAAAAAGTTTTAAAATGCCAGAATTGGCAATGATTCCTTTTTTTGAACGAATTGTTCACGAATACTATTGTTCATTTTGCATCTTACGTGTCGAAAGAAAATTAGAGTGTGAATTGTAAAAGTGGACAAATTACATAATTCTACATTTTTCAAACCCTTTGAAGTCAGCAAAGTATCCCTTGTCTCACTATTTCCATTTGAAACCAGTTTTGGTCAATTTGGTTTCGTTGAAAACAGTTTAAAAATACCGGAATTGACGTGGCTCTCTGTTTTTAAGAGTTTGGAGTGTAAAGGTGGAAAAATTACATAATTCTACATTTTTCAAATCCTTCGTTGTTAGCAAAGTATTCCTTGTCACACTATATCCTTTTGAAACAGGCTTTGGTCAATTTGGTTTCGTTGAAAAAAGTTTGAAAAATGCCAGAATTGGCAATGCTTTCTTTTTTTGAACGAATTGTTCACGAATACTATTGTTCATTTTGTATTACACGTGTAGAAGAAAAATTCGAGTGTGAGATGTAGAGATGAAAAAATTATGTAACTTCATTTTCCAAACCCATCATTGTTAGCAAAGTATCCCTTGCCCCCCTATTTCCTTTTGAAACAAGCTTTGGTCAATTTGGTTTCGTCGAAAACGTTAAAATCTCGTTAAACAAAGTTTTTCGTGGTAATTCAAAATATCTCTGTGAAATTGGAATTGGCATTCCCTTCTCTTTTGTAACAAAGTGTTCACGAATACTATTGTTCATTTTGCAGCTGACGCGTAGAAGGAAAATTCGAGTTAAGGATATAAAAGTGAAAAATGTGTTAGTTACTTTCAATGCAGGCTAAAATATTGTATTTCCAACGGAGTTTCTGCTATAAATAGGAACCTTCCGACAAATGATTACGTAATTCGTTTAATGAACGGAAGCCCTCTGTTGGTTGTAAATAATTTAAACTCTTTTGGTGTATCTTCCAAAACCCCTTCTTACATTCGAAATCGATACTGAATTTTCCACATTACTCCCTATTTTTCCAACCCTTTGTTGTTTCTTCAAATATTGGTCAATGGTAAACAGAAACATGAGATAAAAGATAGCAAAGTATCCCTTGTCCTCCCGCTATTTTCTTTTGAGGCAAACTTTGGTCAACTTGCTTTCGTCGAAAACGCCAAAGAGTCGTTATCTAGTGGTTATTCAAAATATATCTGTGAAGTCAGGGTAAAAGTGAAACATCACGTTTGTAACGAGGTTTTCGCGATAAAGAGGGACCTTTAAACAAATTCTTACATTTGATGAATGGAAATCCTTTGTTGTTCATAAATAATTAAAAAATTTTGGCGTTTCCTCATTCAAAACACTCCCAATTACAAATTGCACGTGTGCTTATTAAAGAATCGATGGTAAACCTTCAAAAACCCCTTCTTCCATTCTGGATCTATACTGAAATTTCAACATTCCTCCCCAATTTTCCCAACCCTTCGTTATTTTGTCAAATGTCAATCGGTGGCAAACAGAAACATGAGATAAAGATAGTGTCCCCCTATTTCCTTTTAGAACAAGCTTTGGTGAATCTGGTTTCGTTAAAAACGTCAGAAAGTCTGTGAAAAAAGTTTCTGGTATTTATTCAAAACGTATCTGCGAAGTCAGAATTAGCATTTTTCTCTTTTTTTTTGAACAAAGTGTTCAGGAATACATTGTACATTTTACATTTAACACTATTTCTACCAAAGGGGTCAAAAGACATTCTTTAGAATTTTAATTAAGAATTATTCTCGAGGTTTAATTGAATCTTTTTTGAAATCCACAAACGGGAGGTACTTACAAGGAAACCACCCGAACTCGGACACACCGATTTTAATAATTTTTATATATGTTGTATAGCATGAAAAAATAATAGACACGTATTTTTCTTATCTGCTAAAAAACGCCTTTAAGGGGTGAAAACCACCCCCAAAGTTGATCCCAAAAAACGTTTTTCTGATATATCTTGTCTTCTAATAAATATTTTGCGATGGGACAAAATGGAAAATGCTTCTAGTTAATGGATGTTTTTTTGACTATCGGGGTTGCGACCCCTATTTTTTATTTTGGAAAAACGTTAAATTTCATTGATATATCCGCTGTTAAAAAATCAATTTTAGCCTTAAAAAATTAGAAAAAAATGTTTTTGTAAATAAAATAAAATAATTAAGTTGACATATTTCAGGGTTTTTAGTTTCCTTGTTGGTACAGCACTCATGCGTCTGAAAAAAATTTGGTATTAAGGGGTTACATCTAGTTGGCGGCCGAAAAAGAGGCGTGTTTTTGTGAATTTTTTTTGGGAAAATGATTGCAGGTTTCGAACTGGTTTTTTTTTTCATAGTAAAGGGTATATCTTCGACTATGTTTCATAATTTTCTTATTGAGAAAAATTCACAAATATAGGAGATACGATGCATTTCCCGGACCGCTGTTCAAAAAAGGTCTTCTGCGGTGACCACTGTATCTTCCACCTCACTCGTCTAAAATAAAAAAATCAACTAGATTATGTTTCTGCATCGTATTATCTAGTCCTTAATCGAAGGATTTGAGAAAATATTAATTTTTGAAAAAATGGTCGACGATTGAACGCGAAAGTCCAAATTTTGATGAATAAATCACTCCATTTTCGTCGACCATTTTTTCAAAAATTAATATTTTCTCAAATCCTTGGATTAAGGACTAGATAATAGCATGCAAAAACACAATCTATTTGATTTTTTGATTTTAGACGAGTGAGGTGGAAGATACAGTGGTCACCGCAGAAGACCTAGCGGTCCGGGAAATGCATCGTATCTCCTACATTTGTGAATTTTTTTCGATAAAAAAATTATGAAACATAGTCGAAGATATACCCTTTACTGTGAAAACAAAAAAACAATTCGAAACCTGCAATCATTTTCCCCCCAAAAAAAAATTCACAAAAACACGCCTTTCTCTCGGCCGCCAACTAGATGTAACCCCTTGATTAAAATAATTTATTTTAATTATGATTCTCTATTTTTGGTTTTGGATTTTTGATTACGTGTAATAATTAGTGTGGTAGAAATACTGTTAACGTGCAGAACAAAAATTCGAGTGTAGAATGTCAGGGTGAAACATCATTGTGAGAATTTGGATGTTTCTTGGTTATTTTTAAAAACATTTATTTTTTTCTCCCACCAACTTCCTGTTATAAAAAATTCCGAATTGTTTAATTATTTAGGAATTTTTTTACTATGATCGGTCATTTCCAAAGTGTCTTCTCGCGTCAACAAAAGATCCGGTGAAATAAAGGCATCGAAGTTTTCTAAGAAAGAAACTTTTTGATAGAACAGACTTTGAAAATTTGTGATTGAATCAAGAACAAACGAGTAAAGCGGATCGAAAAAGCAGAGAAACATTACTCAATGTCGATATCGTTAAAGGTGATATTTTCCAAACTCAAAATAAGAGAATATTCGCATTGTACAAAATTTGCTGTATACCTACCGTTCCTAATACCACTCTGGATAAAAGAAGAAGAAGATCATATTCCTCATCTTTATCGCCAACTTTTGGAATGTTACGTTCACCCGGACGTGGAGCAATTACAGTTTTGCAAGACAGTTCCTCATCTGCACCCGCAACTCCTATTCATCATCTTCATTCCAATTGCTCTTCCTCCTCTTCTGCTGTTACTACTGGAACTTCTCGACTTTTGGACACTTGTCACAGAAAAATACGTTTTTTTGGGGAACTCGTTGCGTGAGTTTCTTCACTTTAATGCCGTAGCAGTTTAGTCACTTGCAGCATTACGTAAAACTTTGGATGAAAATTCAAATGAGACTTCTTGGGGAAAAAACGAAATTTCTTTCCGAAAGACGGTTTTACCCCATTTTTTCCCAAGAGGTATCGTTAAAAAAATGAAATTTCTCTCCAAATGACGGTTTTTATGATCGTTTCCGAAAGCAATTGTTTAAAAAACGAAATTTCTTTGCGAACGACAATTTTTGTCATTTTTTTTTTCAAAAGTGTCTTTAGAAAAAAAATGAAATTTCTTTCTGAACGACGGTTTTACCCCATTTTTTCCCAAGAGGTATCGTTAAAAAAATGAAATTTCTCTCCAAATGACGGTTTTTATGGTTGTTTCCGAAAGCAATTGTTTAAAAAACGAAATTTCTTTGCGAACGACAATTTTTGTCATATTTTTTCAAAAAGTGTCCTTAGAAATAAAGAAATTTCTTGGAAAAAATGGAAATTTCTTTCGAAACGTTTTTTTCTTTTTTCAAAAGGTGTCTTTAGAAAAAAAACGAAATTTCTTTCTGAACGACGGTTTTACCCCATTTTTTCCCAAGAGGTATTATTAAAAAAATGGAATTTCTTTCCAAATGACGGTTTTTATGGTTGTTTCTGAAACCAACTGTTAGAAAAACGAAATTTCTTTCCGAACGACAATTTTTGTCATTTTTTTTCAAAAGGTGTCCTTAGAAATAAAGACATTTCTTGGAAAAAATGGAAATTTCTTTCGAAACGTTTTTTTTCTTTTTTCAAAAGGTGTCATTAGAAAAAAAACGAAATTTCTTGAAAAGAAAACAATTTTAAAGAACCTGAACAAGATAAATAATTAGTAATATTCCTAAAAGAGCAAATTTCTTATTGGAGTAAAATAGGAAATTTTTCCTAAATAAGGGCAAGAATTTTGCATATCATAGGTAATAAAGTGTGACGATACCGTCCACTTTACACAATTTTTCATCAACTGGTCTTCTGGATCCGTACGATACCTTCTGTAATTTTGTATACGTTCGATTTTTTCATTATGAATTATCGAGGGTCTACCGAGGATAAGATAAGACCAGTAAGATTTTATCTAATTGATATCAATGCGAATTGAAATAAAAAATTACATTTTTTTAAAATAAGAGTTTTTATAAAAATTCTTTTTAAACTGATAAGTACAAAGGAGTTAATTGATAAATTGCATATTCTTCAAAAAAAATGAATTCGATGTGAAACAGGATAATTGATTTAATTCAAATGCTACAAAATGAGTATTGTTGAAGTTACAAAATTTCAGTACTGGAATTTTCAATATCTGAAAAATATCTTAACAAATCCCTTAACACTATTTCTACCGCGCTACTTATACATATTCAATAATCCAAAACCAAAAATATAGCGTTATAATTAAAACAGATTTTCTAATTTAATAGCAATTTTTTTACAGATGCATAATTGCCCTACTAATCACTTCCTGCTTGTGGATTTAAACAAAATGATTAAATTAAGCCTTCAAAAAAAATAATTCGGAATTAAAATCCTAAAAGATGGCTTTTGACACCTTTGGTGGAAATAGTGTTAAATTTGTTCTTTTTCCTAGCTCTTGGAATGTAATTTTAATCACATTCACTTCGAAGTCACTTGCTAAAAAAAATTATTCGCAGCTTAAATTTTATTTGTAATATGTAACTTATTATTGCAGATTTACACTCATATTATTTCTATGTAAATTTGCAATTTTACACTACATGTCTGACTCAAAATGAAACATGCAGTCAAATTGAATATTATATGCTATCCACTCATAAGAATTATTGAGTATTATTTAAAATAATCTGATCGAAATTCTATGTATAAAATAAAGTAATATTGATAATGATAATGATAATGATAATGATAATGACAATGACAATGACAATGACAATGACAATGACAATGACAATGACAATGGCAATGACAATGACAATGATAATGATAATAATTGTTAAATTAACTGATTACAGAAAAGCCCGACGAAAGGAGAAAGATGCAGGAACTACAGAAGATCCGAAACTTTACCTGGAGGAAGCAGCACTTGAAAGGCAATTACCTGAATTGGATCTCAGAATGCTCGTGGATTTACCTCCAGGACTTGATTACAATGAGTGGCTCGCGTCACACACTTTAGCATTATTTGATCACATTAATCTTGTTTACGGCACCATATCTGAGTTCTGTACTATGACGGGTTGTCCGGACATGACAGGACCAGGATTAAGGTAAGAATGTTTTAGCACTACAATTTGGCATGTGAATATTTGCCACGTCAATCTCATTAGAGGTTTATGGATTACAAAGTTTTCCTCGCAGAAGAAATATCTCATGATTCGTCTGCCACTTGAATATGAATCAAATGAGTTCATTAAAATATTACTACCTCTGTCTCATAATCATAGTAGCAAATGTGAATAATTAAACCGGAAATCAACTGCTACTATTATTATGTGACGGAGGAAGGACAGTTCTTTACATAGAGTGCTTCAAGAATTTTTCTTTTGTATCAATCTATTTTTTTTTTTACTAAAATATTAAATTCATCGTAATAAAATACTAAATTGTGATGAATTTAATATTTTAGAAAAAGAAACAGATTCTTTCTCTGAAATATTGAATTTATCGAAATTAGGTATTAAGTTTTGGTAAATTTGATAATTTTGAAAAAGAAGCAAATATTATAATTTACTTAATTAATATTTGATTTGCTCTGTGTAGAATTTTTTGAAGTAACACGACAAATATAATACCACAACAATTTTTAAAAACAGTAATAATACCTTTTTGTAAAAAGAATTTTAAGATAAAAAACGTTTGAGAAAAATGACAAATGTGGGTCTATGAAGACAACAAAAGAAGTATAGAAAAAAGAATGTATGAAATTTATTTATACAACTATAATTACTATATTAGAAAAAATATGCCACTTAAATATGGTTTCAATAATTTAATTAAAATATTATATGTGAATTGATTCGAATCAACTGATTGATCCTTAATTTTACTCAAAGTTGTCTTTTTTATATTATTTTAAATTAAACTAGATCGCTTACACATTACATACAAAATAAGAAGAACGAAATAGAAGATACAATTAGTTACTTAACACTATTGTTATCAAAGGTGTCAAATGACGTGTTTTAGTGTTTTAATTTAGAATTATTTTCGAGGCTTAATTTAATCTTTTTTTGAAATCCACAAACAAGAGGTGCTTAGCAGAGCAATTATTGTGCATTGTGCATTTAAATTATAATTCTATATTTTTTACATTTAACATTATTTCTACCAAAGGGGTCAAAAGACATCTTTTAGAATTTTAATTTAGAATTATTTTTGAGGTTTAATTTAATCTTTTTTTGAAATTCACAAACGGGAGGTGCTTAGTAGAGCAATTATGTGTCTTTAAAAAAATTTGGTATTGACTAAGAAAATCTATTTTAATTATAATTTGATATTTTTAGTTTTGGATTTTTGATTACGTATAATTAACGCGGTAGAAATAGCGTTAACGATACCATACATTGCAGAATTTTTCAAAAAACAGAAAAGGTAATGGAAAAAACATAATGTCACGAGAGTTTTTAAAAACAGTAACAATCTTATCTTTGTTGAAAGCAGTTGAAGATAAAATATCAGTTGAAAAAAGGAAAAATGTAGCCTATGAAGGTGACACAATAGGAAGTACTTGTAGAGACAAGAGTGTATGAACATGATTACTGTATTAAAAAATGTTTTAAAAAAAATCTAGTTTAGCTTTGAATCAATACCACAAGTTACTGTCATACTATGAATAAACAAAGTATCCTATTTTAATATATTTCAAAATCTATCGATTTTAGCTAAAAATGTGTAAATTTACAATTATGAGCTTTCAAGGGAACATTTCATAAGCAAAAACTCGTATAGTATTAGGAGTACAAATTAGTTCGGTCCGTTTTTTGCATTGTTCAATGCATTGAAAACGGACCGAACTAATTTGTACTCCTAATAGTTTTTTTTCTTTTTGGAATAGTTATTTTAGTAAGAATTTTATTGAATATAATTAGTATAATTTTGTTAGATATAAATTACTTGATCATGGTAATTTTTTTTTACAGAATTCTAATTATGCTGTTTCATATTTCTAAATTGGGAAACTCAAGAATTTGGGTAGTTCAGAAATTAATTATTAGGGATTAACATTTAATCAATCACCATAACTTACAATTAGTTGGCACTTGGATTCAATCCAAATCGCGATATATTTCCCATGTGTTACTCCTTCCCATTCAAATATACAACATTGGTATTAGAAGATTTGCAATAAAATAAATTCGGTTAAATTAAATTAAATTTTTAAATCTCAAAATTGCACCCAATGTACTTGAATTAATAAGTTGATACAATTCCACAGATTCAAACTGGATTATTTTATCTGTTCACAGAACTTATCTATGGTTTGATGAAAAAGGGAAGAAAACGAGAGTGGCTGCGCCACAGTATATAGACTATGTTATGACATTTACACAACGTACTGTCAGTGATGAAACTATATTTCCTACAAAATATGGTAAGATGAAATTTTAATAAATGTGCCCATAATTACGAAAGTGGTCTAAATCATATTTTTTTTTGTGTTGATAAATTTAAAGGATTTGTTTTAAATAAAATAAAAAATGTTCGTACATTCTGCAACATAAAGAAAAAAATGTATTGCAAAATAAAATGATGCGAGATAACTGAAAATCTCATCTTTTTCAAATCTTGACATAGACCACTTTCATAATTAGGGGCCATCCATAAATTACGTCACACATTAAGGGGGAGGGAGGGGGTCAATAAAGTGTGACACCGTGTGACAAAGGGGGGCACGAGTCATGAGTTTCGTGACGTCACATATATTTATAAACCTAAAGTATTAAAACTCTAATTTGTTGTTGATTTTATGAAAAAAGATTTTAAATAAAATTATATAAGTAATTTTGGAAGTGCCCTTTTATTTTAATAATTCCTAAATTTAACATTGCAAAATATGTGACGTCACATCAGGAGGGGGGGGGGGGGGGGTCACACAAATGATACCACCTGTGACAAGGACGGGGGGGGGGGGGGGGGGCTCCAAGTATCATGAAATTCGTGTGATTGATCGGTGTTGTTGAAAACGAAAAAAATTTTTGTTTCTTCACAGCCAACGAATTTCCAAGTTCGTTTGAATCAATAGTGCGTAAGATCCTGCGGCTGTTGTACCATGTAGTGGCACATATTTACCACTGCCACTTCAGAGAGGTTGCACTTTTGGGATTGCACGCACATCTCAATTGTGTATTTGCTCATCTTACGCTCCTTAATCAACGCTTCAATCTTATCGACACTAAGGAAACAGAAATCTTAGGTGATTTGGAAGCTGCCCTCTTGGGTAAGTCACAGTTTATAGATATAAACTTGTAACTGCTAAAAAAGCGAGAAAAAGTTCATTAAGAAAAAACTATAAAGTTTTTCTAGGAAAAAAAATCATAAAATATAGTATTAATCGATATAAGAAAAGTAATTATAGGTATAATAGTTCTTATTTAATTTAGAGATCAAGAGAACTTTTGAACGTTATTGAAGGACCAGAAATTCTGAGGAAAGTTTTTTTTTATTCTATTTTTCTTATAATAATCAATTTTGGACAAATAATTAAAGTAAATTAAATATATTATAAGAAATAAAATAATATATTTTTTTTGCCGATAAATATATACAAAATTTTGTTGCTGTATAAACGTTTCGATAAATTATTGCTGATCTTCTTCAGTATTTTGGAATTTTTGTAGATTGATATTTGGATATATGTATGCTTATTTTGTTAAATAAAATAATGTTGAAATATAAAAATAGTTATAGTCATAATAAATCTAATTGTGAGATTTGAGGAATTAACGAATATTAATTTATTTAATTATTTTAAAGTGACACTTTAATATTATTTATTAACTAAGTGAAAGTTCTTTTTGAATGTGCTTAGATGATCTTTTTTAAACCTTCAAACGAATTCAGCAAAATTTATATTGACCCGTTCAATCAAAAAGTGTCTTATAGGTTGAAATTAGGAGTCCAATCTGTCCAATGAATAAAGAAATTTAAATTGACCGTGTCAAGGTAGAATAGTAAATAGTATTTTAACCCTTTCACTCCTGATTTTTCAAATCTTTATTTTAGAAAAAAAATTACGGGAATGTACTCTAGTAGATGTAATAAAACAAAATATATATTCTAAAAAATATTATTTTTAAAACTTTTTGAAAAAATTGTATGGGATTATATATCCCAATTCTATTTCAATGGAATTTATAAAAATTAGGATTTTTTGAACATTGCTTGGGATAAATATATCCCGACAGGAGTGAAAGGGTTAAATCAAAAGTGGAGTGAACAATAAAATTTAAGTTGTAATTAAAATTTAGGATGTTATTTAATTGTTAATATTAAATTCGTTAATGAAGCTAAATTAAAAATTGTATTATTGTAAATTTAAAGAACGATAAGACTCTATAGATTTTTATAAAATGTATTATATATTATTTATGTATTATTATATATTATTTATATATTATTATATATGTATTATATATTATATATTATAATTATATATTATTGTTATCGTTATAATTCTATACATAAAAATTTTTCCAGGCGATTCAACAGCAACGCCTTCACAAACCTCAGTCATCCAAGAGATTCCGACCACGACTATCTAAACGGAAAATAAGGGGGGAAAAAGCCGCGAGGAAAAAATTGAGAGTAAAAGGGCAAACGAGGAGTTGATTGTTCCTGACAACAGTGATAGTAGGAAAGAATGCAAATAGTGATAAAAAAAATGCGATTATTGTGCGAAGAAAAGGCTAAAAGTGAAGCAAGAAAATGGAATTAGAAGCAAAGCGTTAATTCTTGTAAAAAAAAAAGAAGAAAAGCAAATGAAAAGTGAAAAAAGTAGTACCTGTAAATAGTTAAAGTATGAAAATACATAAAAATGGAGGAAACAACAACTAAAAATAACTATGATGTAATTAGGTTGCTCCCCATTTGTTGTTTGAGAGATTGTACATAATTTATTAAAAAGAAGAAAAGAAACAAAAGAAATGGGTAAAAAGAATATAAAGTAAAGTAATGATGACAAATATGGATTTATTGATGCGGATTATTATTACTGACATTAATGTTGTTGTTGTTGTTATTATTATTATTAATATTATTATTATTAATTATTAATTATTATTATTATTATTATTATTATTCTTAAGTAGTTGAGTTATGTGTAAAAAGCAAAAAGAAGATGCGTTCTGCGATAAAGAAAAGCCAGAACGTCAGAATAATGGCAGTAGTGTAAAGTTATGAAATAAAACCAAAAGAAAAAGTATATATACTCATATACTGTTATAAAGTATAGCAATGTGAACATTTTTAAATTTTCAGCTGCTTTCCTTTCGGATTATCTTTTCGAATAATTGTAGTATTTTACTGAAACACTCGAAGTATTTGTTTTAATGGTAGATATTCGAAACTATTTTTTCAATAACATTTAGTTTCTGAAAGGAAAAAAAAAATATGGTGAAACAGAGTTCTCTGCTGTTGTGTCTCGAACGCAACAAATTTGAATAAATGATAATTCATATTTTATTATTGTAATATAATTACTTTCTAATAAGTAATAATTCATAGACTTTTTCATAATGAATTTCTTATGAATAATACTTTTAATTATAATATAATTATAATTTTTAATAATTAATTAATAAGCGAAGTCGACGTTATTTTGTTAGCTGTTGACAATACGAAATTTATTGTTCAGTCTCGTTGGTCGATGGAAATATTCAAATACTTAATTTATTATAGTCGTGACCAACCAACGTGACTAAACAATAAATTTTCAATAATTAATAATCAATTTTTTGAGAAATAATGCTTTGTAATTAGAATTTAATTACTTTTTAACAATTAATGGATCATTAATTTTAGTAATTGAAGGTATTAATAATTTCTGTCTATCTGGAATAGAAAAAAGATTATCGCCAGCTTGTGTTACAATACCATTATATAATTTAAAATTTACATTTACAGTATTTGTTTTACAAAAGTACCTACTTGAAAAATATCACGTGTAAATACACTAAAAAGTTTACGTACAATTCACCTACACAACTGCAATTTTAATATCAACAGTGGAATAAGTGTTCGCGAGTCAATGGTTGTTCCATTTGTGCGTTCCATGACTCAAATATTTGTTGTTGTCTGGTAATTAAATTTTTTTTTTTGGCTGTTTGTAGGGTAATAGTATGGAAGAAGAATTTATTTTTTTATTGTTTTTTTGAGTATCAAAGCACCTAAAAACTAAGGTGGAACACGGTCCTTGCTGTTAATTTCAATGAGTCTGCAAGCTCGAATCAAATGTGAAATTTCTCGCAGAAAGAAACCAACAGCTTGAGCTAAAGGTTCGCACAAATCGCGTATCGAAGTTGCTATGTTGTAAAACAGTATTATTACAGGCTGTATCACTGCGTTAAAAATAATAGCCAAGCACGGCTTGAGAAAATAATCGGCGATCATTTGGACGATGCCCACTGTCAATGGCCTTACTATGCTAAACAGAAGAAATCTTAAGAGTTGCAATATAAATCCTGTTATAAATGACGCTCCGATATGAAATACACCGAATATTTCAGCCCAAAATCTCGTGGTCACGTGATCCGTCTTATCCGCACATTTTTCTGTTGTTAATATCGGCGGTGAATCGGTGGTCTTGTAATACCTGAAATTTAAGAAACGAGGAAAAAAACTAAAATGACTTGCTGGGTTCTCCAAGAAAATAGAATTTTTCAAAAAAGGAAGTTTAATTCATTGGACCGTCCAAGTTTTGTGAAATAATATTTTTAAATCGTTAACGATAAGGCTTTAAATTGCAACAAATTCATTCCATTATTTAACTTTGAAAATCCATTTGAGCCTATTTCATTTTCAATAGTTATTATTAATATTCAGGAAAATGGGGATATAGTAATTTATTATTAATATTTAAATTTATAAGGTTTATTTAGCCTAATTAATTATTAATTATTATTAATTATTATTTACGCCTAATTAATTTTCAATAATTATTATTAATATTCAGGAAAATAGGGATATAGTAATTTATTATTAATATTTAAATTTATAGGGTTTTTTTTTAGTAGAAATTAATTGTTATTTAATATAATTGTAATTTAGACTATTTTAATTCACACACTCGACTTCTAAACCTTTTGTCCGATATTGACAACGCCCTCTTTCGACTAATATTTTCCGCGCGGAATTTAATTATACGAATTTAAATGAATCAATCGAATTTAAATGTACAAATAATGTACGAAAATTAATTAAAAGCATAAAGGCGAGTCTCCAGTGTACGCGAGCTTGAGGCGAATATTTTTCCTGCCCTGGCAGTCAATGGCGTGTTTTAATTTGTCAAAAGGTTTAACCGTCTCCGGTCCCGACTTGTCAAAAGGTTTAGAAATCAAGGGTACTTTATACTAAATATTTTTTATCAGTAATATGAATTTACTGTGCACACCAATTTTATTTCGTATCAAAAAGTACAATGATTTTTGGAAAAGCAGATGTTTTTTAAAAATATGAAAAGTTATTCAATTTCGACTTAAATGTTATACCTACGCGGAATTCCCGTGATCAAAATAGTAAATATCGATTCGTTCAATTGGTCGTTCGAAATTGGGCTTAACGTTCCAAGACTTCCAGTCATAGTTCATGGTGTCTTGACTACCATTGGTTTTTTGTTTTTTCAGTTCCTTGGGGATGCCTTCCGAGGTGTCGTAAGATACATATGACTAAAGAAAATATAAAGTAGCAAGTATTTTTCCAATTTCTACAATTAATCCAAATTTCTACAATTCACTTCTGTGAATTTTTCAAGCTGATAATTATATACCATTTTTCTTTTCTAATTTCAAAATGGTTATTGTTATTTTTGTCAGGGTTTTGCTAACAAAAATAACGATAATAATTTTGAAATTAGAAAAGAAAAATGGTTTAGAAATTTATCAGATGAAAATATACCAAACGAAATTATTGACTTTGTTAAAATTTACCAAAAGAAACAATTATTAGTAATTTACAAAAGTTAATTTTGAAAAAGGACAATAACGAAAAAGAAGAAATAAGAAAAAATATTATCACTACACTTTCAAAATTTACAATTAATAAAATATACAACTACTTCGATCAAACAAAAATAACTGATAATTATATCTAATTTTACTTCGTATAAGTTCCTGTTGTCCATGGACGGTTCAAACTTTGGCCATTTCCAATTGAACTTATACCAATTTGACTTCGAATCACGTCCATCTGTAGAGGAAGTAACGGAATTGCGCAAACAGTAATCACTCTTATTGTTAGAAGATTTGCACACTCATGGATTTAATTGAGCCGTTCATTTTGAAAGTGGCGTGAGTCCATTTTTTTAGTTTTTTGTTAACTGTACTAACATGTGCCACTTGAAGTTTCTTGGAAAATTTAAAAAATTGGACTTAAGCCACTCTCAAAATAAACGGTCCAATTGATCTAAACCAACAAATGTTTATTTTTCGATTTAAAAAATTGTCGAATTTTGAAAGAGTTTTCTGAAAAACCATGTTTTCTAATCGCTTACCAGAAGTTTCTTGAAATTTGGAGAACTTTAGCTACATAAAAAAGCAGCCTTTACTGTGCATGTTTTCTTTTTTGAAACCTTTCTTTTATTCGTACAGTAAAAATCAATAAAATCTCTCAAAGAAAATCTCAAAATTTAAAGCGACTACTATTTTGTCAAAAATCAAAATTCAGAAAATATATATAGGTATACAATTGTATGCAATTTTGGGAAATTTTAGACTGGTTTGTTTCAGATAAATTCTGTCGGAGCTACACCTGGCACTGCGATGCACCTTAATTCAACAAGGACAATGGACAATCTTTGCAATTTTCAAATATTATTATTGATAATTCATTCTAAAACTTTTGGGTACGTATACAGTGTATGTATACAACATTTAATATTGGGCGAACCGCAATATTATTATTGCAACAATATTGTTTAAAGAAGAAAAAACTATTACCAACTACATACATTAGATTTTCAAAAACAAGTCAAGTAAAGGGCCTATATTTTTTAGGTCCCTTTAATTATTGCCCTTTCATGTATAAAAGATTTTTGGTACCTTTTTCTGAGGACATTGGTACGTTGCGGGTGTCCCTGTGAAAAGGAAATACGAATATGCATAGTTTTCTTTTTCTTCAAAAGAAACAGGAAATCTGGTTTCTTACATTCTGTTTAAATGACATTGGCATTGAATGATGGGATTAATGTGGACGAAGGGTTCGACAGTTTTATGTGGTAACTTGTTAGACCGTGGTGGTTGACTGGAAACCACAGGATTAGCAGCAGACTTGGTTTGGTGACTTGTACGCTCTTTTTCTTTTCAATACCAAAATAGAAAATGTTATTAATTGAATGGGTCACCTCAAAAAACGTTGTAAGGTACAAATTGCAAATTGCTCAAAAACCCCCGAAAATGAAAAAAAACCGGATGGTGCAAAAATGGAATGGGTAACCTCAAAAACGTTGTTTAAACAATTATTATTGCACCATCGGGTTATTTTTTTTTAATTTTCCGGGGTTTTTGAACAATTTCTAATTTGTACCTCACAACGTTTTTGAGGTGACCCATTCAATTATGGAGTTCGTCATTGAGAAAGGTTTTTAGGGTTACCAACAAGTTTTCAATATTATTTGAATTATTTTGTTATTGAAACATTTTTTGTAAATTAATTTCTAAGCCATTTGCTTATTCAGCGAAATAGAATTTTCACAGATATTATATATTATTCATAATTCTATTATACTTTAAAATTTTATTGTACATTGTTTTTAGTATATGAGTTTTAAGAACTAGAAAAAAACATTTCAATTGTTTTCATGAAATTACATGAAAATACAATACGCAAAATAAATGCACAAATTTATTATTTACAATTAAATGTTGGATTAACATTGGATTTCGATACAAAAATAAAAATAGTGCAATTATTTCAGATTTAATTGTCGATCGTTACCGCTCATTGTACTTAAAATTAGAAGAGTATAATAATTTAGAAGAAAAAAGATATAATAACAATTTTTAGGTCTGAATACTATAACCCACTCTATTATGTAACATCAAACAAATTTTTATATTTTGAACACCGTAAGACTTTGCATAATAATGTATGGTATTAATTTTTTTCTTTTTGACATTTGCAATGATTTCAAACAAAAATTTCTAATTTCGAATAATCACAAACTGATTTTTTAAATAACACACAATTAAAGAAATAACGAATTTCTACTGGAAAGATTGTAATTTACTTGTAACAATATTTTCATCCGGAATTTTGTTGCCGTTTGAAACGTTTCCAGATAAGCTGGTGTCGGAATATAAAGATGTTAAATTTGACTCTAGAGTGTTATCGCAATATTCACATTCTTGATTAAGTGGCATTCTGCTTTAATTGTGTGGTAGATCCGTAAAAGTCATGACAAAAACTACAATTATCGTATGAAAGAATATTTTAATGATAAAACGAGTAAAATACATATAAGTAATGTGTACTTGTCAAAGTGACAAGTTTGACTGAAAATTAACAAAAGAACTTTACTGTCATCAGGGGATTAATTTGGAACTAAAAAAATCGAAGTCGATTTTTGTGTCACAAATGATTGATTTCGAGCCATAATACTTAGCTATAGCTAAGTATTAGAATTTATAAAAAAAAATTTTTTTTTTACAAAATATCTCAAATTTTCTAGAAACTAATTTCTCTGGTCATCTTTGAAGGCACCACATTCTTATAAAAATTTCTGAGAAATTCTGAAAAATATTTTTTTCGCCAGGGAAATAAAATAAACTGCTTCTAAAAAACTCCAAGTTAAAATATTATAACGAGTTTAACAAACATAAGATACTTAGATTACAATATATTAAAATAAGTAAAATATAAAGTACTAACAAAAGGAATATTGTTATATAAGTATAGTAAAGTTTTTATCAAAATTAATTTGTCAAATTGTTCTTTTTTGAGAAATAATTAAAAAGAAGTATATTTATGCTTAATGTTAAAATTTACACAAATATCACTATTATAAAAATTATTTTTAAATTAATTACTATTATTAAATTATTTTGTTTTAAAAAATTATTGTTTGGAACGTATTAGTTGTCATCTTCAAAACTACAAAACCAATTTCTTTTTATAATAGAATAAATAGTACTAATATAGTATTTTAATAAATACTAAAAAGATCAACAGACTGAAAAAATATGTATAATTTATTGATACTTAAAAAAAAAGATTTTGAAGTATCAACTAACTTCAAAATTGGCATTAAAAATACGTGGGTTACATAAGAAACATGAAAATGCATAAATAATTGAATAACCGTAGCCTTAAAAATATTTGGATTTAATTTTGAGCTTCACGTATCTCTACAAAACTGTAACAAGATCAAAATTGTTAGATATTGTTTTTATAAGAAACTTAAATACAGCAAAAAATAAAAAAGTAACAGACATTTTGATTAAAACGACTAAGTTTCACCAAGAAAAAAAAGAACAAATAGAATATCGATATTACCTCCCTTCTAAGGAGTTGCAAAAATTTTCTTTGCATACTTGACTACAATTATTATTCTTTTGACTTTCAATCGCAAAAATTGAATTGATTTGGTGACACTTTTCTTTTTTACTTTAATTTACTTTGCTTTACTTTACTATCTTCGCTGAATATAAAATACCCAAATAATTATTGACTTATTCGACTGTAGATACCGCTGTACTTGTACTTGTACTTTCTTGGCCAATCACCTTCTCGTGTACTCTGTAACAAGCAAAGCCGTGTATATGGAAAATTCTGGATTTTCATCGACAAACTAATAAAAGTAATAGAAAAAGAGGGTTTTTATCAAAATTTTCACGTGTTTTGGCAAAATTCTGACACTTGAGAAAATACAGATGTGTTCAAATTACAAGCCACGTTCGAACAAAATTTTTGACTCAAGGGCAAAACACTGGACGTTGCTCTGAAATTAACGATTCCAAAACAGTTTTGAAATTGAATATTTTCAAGGGATATCATGATTGAAATTGAGTTAAAGCGGAAGATGTCTTATCTATAAACTTTAGGTTTCCAAAATCAGGTACAAACATTTGATTATCTCTCTCTTTTTTTTTAAAGAACCCAGGAAATTGAATTTAAAGAGTATAGCCGAATAAGCATGATAAAAGTGCCCCTAAACCAAATTGAATTTATTGAACATAAACACATGGCATTTAAAAAATAAAAAAACTGCTCGTAATAATTGGTAGAATTGAAATACTTATTTAAGTAATATAAAATATGTATATTTCTTACAGTATAATCATAATACCAGAAATATACGTTACTTTGAACGGATTCATCTTGTTTTTACATTTGAATGCATTGTTGTGCAGTGAATAATTCGACTCATCATTACCAATTAGCTTCTCACTTATATCAAAGAGAATTGCCAAGATTTACAACCTTGACTAATGGTTACTTCTGTGCAGAGTAAAATGAGAAAAAAGTAATTTTTAATTTCTTTCATATTGTTGCACCGTTCCCAAAATTCTGAAAAAATTAGGAATTAGTAGGCATTATAAAAAGCTTCTACCATAAAAATATCAAATTAGTCATTTGATAGTTTCAATTAAAAAATTGAATATTAAAACTTTTGTAATTTTTCAAAAATAGATTTTTCAGCCAAAAATTCTGAAAAAATTTCATGATATATAACACACTAATTACAGTATTGCAGATTTTTTTCATAATTTTTGCTAGAATAGAAAAAAAGAAATTAAGTTTAAACTGTAAATCATGTTTCGCTTGATAACTACCCTAATAATAGGGGTAGGTGGTCAAAACTTTGTGGAAATGGATTTCTTAGAAAGCTCTTTCGATTGACGTAACATAAGTTCAATTTGATTTAGGGGCACTTTTATCATGCTCATTCGGCTATACCCTTTGCACTCATTGTTGTAGTTTACTAAACTACAATAACAAATTCAGTCTATATGTGAATTTCCCATAAAATGAGCCTTCAACGTTGGTTTTTAAATTTCTAGGGTATACAGGGTGTTAGAAATATTGATGCTACCCTTAAGAAGGGTGAGAGCAGAGGTTAAAAGGAACAAAATTGATACCAGATACTATTATGCAAAGCGTTACGGATTTTAAAGTATCAAAATTTGTTTATCTTTCATTTAATAGCGTGGGTTGACGCTGTTACCAATTTTCAAAATTTTAATTCTACCTTTTTTTTTCTTACAAATAGTCAGTTGCTTCTAATTTTGGAGTGTAAAGTATTATAATCAAGGTAAAACAGGTCTCCGAGGTAGCAGAATTATAAGTGACAATTTATAATATCTGCGAAAGTTATTTTTTGTTGCTTAAACAAATGACTTTAGAAGCCATTTACGAAAAAATGTTTCAACAACAAAGATGTTCAAATAATTTTACAAACATAATAGTTTGATACCTTGGGTAAATAATCAATTTAACATATATTTAATTATCACTATTTCTACCGAAGGTGTCAGAAGTCACCTTAGAATTTTAATTTAGAATTATTTTCGAGGTTTAATTTAATCATTTTTTTTAATTGACAAATGGGAAGTGATTAGGAGAGCAATTGAATGGGTCACCTCAAAAACGTTGTAAAATTGTAAATTGTTCCAAAACCCCCGAAAATGAAAAAAATAACCTGATGGATTTTTTTAAACAATTTTTTAAAAAATGGATGGATTTAAACAAAAATTCATCTGTTTATTGTTTCCATTCTCGGGAGTTTTTGAACAATTTACAATTTGTACCTTACAACGTTTTTGAGGTGACCCATTAAATTATGCGTCTGTAAAAAATTTGGTAATAATTAAGAAAATCTATTTTAATTATAATTCTATGTTTTTAGTTTTTGATTTTTGATTACGTATAATTAACGCGGTAGAAATAGTGTTGATCAGGAAATCAACTGCTACTATTATTATGGGACAGGTGTAATATTAAATTTGTTTCTTTTCACATCCAGTATCATCCTACACAGAATTAGCATCGATATTCCCAAAACTCTATACGTAATGAATAGTGAATTTTAGGGGTGTTTCACTGCACAAAGATAAATGTGTTGGAGAAAAATGATTTTTTGCTTAATGAAAACTACGTCAAATGGTGTGAGGGAATTCACAACATTCTCTAGAATACTTAATGCTCCTTAATTTTTTTTTATTACTATAATTGTGGTCTTCAACAATTGGAAAATCGTGGTTGTCGGGTTGCAAGTCAACACAAGATAGATTTGAAGAATATTCGTGTGCGTGTTAATTAAAGAAATAACACAATTTAGGGAATGAATACTGATTAGAGTTTTTATTTCTTTTTACAGTCATTCTTATGCAAATATTGGTCACTTCACGCACCTTACAAGATTATTCAATTTTTCACAATGTATCATAGTACTATTTACAAATTTTAGCTTTTTTTTTTTAAATAATGGGATGATATTAGTAATAAATAAAACGCCCTTTTAACACTATTTTTACTTTCACTCGATTTTTGTGAAAAATCAAGAGAAAGTAAATTTTTGTATCTATGTAAACCTTGTTCAAAAGTTATATCGTTTTAAAGCATTTACTTCTTTTTTTAAGAGTTATTTATTATTTTTCAAGTTCTTCAACCGATACAACTTGAAATTGGAAGGACTTTGGAAAAGCGAAGTTGAATGAAGTTCGTTAAATGTATGTTCCATATAATACAGAAGTTAATACGAAAAACGAGAATTTGGACATTTTGCAATTTCAAGAATATTCGAAATACTTTTTTTTCTGTAAATTCGATTTTCAATAATTACGGTCCAACAAAGCGAAACGATATTACAATCGTTATCGACATACGTACAAACTTTAGTTTTTTTTGCTATGTATTTTTATTTAATTGAGCCGTTTTAAAGAGGAAAAAAATATACGGAAGTTATTCTGCTGACTATCGACTTTGACTAGTATCGTAAAACGTTCATATTTTTTTTACTTCATTTTTCCCTACCTCTAATCTATTTTTTTTACAATCCTTGCAAAAATGGAAACTTTATTGTGCACTTATTTTGAAAATGGACCGTGCTGAAGATATACATACGTTGACTCAGGAAAAAATTAATATATATTATTCTGAAGCAAGAAATATAATAACTCTAAATTTTTTCAAACTTCGTTCGGTCGTTTTTCAATGAAAGAGAAGCATAGAAATTTCGAAAAGCCTCAAGTCTGACAAAACAAAGAAAGTCTATTTAATTAATTTGCATAAGTGCAGTTTTTTAAGGTATTAATTGAATTGGTAATATTTACCTGATTCACTTAACATCAATATTCCGCCAACCATTAGATATTCATCTTCAAGCATTGGAACTTATTTCAATGTCACTCGGTTTAAGAAATTTGGCAGTTTTTTTAGGGAATGTTATAGTATTCGGTTGGTGCATAATTATCAGGCGTTTTTAAACGATATTTATCAGGCAAGAAACGCCTGATAATTATGCACCGACCCAATATAAACTTCTTAAAGATTAATAAAAATGTTAATTAATGGTAATATGAGCTGAGAAATTTATAAACAAATAATATTAAAAGAAAAATCTGTTTCTAGAAAATAAAGAGACGTTTGGCAAGTAGAAAAATGACGAAAAAGAAATTGCATATTCCTTTTCTTTTTGTTAATATTAAATTTCCTTCATTCATTTTTATTAAATTGATTCTATGGGTTACCGTATATATTAAATTCAATGGGTTTTTTAGTCCCATAGATTGGAACAGACCTTAACTGAAATTAATTTTAAAGCTTCGAATTATGGTATTTTTTAATACGACTTAACAATTTTCATCGAAAATTTTTTTCTTTTCTAGCAGCTTTTAAAGCGAGATGATAGATGAAATATTTAAATTTGTCTCCAATCCGTAACATTGGCATTCAGAAAAATAACAAAATTCTATATAATTCCAAAGAGAATGAAAATAATGGCTTTCACAATATCAATGTCGATGAAATTCAATTGAATGGGTCACCTCAAAAACGCTCTAAGGTACAAATTGCAATTTGGTGAAAAACCCTCGAAAATGAAAAAAATAACCCGATGGTGCAATAATAATTGTTTAAAAAAACGTGTACCTTACAACGTTTTTGAGGTGACCCATTCTATTATCGCACCATCAGATAATTTTTTTCATTTTCGGGTGTTTTTGAACAATTTGCAATGTGTACCTTACAACGTTTTTGAGGTGACCCATTCGATTAGTGAATTGAACCAAGAGAATGAATTAAACCAAGAAAGTGCTGAAGTATAAAACTAATAAGAATTTTTAGTCGACTCCAAAAAGAAACCAAATTACAAACGCGAAGTAAAAAAAATATCACAAATACAACTCGTACCATTGAACAAGACAGAAAGTGAATTCGAAAGTATCGATATACTAAATACCATGTCTTTGCGATCGAGTAATGAGTTCGAAAACCAATGCCACGATTCGATGAAATTCAAAATGTCGTTCCCTAATTTTACAACGTTAGTAAATTACAAACGCTTCGTTGATGGAATGATTTAAAAATTGCCTAAAGTACGTCTTTTCTATTTCAAATATAAGTAGCTCAATTTTCATACATTACATGTAGAAAAATACAAACGCATCATATTTGTCGTTCGTGACACGAGAGTGAATTCATACGATAAGAGAATGCGTTGATTCATTGATTCGATTCATTCTTTCCACTTTTTTTTCCCCAAACGGTGAAGAAAACCCAAATTTTTCCAAACACACACACAGTCAAGGGCTTACATTCCCACACACCCACACATACGAACGCGCGCTAGTAAAGCGTGGCTGCAAGGTTTCTTTAATTCAAGGCAATATTTTTTCTTTCTTGTGTTTTATTTTACTTACTCGAGGCCCAAAGCCCAATTGATACCTTGTACCAGGAACAAGATTAATGGTTGCCATGCTACCAACCACCTGATCCAGTCTAAAAGTTGACCGTATAGTACGTGTGGACGTTCCCATCTTGAAAACAATGTTAAGGATTTAAAGAATTTTAAGAAATATATTTTTTTTAAGAGCCTATGTTTAGAGAAATTAATATTTCACTCGACTTTTGTGAAAAATCAAGAGAAAGTAAATTTTTGTATCTATGTAAACCTTTGTTCAAAAGTTATATCATTTTAAGGGGTTACATCTAGTTGGCGGCCGAAAAAAAGGCGTGTTTTTGTGAATTTTTTGGGGGAAAATGATTGCAGGTTTCGAACTATTTTTTTTTCATAGTAAAGGGTATATCTTCGACTATGTTTCATAATTTTTTTATTGAACAAAATTCTTAAATGTAGGAGATACAATGCATTTCCCGGACCGCTGTTCAAAAAAGATCTTCTGCGGTGACCACTGTATCTTCCACCTCACTCGTGTGAAATAAAAAAATCAAATAGATTATGTTTTTGCATCGTATTATCTAGTCCTTAATCGAAGGATTTGAGAAAATATTAATTTTTGAAAAAATGGTCGACGACTAAACGTGAAAGTCCAAATTTTGATGAATAAATCACTTCATTATCGTCGACCATTTTTTCAAAAATTAATATTTTCTCAAATCCTTCGATTAAGGACTAGATAATGCGATGCAAGAACATAATCTATTTGATTTTTTGATTTTAGACGAGTGAGGTGGAATATACAGTGGTCACCGCAGAAGACCTAGCGATTCGGGAAATGCATTGTATCTCTCACATTTGTGAATTCTTTTCAATAAAAAAATTATGAAACATAGTCGAAGATATACCCTTTACTATGAAAAGAAAAACAATTCGAAACCTGCAATCATTTTCCCCCCCCGAAAAAAAAATTCACAAAAACACGCCTTTCTTTCAGCTACCAACTGGATGTAACTCCTTAAGGGCAGACTAAACTGAAAAATAGGAAAATTTTGTGGGGTTTTTAAGAAAAATGTTTTTTTGCTTGAAATAAGGTATATATTGAAATTCTAATCTGGAGTTATTATTTTTTAGGGCTTTTTTAATTATTTTAGATGTCCAGCAGTCATATATACCTTCTCACTTTGCGCATGGGCTTATTCCCTCTGACACCTGTTTTACGTATAAAATTTAGGTTGTAGGCTATAAATCTTTGTTTTGGGGGCTGTCACTAGGTGGAATCTCTTAAAAACCTCATTTTACTCCTAGGGAACCATAAAAAAAGGTTCAAAGACAACAGCGGCGAATTTTCATTTTTCAATTTAGTCTTCCCTTAAAGCATTTACTTCTTTCTTTTAGGAGTTATTTATTACTTTTTAAGTTCTTCAACTGATATAACTTGAAATTGGAAGGAAATTGGAAAAGCGGAGTTGAATGAACTTTGTTAAATGTATGTTCCATATAATATAGAAGTTAATACGGAAAACAAGAATTTGGACATTTTGTAATTTCAAGAATATCCGAAGTACTTTTTTTTCTGTAAATTCGATTTTCAATAATTACGGTCTAAAAAAAGCGAAACGATATTACAATCGTTATCGACATAGCCTATGTTTAGAGAAATTAATTCTGATATTCCACTTGTTTTTCCGAACCCACAGAAGTGGAAAATGAATATCGAAAAGGATACGGATTTCGAAACATCTTCTTGAGATCGACTTTCTCTTTACAATAGGGGCAAGTTTGTTTCTTGCCAACAATGCACCATCCTCTGATGCAAAATTCATGAAAAACATGTTCGCATGTTAATTTATAGGTATTTTCGATAACACCTTCTTCGTGTTCCGATACTAAAAGTTTATTCCCACATACCGCACAAACTCCAGGTTCTAAAGTTCGTGTTGGCATACTTCCAGGTGCATAATACTGTAAAAAGTAAGATATTTTAATATTTTCAGTGACATATCAATTTGATAATAACAATTTTTAACCCTTTCGGTCACCAAATCCTCTCGACACGACACCTTCTCGATTCGAGAGCTTCCAAAAATTTTAACTCGGAATAACTCGCTCCTGAGATTTTCTCTTCCATTTGAAGAGAATGACTCGTCTTTCGAAAACAGGGAGGGTTTGATGCTTTGTGACTTTTTGATTATATTTTTTACTTTATAAAATCTTTTGACTTATTCCCTTATGCTTGAAAAATATTATCATAATTTTATTTGCTATTTAGAAATTCATTATGTTTTGAAAAGACCAAAAATTTGAGGTGTCGGAGAAAAGTTCACCTGCGAGTTCTCACTACTCACTTTTTCTAGCGAGTCATTCCAAGTTAATAACTATTAAATTATGTTACAACATTTTATAGTTAAAAAAGTAAATCGAGTAAAAACGCATCGTGACTTGAATTGCTTCAAATTATTGCAAAGTCACAAATAATAGATCGATTATTTTATCTCGCTGTTCCCGTTAAATAATGAGAGAAAGGGTTAATTGTATAATAATTATATATTTGTCAACGAATTTACCCCAATGTGAGATGCCATTTTATCGGCACATATTTCGGCCACGTCTCTTCCTAGAACCCCAAAATAAAGACCATAGAAGAGGAAAAGTAATCCACAGTCCATCCAGACGTGTGGTTTGGCATCAAATACAAAATTCAAACCAAAGAAAGTTGCAACCATTATAACGTATCCAATTATGCCGAGGACGTAACTTAATTTATAAATAAAATAGAACCATTTGTACATTAATCTGGAAAGAAATTGGTTAGTATTTTTAAATGTACATACATTTAATCTTTACATAGTATAGTAATATTAAATAATAAACAGCTTTTTTATTACATTATTTTACATAGAATAATGGCAATAAAATAGAAAACGATAAGTTTCAATATAAAAGCAAAGAGATATTATTTCCTTTGTTTTTTCAAAACTTTGTTAGCATATAATGGTTTTTCTTTAAATTCCAATTTTTGATCAGAATAATAATATATTTAACTTTTGAGTGATTTTAGCCATTAAGAATAATTGAAATAATACTGTTTAGTTTTTTTAAATCATTTTTTGCTGTATACATTCTACAAAGTAATTCCCACTAAGGTTAGTGCCGTTCCAAAAGTTTGAAATAATTTAAATTTGAAAAAATACGAACCTAGGAGTTGTGCCTTGGATAGGCCTTTGCAGAGCTTTCCTTACGATAAGGCCAGTTATGCATGAGAATACCAGCCAAAGAAATATAAATCGCCACCAGCGATTTTTTAAACACATGCCGAGTGGAATAATCCACATTGCTATTAACGTTATAAACTGTAAACAACAAAGAATGGCAATTTTTAATTATCAGCTCTTGACATATTTAAATTGTAGGTACATTCGCCAGATAACGAATAACAATTCTAATGTTCATTTTGCAAACCAACAGAATAAAGAATTACCAGGCAAATGCTTTGTATAGACTCTTTAAAAATCGATATTACAATTGATAAGTAATTTAATATTCATTTTTTTTAACATTTACAAATGCTTCATTTTATATCAATTTTATTATTTCCAATATAATCTTAGATTTTTCAAAATTTGCAGTCTTAATTTTAAGTAATTTTCAAAATATTGAAATAAGTGTAATAAATGTAATTTATTCTATAAAGAGAATTATTCTCCATCTGCTACATTATTTATTATAAGTCGGTATAAAATTGTAGAATTAAAATTTTTATTCTTGAAATTATACATTTGGACGAGTTTCATAATTTTCCTTATTTTTCTTATATGAATAAAATACATATATAACATAAATGTAAAGATAATGTGTTTTACGTACCTGATAGGATTTAAAATATCTTTTTTTCCATTCTACCAAAAGTATCTGAGCAATAATCAAAGTTACTAATAAAATAAGTAACATCGAAGCATGCATGGACGCATGACCACGATGCTTCTCGTGCATTTTTATATGTTCTACCCTGAAACACAAACATATTTCAAAATCCTACTGTTCTTTGCAAAAAATTTCTTCAAAAAGATTTATTTGTACAATTTTACAAGTATGTTACAAATTCATCTTCTTTTTTTAATAAATATTTTTATATCGACATAACATCGGAAAAGAAAATGTGAACTTTCTGAGCAAATTTTCTAATTGTAATACAGATATTTACTTTAATAAAACTTTTCGAGTAAATAAAAATTAGCCAAAATATTAACATACTTTTAATAAAATTTGAAAGAAAATGATTATCAATTTTAAATATATTTTAAAACATCAATACCAAATTTAAGCATCATCTGTGGACAAACATTGCAATATTAGGGATTTACAAATGCACATTTCCTCGTTCGTAATGTTATGTACCGATACCTGAATGTACACTCATGGTCTCCTAATCTACATTTACCTATCTTCTTTTGCACGAGCTCGCATACCATTTACATTGACAATGGTAATAAACATGTATAATAATAATAGTAATACTCTAGTGACTGGCGAATTTATGTCAATACGGCAATCAACTTCAAATTCAAAATACTAGGGAATAAGAAAGTTTAGTTTATTCGATACACGTGACTGTATATTGCAATAAATTGCATAGAATTCAATTATGCGAACTTTTGTGCAGGGGATTCGTAGGAAAACCTATTCGCTCGAAATTCATAAGATTTCATCATTTGTACAATTTATTTTATCTTATTCAAAATATTTGCACATCAAAGTACCTTATCTCAAAAATACACAAAGAACTGGATTGTTAATTTTACATAAAAGCCAGTGTTGTACATTGAAATTTGCAAAAACAATTACCAATAGCAAATTTTGTTGTTGAAACTCTTTCGAAATTAAAGATATAGTCCATAGTTAGTCGTCGATATATAAAATTTATTTTTTCAGTTTCTTCTGGTTATAAAATGACCATTAAGTAATAGAATATTAATATATATGCATTTATGCTTGCGAATCAATACAATCTTTGGGCATCATCTATAAAATATATACAACGTTTTATTTCGGGTAAAAAAGTTAATTCAACATAAGTTTTTAACCGTTTGAGTGCCAGAGGTCTTTTTCAAGCGGCGCAGTAGCGCTCTTTTCATTCCGTATTTAAAAAATGCTGGCATTTTTGGACATGGAACAGAAGAAGCGCGATTGCGCCGCTTGGCACTCAAACGGCTAAATCAGAAACATCGATCCCAATCCTGAAAAGGTTGATACTATAGGTGAAAAGAAACAAATTCAGAAATATATTATTATGGAAAGTGTTATGGTTTTTGATGTATCGGCATAATTAATATTAATAATATATAACTTTTAATATTTTTCCTAACTGAGAGGAATGTCGCAATAGAACGGAAAAACAAAATTAATTATGTATTTCACCATTTGCTAAAGGTATCAAACCAGCATATTTTAAAAATTATTTACACTCTTTTATTGTTAAAATATTTTTTGCAAATGACTGAGTTATTTGTTGATGCGGCAAAAAACAACTTTCACAGATTTTATGTATTGTTATTCGTAATTGTAAAACTTTCTTGATTTACTTTATTTTATTTAAAATAAGTTACAACTTAAGTTTCAAATATAAACGAATGTTCATATTTCAAAAATCATAATACTTCGCATGATAAACGCTTAGCATGAAAGTTCATATCGCCCTATATAATTATTTAAAATCAAAATCTACGAATACTATATATTTCTTAGATAATATCTGAATATAGCTTAGATTCCGAGGCCGAAACAATACAAATAAATTAATATTCTATTATTTAATAGTCGTTTTCTAACCAAAGGAAACTAAAAAAAACAAATTATTTCAAACCTAAAGTATTAGAAGCAATGATAAAGTCACACAATGGTATTACCGCTAATTGGGTTAAAATTCACTGAAATTCAAATAATCGAATTTACGAGCTATTGAATCTAATCTGAATTGATTTATACTTTAATTAGATCTACCTGATTACAACTTTTAGGATGTCACAGAGAAACGAAAGAAATTCTTTCCTTATATTCGAACCGAGTTGTGTCGATAAAAATAAAATAAATAAAATAAAAGAAATAATAAAAACATATCGTATACCCATAGTGACACGACAAATATAATACTAACATTTGTAAGGAATTAATTATTTATAAAGTTTAATTTATTTCAAAAGAGTACCTCCATTTTTCCTCAGGAGTTAATTCTGCCTCAGTCTGAAAACGAATAAACGTATTATTTGTCATTTTTATCAAATTATTGTATTATCATAACGTCAATTGCACGAAATTATCGCTATTCTCGTACGGTGCATGATTGAGTGAATGTTATCAGAAATTACAATAATCACTTTTTCTGAATAAAGTATGTATACGGCCTTGGAGGTTAGAATCGATGCACGTATATATGAATAATATCATTTTTATGTCTTTCAGGGGTATTACGAAATACAAATATTGACAGATTCCAAAACTTACTTTATTTGGCATTACATGTAAATCCATGATCACGGTAGTTTATTTGATTAACAAATAACAAATTAATAAGAAAGACTTCACATTGACACACTACAATCCATGATTCAGCCGACGCGTTTCCACTACTTATCAGTTATCACCACACACAATACACACGGCGTTCAACATTGAGCAGCCAAGCTTCAAACACAAACACATACACACAACGATATATGTATGTGAGTCTGACACCGCCACACGTCGTCTTCAAGTTTATACTTCATTTTCATGATAACTATAGCCACGTTGTAATACATTTGTCGGCGTTTCTTCTTGCGCATTGTTTTCATGAAAGTTCATGCAAAAAGTATGTAAATAAACGAAATTTAAAAAAAGGTTCAGTCGTGTAACTCGTAGTATTAAATTTGCTGTTTCAGATTTCGAAATTTTCAGTTTTTTGGGGTTTGTGATTTGAATTCGAATCTAATGCGAATAATTTTGAAAGTTCATAATGGCGGACTCAATATGGCGCACTATCGTTCGAAAAGCGATTGGATTGTTAAGAAAACTCGCGAAATTTGAATTCAAAAGGAACAAAATTTGATTTGCTATTTCAAAATTGCAGATTTTTATGAAAACTCACGAAGTTTCAATTGAAGAATGACAATATTCGATTTGCTATTGCAAGTTTTGAAATTTTCAGTTCGAATTTCGCGGGTTTTTATAAAAATTCAGGTATTTTTTCAAATTCTCGTCCACCATATTGAATTTACCATTTTGAATTTTAAAAATTTCAAATCAGATACCAATTCAGCGATTCAAGAAACTTGAGATTTCCAAATTTGAAATGCGAAACCTAATACGGCCACTTACAAGGCTGCACCTTTTTGTATTTTTGAATTTGGCCTAATGATTTATGAACTCAACATCCCAGGCTATTGCGTTTCATGCAAATACCATAACGTTACACACCTTCCTTTTGCCATATTGGATCTATCATTTGAAATTTTGAAAATCTTATAATACCTCAAGAAACTAATTTTAAAATCTTTTTGCGATCTAAAAATCAAAGAAGAGTAATCAAATGCTTATAGTACGAATATTATGTTAACCGGAAAGTAATGACATTTCTCCACATGACGATTAACGTAAAAATACAACATTACTTTTTCAGTCCACATAATGTGTTTTTTTTTCCAGACGCGCATATACGCGTCATCACAGTCGCTGTTCAAAAAACACCCGGGTGATAACAGGACGCATGCGCAAACGTTCAAACCAATGACGATTTAAAAAAAAGGTAAATTATCATCTTCGGACACCTCCGTAATGTTCGTACGACTTCGTTACTTTAAGCCACGCCCATGTTGTAAGGACCAGAGAGGGAAGGCAGTAATTCACTTGACGAAGGAACTGGATAACTGGCAGCAATTACCAATATGCGAGTTGCTATTTGTACGTTAAAGTAACACACGCGACGTGACAAAACTCCATATACCGAGTGTAATTACTAATTAAACCTCGAAGTTAACGTAAGTGTTAGTGAATATTCAATGTTCCGAATGATACCGTATGTTGAAGTGTTTTCTCAGTGGTTTTGTGCATAATCGTAAATGTAAACGAAAAAAAGATTTATTGGTACACGTGGAATACAACAAATCTTTTTTTTGCCTCCCATTGGTTAGGTTTTCCTGGATTTTTTGAGGAGACAGTCATCATTCCTCGTCGTATACTCCTTCGATTGTATCGAAGGATTCCGTTCGGTGAGTTTGTAACATTATTTACGTATTTGCACGTCCATTTTGTATCAAAATGTGTCATTTAAACCCCAAAAGTATCAAATGTTCCTCCTCGTGACGCATACCTATTTAATTACACGGTACTTTTGACAAGACGGTGTTTGTCAAGTGACGTCACGGCTTATCGACGGCTTTCGCGGTAGAGGAAAAAAAAAGTAAATATTCCGTCTAAAACTCGTATTACGTCAACTACGTTATGCTGATTCAAAAGATACGCGTATAAATAAATAATATATTATTAACAATCGGAAATTTTATGTAACGAAAATAAAAAAACGTCGGTAAAGAGGTTAGGCGGGATCAAATTGGTGCCCCCGAATTTTCGGATTTGGGAAATACGTGCCATCTGTGACCGTGCGTCAACGAACAAATATTCAATTTCAAAATTGGGTAAAGAATACCTCTTATGGTTAAGGAAGTAAAGAGGAACGGGGTTAATTTGAGGCCATATTTGAATTATTTGCTAAAATTTTGAAGTTTCGGTAAATGATGTTTTTAAATATGATGAAAATTTGCCAAAAATAAAATTAGCGTTAAAAAAATCTTTCACGCATCTTAGAAAGTAAATGGAATTCGAGTTAATTTGCTCTATTTGAATTATTTACTCAGATTTTGAAATTTCGGTAAATACTTTTTTACTCATTTTGAAAACTTTTTAAAAATATCATTTCCATAAAAAAAATGTGCATACCTTAGAAAGTAAAGAGGAATGGAATTAATTTGCTCCATATTTGAATTTTTTTGCTAAAATTTGAAAACTTTTTGAATAACATTCTCAAATGTTATATCAATTTTTCATAAATATAATTGCCGATAAAAAAAATCATTTTTCTTAGAAAATAAAGGGAAACGGGGTTAATTAGCGCCATATTTCAATTATTGACTGAAATTTTGAAATTTCCGTAAATGACATTTTCAAATAATACTAAAATCACTGGCAAACACAATTGACATAAATTTTGTGCTTAACACCAAATTCCATAACTCTGATTTTGGGAACCTATACCATCGAACAAAATTTCAATGACTTTCGAAACTGGAACGTCGCTTTATCAGCAATTAATATTGTTAACATCAATTTAAGGTCGATTCAAAGTTCACCTTCATATATTTGAACTATCATCGACATTATTGCTCGAAGCTCGAAAAAATCAGTCTGTTCATTCTTGAAATTCGATAAGAGTTACGAAGGTCTATGTTGATTTTCAGATTCTTTATCAAATTCTTAGTACACATCACAAGACTGACATGTCATTTTGTACCTAAGCCTATAATGTTTCTAATCTGCTGCTTCATGATAGTTTATAGTTACGTACACACACATTAACATTGAATGGTATTGGTTTCAAGAAAGTACTGATAATAAGACACCGATTTCATTCAAATTTCCAGGATTTGAAGATCCGTAGAAAATATATTTTCAAAGAATCATTAATTATTATTTATTATTTTCTACTAATTCCTAATTTATTTTGCTAAGGGTTGGCTAATTCAAAATACTTCAAAATATATCATTGCTGGGATTGTGTTTTCGATTAAAAAAAGACCTGTTGCTGAAAAAACACAGAATTACTGTTTTTCAAGTAATTTGTTTTTTAAGATCGATATACCGTCTCTTGCTCATTTTGTGGAAACCATTTTTTAACTTTTTCTTAAGTATATGTACGCTTCCGAGGGAGCAATTTATTTTACCTAAAGTTTATATACAATAATTATGAATTGAAGAGGTGTCGACTGCCTTTATCGATACGCAATGGATTTTATATTTTGCAAGATAATTGTTACATCACTTAGGGTATTTATGGCAATGACTTTTTTTTTTATCACGCACTTGTAACATACTTAATAGGTTGGTTAATAGTGACTGTAGCGAAAAAGCATTGCGCTTCGTTCATCTTTCAGCATAACTATAATCTTTGACCCTGAGTATTTCTCTCTTGCACTTACCTTGCGGTCATACTTATCGAAGAATGCGGAAAGCATTTTGAAAAAGGCCAATTATTCCTCATTGTCAGCGATACCCCTTCATTCCCTGAATTCACTGATAAATTCGGCAGTGTACCACGTATCTCTTGATGTTACTTTTTTTTTAACTGTAAATTATGCCTGTGCACAGAATGGGCAAAACCAATTGGTTATTAATTAGAGCTTTTTTTTTGTATTCTTATACTGCCATTCTCATTTCATATTCGTATTCTTAGCGTGGTTGCATATTCGGATGGTCTTAAAAAACTACTTTAAGCAGGAAACCCAAGCCTTCGGTTATTAATTAGAGTTTTTTTGTTCTGATATTGTTATTCTTTTTTCATATTCATATTCTTAGCGTAGCTGCATATTAGATTGGTCTTAAAAAATAAACTTTAAGCAGGAAACCCGAGCACCCCCTCATTTTGTTTCATTATACAAGAGAAATATTATTTTTCACATTCTTATGTTGTTATTCTTTGTTCATATTCGTATTTATCATATTGAGATTGTTTTCGACGAAATTATTTGTTTATTTAATGCATATCTTGGTACTGTATTATCATTGAATTAGATATATAAAGATTTGTAACAGGTGTAGTTTAACGTATAGAACATTAATGCGAGAAAAACACTAAAATTGTAAATTTATTATATTAGGGGTACCGAAAAGTGATCAAAATTTCTTCACAAACTAACTGTGAATGAGCTCATTGAAGACATTTTGATTACTTTTGGGTACCCCTAATATGTTGATCTTTTCTTGCCATACATTGTAAATAAAAGGGTTGCTCTGGAAGTATTATTTATTTTGATGGTTACTTAAGGGGGGAAATACATGTAGACAGTGAAAAATTTGTTGAAACTTTAGGTACACTTTATTACATAATTAAACTGTTTAAATAAATTTTCCCATTAAGGAATATTGTCAAATGGCGATGTTCTGTCGTGATATTCCAGGAAGGTTTTGGCGGCAGTTACCCGTTTGTGGAAGTCCCAACGACTTTAATATTCATCTTAAAAGTATGAATCAGAAATTTCTAGTATTTTAAGATCCAGATGCTGAATTTATACCTAAGAAACATTTAAAAAATTGTAAATTACAAAAGTGGAATACTTCAGAAAAAAAAACTGCAATTTTACGTAAAATTTTTTTTCTTTTTGGCAATAAGAAAGCAGTTTCGAAAAGCGATTCTCATAAACAAGTAGGTATAAGTTCAAGGTAATATTATTATTGAGTCGTGTGTACAATTTTAGCACGATCGGTGGATTCGTTTTGAGGTTATGTTTCCCACAATCTTAAAGAATGTAGTTTTCCGCAAAACGTTTTTAAAGTTCCGAACTACGAAAACTCAATCACTTTAGTAACTTACCGGCTAATTAGCGATTCCAAGGTCACACCGAATTTCAGTTTAAAACTTTGCCACCTTATTCTTGAGATGTTTAACTAATATTTTATGAAAAATAAAAAAATTGATTTTTTGAAGCTGCTACATGTATTGTTTCCCCCCTTAACTCTTTGGGACACAGTGGGATTAAAAGTGTCCCACCTTTTTGATGCACCGTCATGCATGGTGGGACATTTTTAACCTTTAGAGGACGGGGATTTTTACGTTAAAATTCGACTTTTTTTTTTACTCGATATTTGTACATAAAATCAAAGAATTTGTCACGTCGATCGCCTGACAAAATTGGTGGTCGAAATTTCGATCACTCCCGTTTGCGACGTAAAGTTCAATGTTAAAAATTTGATTTGTGGAGTTAGGAGCGCTTTCCTACGTAATCGGATGCGCTGAATACGAAAAAAATAATGAAAAATGCCCAGGAGACATCCTTGACCTTGAAAATTGCATTTCAAGGTCAAATTCATTGCTTCTTCTATTTTAGCCCGAAAATTGTATCTTCGCGTTTTTGTATGCGTTGGCTGCAGAAAAATATCCGTGTCTGTCAGGATGTCATTCGCAAGAAATGTTATTCTCAAAACAACTCGAAAATATTATGATACTTGAGTGGGCGAAATATCGACCAGTCCCGTCCTCTAAAGGTTAATCCCGCTTTGAAATTTCGCAATAGCTGCATGCGTATAGCTTTACATTTCGTCTTATTTACCTAAAGCAGTCGGTAATATATTCAACAATTGATTATTTTTTTTCATTTTTTTTACATTATGTGATATCGTCATTAATAAAAAAATATAACAATTTTGTTCAATTTAAAACGCAATAAAATTTCTGTGCAACATTTACAAATTCATACATTTACAAATTCATTACAGAGAAAAATAAAAGGCCACTCTGCTCCTTTTTACAACTTTAACGGCTGAAATTTTGCCCTGAGACTTCTTTTGACAAGTGTCACTAAACAAAAGGGTACCCTGTTTTGTGAATTTAAGGGGGTCCACCTGTGTAACGCTTAATTTTCAAGGCAATTTTCAAGAATTTTTTGCAGGAAAGGTACTAGTGCAATTATGATAATTTTTTTTTTATTTGGTAGATCGACGCTCTAACATTAATTTTTGATTTTACCACAATGTTTCGATACGTGGATATTCCTAGACGGCGCTTTAACGAGACCACTTAAAAGTAGAAGAGTCATTCGGCGAGCAGGATTTGATCGTACTTGATCATCTGAACCAAAAAAATAAAATATCACCTTCTTTATAATTACATTTTGAAGGTACTGACGATAAGATATTCACAAAATTTTGAAAATTGTTAATAGGGTGGCGCATAAACTAAAAAATGATATTTCAAGGTATCCTTTCCTCTATCTAATGGCTAATAGACGTTGGAAAAAAATTTTTGTAACATGAATCTCGCCGTTAGTACCACCAATTATACGTTTGAAAATTGTAGAAAAACAAATTTCATCCCGATTCATGTAAGGGATTTTGCGCAATCCTGCACGCCATTTCCAAAAACGTGGTTTCGAGAAAAATGCGTTTAAAGTTTCAAGACGTAAAAAAAAACGTTCATTTAAAAACACTCACGTTTAATATGCAATGCCAGCACCGTACAAGTCACCTTCCTGATGAATTGTAATATCTCCTAGATGATAAATGTGTAGAAAAAATATTTTTGATTCTTTGATAATCTTACACAGATGGACCCTCTTAACTTGAATTCTCTGCATGTGTCCATGCATCACTCTATGACATATCACACCCAATGTCAAATTTGAGTGGGCCACCAAAAAAGACTTTTGGACTTTCAATTTTCAATATTCGAAATTTCCCATTTCATTTTTTTCCCTTTAACTTTAAGGTAGGTGTCTAATCTAGAGAGCGAAAAACAAGCTTATTTTCGAAAACGTTTTTCTCAGCTTCTTTATTAGATATTACAATTACACAATTTTCTAGGACATAATGCTATCCTTATCGAATAGGAAAAAAATCGTTTACATCGTCCAGCGTTTTTTTTCCAATTTTCAGAGGGCGCCAAAGTCGAGTCCTCAATAAAAAGGTGTTCCTATGGCGGACTAACAATCTTCGGATTGGAAGGTTTGAAACAAAAATAGGAAAAAACTTTTTAAAGAGGAAGGTTTGCCACGTGGTAATTTACCACCGTTTGCCAAAAATCGATAATAGAAAAGAAATGACGACTATTTGGAAAACACTGTACGAAAATCGACATATTTTTGCACCGTTTGCGTCCTGTAAATTTTTATATTATAAATTTTTTTCCAAAAATCTGGTGAATTACCATACAAAACATCTTAATAAAGAATCGTACAAGGTTTCATTAAAATCGATGCAGTGGTTGCGGAGATTGTTTGTCCGCCATGGGAACACCTTTTTATTGAGGACTCGACTTTGGCGCCTTCTGAAAATTGAAAAAAAAAACGCTGGACGATGCAAACCATTTTTTTCCCATTCGATAAGGATAGCATTATGTCCTAGAAAATGTTGTAATTGTAATATCTAATAAAGAAGCTGAGAAAAACGTTTTCGCTCTCTAGACTAGACACCTACCTTAAGTTCATATACATAAAGTACACATAAAATTAGGAAAACTAGTAATTTCTGTACAACCTCGAATAGCTGACACTACAATTGTTGATTTTTTGTCCCTATTATGCTAAAAATAGTAATACATAAAAAATTGGAATTTACTAATTAATTTATGCAAGTAAATAACTTTGCAATCTCCGCAATCATATTGAATGGATACGTATCGTTATTCTCAAGCAAATTTTGGAACGATATCCGGATATCGAATTTCTCACCAAAGGATATTTGAAGGCATGATGTTACACTCCGACGTATCAGTGTTACATCGAAACAACACGACGTGTCATTAAAAATACACATTCCCATTTACAAAAGACGTCGGTGATCTTGAAATAAATGATTCGTCAAGCATATTACGCAACACCTGGAAGCGTATAATTTCTTCCTGAGACACGGAGAAAACATCTGAGTTATTTAAAGTGCTTGTGTTACATGGAACATCCTGTATTTGGAATTAGGTTTTACAATTCGTATAACGACCTTCAAATTATTGCAAGAGGGGTTTGGATGCGTCCAGAAATTACAAAAAAAGTCCACTTTTTGTATTATTATTAAAAATACACTCGACTTCTAAATCTTTTGTTAGGGAACCTTTTGACACTTTTCTTTCGAGTCTTTTGACATTGTCAATTGCGTACGCTTATTATTGTAAATAAATAATTACGATTTTTAATGCTATACAAAATTTTTTCTATTCTACTAGAGTATAACTTTCAGTGGAAATAATTTTTTTTGCATTTATATGCAGTCGTTTTTGAGAAAAGAATACGTCAAAAATGCTACTTTTCTTTTGGAATCCACAAAAGACTACCCGCTTGCAAATTTGTTATTTTAAAAGTAATAATAACAAATAGAATGTTGAAAATTGAGACACAACTTTCTTGTGTTGGGGTATATCTTTCAATGAAAAAAATTTAGGGCAGTTGCATGTATTTGTTTTTGAGAAAAAAATTCGTCAAAAATGCTACTTTTCTTTTGGAATCCATAAAAGACTACCCGCTTCCATATTTGTCATTTTAAAAGTAATGACAAATCGAATATTGAAAATTGAGACACAACTTTCTTGTGGTGGAATATACTTTTCAGTGAAAAAAATTTTGGGCAGTTACATGCATTTGGTTTTGAGAAAAAAATTCGTCAAAAATGTTACTTTTCTTTTAGAGTCTACAAAAGACTACCCGCTTGCATATTTGTCATTTTAAAAGTTATAACAAATAGAATATTGAAAATCGAGACACAACTTTCTTGTGTTAAGGTATACCTTTCAATGAAAAAAAATTTACGGTAGTTACATGCATTTGTTTTTGAGAAAAAAAATTCGTCAAAAATGCTACTTTTCTTTTGGGGTCCACAAAAGACTACCCGCTTGCATATTTGTCATTTTAAAAGTAATAACAAATCAAATATTGAATATTGAGACATAACTTTCTTGTTTTCCAGAATTTTCTCCGACAATAAATATAAAAAAGAAAAGAATTATAGGACCCAAATTTTCATGGATCGAAAAATAATTGTCTCTCTTCTTCTTTCATTGATAAGTTTTTGTTTAATTAGCCTTACCAGTAGTAGAGTATTTTTATATACGGTCCGAGATAGAGAGTTCTATGACCAGGGCTCTAGTGCACTATAGCCTAATCATAGTTTATTTTGCTGACTTGGATAAGTCAGGGAACTCCGTAGTAGGAGCAAAGTCCTCCGAGACACTGTTGGATCTAGTACAAATTGGCGAGCATCCAAGAAAGCTCGATCCGTAATGCTGCTGCTGCTGCTGCATCTTCTACTGTCGCTCATCCTTTTTCTCTTTTTCTTTTTCTCTCTCGAGTATTCTCCGTTTATATTCTCACAACGTCACAACGATCACTTGCAAGCCAACCCTATTAATGTGATCGCATTCCATGTCTCACCGCAACGAGAAATTCCTACCTGTAGGCCCCCTTTCTCTCCGATGGTCAATAAAACGAGCTTTTTATTAAATGTTTTGCAATTGCCATGCAAAATGTCACCCAATTTGGACATAAATAAACAAATTGGATATTGACAAAAATCCCACAAGGGGTTTCTTGGAAAAACGTCACTTTCGGAAATTGCCATAAATGTCCCGTTCGCTGGAATATTATTTTATGTTAGTCTCATCGAGAAAATTGATACCCATCCTCGTCTTCGATAACCATCCAATTTACCATCATTTTCCGTTATGGGAACCTAATGTTCAAGGCCGTGGCCCAATAACCGATTTATGTTCGTTGATAACCCACGATGTTCCTTTTCAAAGAATATGTTGAAGGGAGTAGTCTTTTGTGGACCCTAAAAGAAAAGGTGCTTTTTTGTTGAATTTTTCCTTAAAATCTTCTGCATGACAATGGTATAAATTTTTTTTTTCTGAAGGGTAGACCCTAAGGGTATAAAAAAGACGTATTTATTTATTTATAATAATAAGTGTAGACAGGTGAAACAAAATAAGAACAGTTATCCCGATGGAATGTGAAAAATAAAATAACGTTAAAAATGTCATTAAATATGACCATTTAAGGGAGCAACCCGAAATATATATTAATTAGTCAAAAATATAATAATATCCAAAAACCTTACGTTTAGGGGGTTTTGATGATGTTTTTATGAATTTTTGTTTAGGAAAATGATTGCAGGTTTCGAATTGATTTTTTTTTTCATAGTAAAGGGTATATCTTTGACTCTGTTTCGTAATTTTTTATTGAAAATAATTCACAAATGTAGGAGATACAATGCATTTCCCGGACCGCTGTTCAAAAAAGGTCTTCTTCGGTGACCATTGTATCTTCCACCTCACTCGTCTAAAATCAAAAAATCCAATAGATTCTGTTTTTGCATCGCATTATCTAGTCCTTAATCGAAGGATTTGAGAAAATATTAATTTTTGAAAAAATGGTCGACGATTGAACGCGAAAGTCCAAATTTTGATGAATAAATCACGTCATTTTCGTCGACCATTTTTTCAAAAATTAATATTTTCTCAAATCCTTCGATTAAGGACTAGATAATACGATGCAAAAACATAATCTATTTGACTTTTTGATTTTAGACGAGTGAGGTGGAAGATACAGTGGTCACCGCAGAAGACCTAGCGGTCGGGGAAATGCATTGTATCTCCTACATTTGTGAATTTTTTTTCAATAAAAAAAATTATGAAACATAGTCGAAGATATACCCTTTACTATGAAAAAAAAAACAGTTCGAAACCTGCAATCATTTTCCCAAACAAAAATTCACAAAAACACGCCTTCCTTTCGGCCGTCAACTAGATGTGACCCCTTAATACAGCGACTTGAGAAAACAATCCAAAGTAAATTTAATAACCAAAAATGAAATAACATCCAAAAACGTCAAACTTAATACAGTGACTTGAGGAAACACCCCAAAATAGATTTAATAGCCAAAAATAAAATAACATTCAAATATCTCATACTAAATACACAAGCTTGAGGAAACAACCCGAAATAGATTTAATAGCCAAAAATGAAATAACGTTCACAAATCTCATATTTAATATAATGACTTAAGGAAACCACTCAAAATAGATTTTATTCCCTACATACAAAAATTCAAAGCTTTTTTTACAGTGCAATACTTTTATGCTGTTTTAGAATTTTTAGACTTTATCTGGGGGGGACACCTACCTATATTTTTACTCAACACTACATTTAATTGCAACATTTTCTGTTTAGAGAAAAAATGACGTATTTTGCATTCATGTAATTTCTCTTCCGAACTTTCTTTTTTTTTCTTTTTTCTAATTTTGCATATCTATTTTAAATGATTCCTTCTTCGCGGATCAATGATGTGGGATTTCGAATTAGAGAGTTAATGAAATTCGTTTAACAACAACGACTACAAGGTGAAAACATCAAGGCGCTTCTCGCTTTTTTTTTTAAATCAACCATGTCCCACTTTCGAATATCGACAATTATATACACATTGCACTCGATCGCATGTGTGTATGTGCTCCATGAAAAAAATCTAGTTCTCTCGGCAATATTAGAATCGTTAATTTTAGTAGGGTTTTGCTAGGGTTTATATCACATTTGTTTAAACAATACATGTACCTATGGAATTCTAAAAAAAAAATCGTTATTCTTGTAAACTCATTGATAATACATACAGGCCTATGGTGGGCTCCGTTAAAAAATTAATTGAATGGGTCACCTCAAAAACGTTGTAAGGTACAAATTGCAAATTGTTCGAAAACCCTCGAAAATGAAAAAAATAACCCGATGGTGCGATAATAATTGTTTTAAAAAATTTGTACCTTCCAACGTTTTTGAAGTGACCCATTCTATTATTGCACGATCAGGTTATTTTTTTCATTTTCGGGGGTTTTTTAACAATATGCAATTTGTACCTTACAACGTTTTTGAGGTGACCCATTCAATTGTAATCAATAATTTTGCTAAACACCAAGTACTAATTTCTGACAATAATATTTTATAAATTCTATCACGCAAATTTTCTGAAAAAAGTGTATTTTTTTTAGTTTAATCAAAACAATTACACTTAATTTAAAATTTCTATGTTAGAAATTTGTATCTTAATGTGCTTTAAAAAAATACATTAATACTTCGCAATAACAATCTCTTCGGAACCGAGCAAACTCCTTATAACAATCTTCCCCTTAACCCCCACTCTGCGAGGCTATGCGTGACTAGGTTCCAGGTTAATGCGCAGGAGTATGCGCACACAAAAGATAAGGTGTTGGTTCGGTTCCGAAGAGATTGTTATAACGAGGTCCTACTCCAAAGCTGTATTTTAATATATTAAACCTAAATATCTAATAAAAAAACATTATTATTTAAAGGGAGCAATGAAAATTATATTTCACAGATCTGTGTAATTATTTCACAAAAATTCTTCAACATATTTGGGCCTTTCAAATACACACGTCACGTTGGGGACTCTAAATATTGTCCGAACAACGGGGAAATGCAGCAGTGACTAAAATGGCGACACTGAAACTGCATTCTTTATCGAGATATTGCATTCCTTGCGGATTTCAATAAGGAAGGAATGCTATAAAAGCTTGCGAATCGAATTGTTCCGGTCTTGGCAAGAATATTGCATCCCACAGTGCCGGTTCAAACGATTTCAGGTAGTACCGCTGCCAGGTCACGTTCAATTTGCGAGGGAAATTCGATATTTTGGCAATAAGTTAATTTTGAAAGCCATTAAGCCTCTCGGCGAGATAATCTATCGCTATTGAAAATTGCACTTTGCAACAATTCGCTCATTACGGTTCAGGTTTTCCATGAGGTATACAAATAGAAAGGCCAGAGAGACATACCGTAAGAGCAACAACGGCACAAACGTCGTCGAAAGTCTAATAACACCTACCAACGAGTGTGCCAATCAAATGTAGGTACAGTATTTATTAACTAGGCTGTATGAATAAATACTAGTGTAGTAGATGAATATCTGCTACACCTTTTTTCTGCTTTTCCACCGTTTCTCTTGCAAGAGTAGAATGAAGGAAGAACAATAAGTGCAATTACGAGTGTGTGAAACTAACATTTAAATTTCCACTTATCTTATCAGCTTTCTTCTTCCACATAGGTATTTTAGTTTTTTTTTTCGCACCGATATTATACAACTTTTCTCTAATTATACATCTCAACCCTTTAAGTGATAAAACGTTGGGTGGGACACGTCGAAATTGTGTCAGAGTTGCTTTTTCTGTGTGAAAACTCCCGAAATGAACTGACCTAAAATTCTCGAAATCTTCTAATATTTAGGCATTGTGATTAAATATGAATTAGAATAAAGAAGAATTATAATATAAATAAGTGGTGAATATAAATAATCGTTACTTAACCGCTTGAGTCCAAGCAGCGCGATCGCGCTCTTCAGATTTTATGTCGAGAAAACCCAGCACATCTCAAATGTTATGGACACTGAGGCGCGGTTGCGCTGTTCGGGATTCTTCGATAGTGTTTTTTCAATACCCCTTGGGACTCAAACGGTTGAAAACGAGCTTTCTTCCTTGTTTAACACGTTAATAGCAATGTTAAATTTACGTGAATCCCTATTCACGCCGTGTGGGTCGCAAGGGTATACGCTATTGCATTTGTCATAACCAGCGCGGCCCGAACGGAAAGTTTAGTGACGGTCACCGGTGACAGACATCGCAGTTAACGCGTTAAACCGTGGCTTAACAACCCTAGCTTAGGGTGGTCCAAAGAAAAAATCATTTTTAAGCGGGAACCCCAGGCATATCGTCATTTTGCTCCCTCAGGTAATAGTAATAAATTGGCAGACAGTGCTCAACAATTTTTTTTCGATATAAAATGCATTGTGCGTGAGTAAACCGCGTCATCATTGACAAACCACTGGACCTATTCAAGCCATATTTACACCACATGTTATCGAGGTGGTGAGTAACGTTTTTAGTTATGTTTCGTTACGTTAGGTGGCGCTTCTATATTTACGAGCCGATTTTCCTCTTATTGGCAAAAAGTCTTTATATTCGAAAATTTTTTTACGAAAGATCAATTATTTTAGTGTGCATTTCTTTTGTAGGTGACGCTACTGCCACGCTTTATTAAGTAAATCGCATTAATTAACACTATGCCGTCCGGCGGTACCACGTTGGTGCCATGCGAAAACTATCGGGCAAGCGCCGGTGCCACCCCGTTGGTGTCGTACATAAAGATTTGTACCGGCGCCAAACAAACAAGAAAAAAATATTTAATAACGAGACGGGCAAAGTCGCCAGGGACCCCCCCCCCCAAAAAAAAAATTCTAATTTATACAAAATGTCCAAAAATTTACAGATTAACATCAAATGATGAGGAAAAAGAACAATTTTTGTTAGAATTCGTACAGGCCAACTCCAAATCGACGAAAACACCTCCCGGCGACTAAAATCATGTTATTATTTTCAGCAACTCGTAGAAAATTGTTACAGCCACGAGTATCCGATAGTTTTGTTTCTTGCAATTCTTATCGGCACCTAAGTGCAGTGATAAGGTATTCATAAAAATAAATCATATCGATACTCTTATCGTCGTTGGAAAAGTAGTATTTAATCTTCCACAATCTTCCTCGGTATGTGCAATATATATACATATCGCAACCTAAAAAAATAAATATCAATAAAAGTTATCAATCGAAGTCGTATTTACCGATGACTCCGAACCCGATGTACTTATTTACCGAATAGCAGCAGCGCAATTAATAATGCTACCTATTTGATCCTCCTCGAAAGACTGGAAATGCGTCTACGCGTGTGTAAGTCTCATAGGTAATGGGCAAGCAAAGAATGTAACTAACTACAAAGACTGGTTGAGTTGCGTCTAAAGAAGGAACGACGGCGTAATTACTTGCTGGAAATACACCGCCGCGTGACGAGGGTTGCTTGCTTACTTCCAAAGGGATACAGAAACGAGAAGGTGAAAGAAAGAGAAGGAACTTGAGAAAAATAGGCGCAGATACCTTTATACTATATATGTATACATACCGAGGTTTCATGAATATTAATCCAAGTCCACTGCTTACACAAACACACGATACCCACTATGAAGCTTCTCATGAGCGAGTTTAAGGAAAGTGTTCTTTTTACTCGGTATATTCTTCTAATTATCTTTTTAGCAAGTATTTTTCACTCGCTGCTTAAAATTAGCTGTTTACAGCGAGTTTACCTTCGTATTCAAATAAACTCGTGCTTAACCCATTCGAGACCGGTTGCACGCCGTGTGTGCAATTGATTTCCGAGGTGCACAGCAGGTCTTATAGCCTCGCCAAGAGAAAACAAATTCGGTCTTAGGGACCGCGCTCGAAAAAAATCGCCGTCTCGAATGGGCTAATATCTCAGTAAACCCAATTGCAACCGAAACAACAATCATAAAAGGAACCAGCTAATCCCGACGAACCTTGTTCTGCTTCAATTTTCAATATTTTTTTGTTCTTTATACGCGATTTACTCCAGGCGATTTACCTATCGAATGTAAGAAACGCTAAAACAATTTATTTTCGACAAACAAACATTTCCTGTAAGTATAAGTAAAATCGGCCCATAAATTTAGAAATGCTACTTACCCGAATGGCACATAACTAAAAACCTTACTCGTCACCTCAATAACGTATGGTATAAATATGGCCTTAATAAGTCCAATGGTTTGTCCGTGATGACGCGGTTTACTCACGCACAATGAATTTTATATATGGACCGTTTATTTTGAAAGTGGTGTAGGTCCATTTAAAACAAAGTGAGATCACGTAATTTGCGTTTAATTTAGTGTAAACTTTTTATTTCTAACTAGTTAGAATTTAATTTCCTAAAAAAATGACGTTGCATGTATTGTTTTTTAATTTCAAAATACAAGTTCTTTCTGTCGCTGAATCCAAATCTGACATCACATTTTGAAAACTCAATATGGCGAAACTATAAAGCTTATTTCACCATACTTATTGTCAATATTGGAGGAGATTCAAGTAATTGTATCTGAAGAGCGATGCTCACGATATTAAAGTTTCATAAGCTTTCAACTATACCCAAAGTAACTATAATTATGTAAGTAAATATTGGGTCGTTCGGAAAGTAATTTCGTTATTTTACGTAAGATTTCACAGAAAAAAACGAAATTACTTTCCGAACAACCCAATAGAAATTGTACATTGAACTATCTCGAAGTGGTATATCAAATCATATGGTAGAAAGAACTCCAAAAGTACAGTTGGTATACTATAAATAAAATATATAGTTGCATATACTATGAATTACGTCGCATTGACCTATACAAGTTCAACTTTGCTCATACAGTCCAGTTTACCACATTTTTCTGTCTCAGTGCGGTGTTGTCTCGTATTGGGTATCTTGACCCTATTGTCTTTGGTATAAAGGTACAGTGTATTTTATTTGTCATATTATAACCCGCATTCTACCTGGTCTTCTTTTTTTACAAAACTTCGATTCACGCTTATACCACAAAAGAGCGAGAAATTCCGATTATCGTGTTTCATTATCCATCAGGTAGGTCGTTATTTCATAGGAGAATGCGAGCCGTGTCAAATCTTGTAGCCCGTAGAACATTACTTAATGATGGTGGAATAAGAGAAGGTGGAATAGAAGAAGGCAAAGAGTACGTGTATGGTGCAGAACCATAGGCTGTATAGTGCACTCTTTCTCTCTCTCTCTCTCTTTTCTTTTTTTTTCTTCAGGGTATTGCGAATCCGTGCAAGTATTATACCCCACCGGAAACAACATGCCTTCATGTATGGAGCCATGTACTATGAAACCTAGAATACTGTCGCTGGTTGGTTTGCCTGTGAAGGGCTAGTCTCGCTTGAGGACTTATCTACATGGTGGTTAGTTATTCAAAGCATGAAGAGAGAACAAATTCTGAGGAAAGAAATACGCTCGAGCTTTAGATCTTTTGCCTTCCAACCTTTTGATGCCTCAAATCTCTTGACAACTTTGCTTCAAGTCCTTTGGCACGGGCAGCGCCCATTTACGATTGACATCTTCCACGCATTGTTTGTAATTGCACAATTTGCGATGTGTATGTTCGAAAAAATAAATGAAGACCCACTGGAAGTTCAAAAATCGTCGCTTCCCTTCTTTGTCGCTTTGTTCCGAAGCCAATCATCGATTGGAATGGTCAATTGGAACGAGTAGCCAAAACGATCTCTCGTGATTGCAATGTTTGTCTGTCGATGAGAACCGCTGAGTTGCGGTGACAAAAGTGCTATCAACATTAGCTGTTGTCTCACAATTAGCGAGCTCCATTTTTGGGCCAAATTGTAGAAGGTCTCCGGAACCCAGGGAAACATTTTCAGAAACTGGGGCATTGGAATATACCGATGAATGCGTGGCAAGCACGGAGCAGATAGAGATAAGGAAGGAGTAGGTGCATCTCGTTATTGAGAAAGGTCGACTACCATTAAGATAAGAGACGAGTCAGTTGTTCTCAACGTGAACCTTGAATAACTTTTTGTTATTCAAGGAAGTTTTTAAAAAGTGCTAACAAGCGTATGATGTTCTTAACACGTTAACTACCATGTCGGTCACCGGTGACCGACAATAAACTTTCCGTTCAGGCCGCGCTGGTTATGCCAAATGCAATAGCGTATACCCTTGCGACCCACGCGGCGTGAATAGGGATCACGTAAATTTGACATGGCAGTTAACGTTTTAAATAGGTTATTGGTTATATTGCGCTTGGACAAAGCGACCACAAATTGTTATATTGCACGCTTCAAACTATGATATAATGTGTCTATCGATAGACTAAAAATAGGCTTCTCAGTTTGAAGAGTGAGCAGTCTTATACTATTTTAACCAATTGACTGCCAAGAATAAAGATCTTTACTTTTTTGGGCTTGGCCCTAACCTTTGTCTAAAAAGAGAGCCATGCCAATTGTGGCTTCAGGGGCATATGTATTTTGTTTAACCAGAAACTTTTGGCAACGAGTCTTTGACATTTTCCATGAAATCGAATTCATCAAAATTTTGGAAATGGCGGGGTCAGTCATACTTTGCTCTCTTTTATCTTGTGTTTTTATTTGCCATCCAATGGTATTTGTTTGTCATCAATTGAGTTTGAAAAGTGTGGAGTAGTGTTGCAATTTCTGTATGGATTTCAAAATGTAAGAAGGCTTTTTTTAAGGTTTATCATCGACCCTTGATAGTTTTTTACACGGGCAATTTGTAAGTGAGAGTGTTAGTAACTCCTTGACTGCCAAGAACAAAAATCTTTGTTTTTTTTTAGGACCAAATTTGGTCCAAACTGCCAGATGGATGCAAATCTTTGCCCAGTTTGTCATTACTCCAGTAACGCCTTAGTATGTTTAACATATTGGTCATATTTGTTTTCTTACATTTTTGTTTATGCTGAACACGAATTTTCTACCTCGAACTCAGTACAGTCAAAACAAAATGAAGATTCGTCTCTTTTTTTTTTCAAAATTGCTCTCCTCATACATTGGAGTCGAAAGGCTCGGGGCAACTTTCGCCATCGAGATCATGCTCAGCGCGCAAAATACGCCAAAAAAGGTACTTTAGAACCAAATAGATAAAACTTTTAGTTTCAGCAGCTGGAGACCATTTGATGAAATCACCGTAACCCTAGCGAAGGGGTTAAACGATAAGCCGGAGAAATTCGATAACACGGTAATTGGTTGGAACATTAAACGGCGCAATCACGCGAAGATTTAAACTGAAAATGCAGTGCGATGACGACACAGGTTTATAGCAACTGCGAGTCATCCCATCGGTCCATTGAGCAGTCGACCACGAGTTTCTATAAAAATGCACATGGCTTTATTACACTGCAACCCGATTAGTTGAATTAACGTAAATGCTAAGTTACAGCACATTGCGTTGCCACTTCGTCTATTCCTATGCATTTTACTATGAGCGTTTAGTTGCGTGGCCACTACCGCGCTTGGAAATAACCCCTGTCTTTGTAATTACGTACCGTGTCTTCTCATTATCACTCTGAGTCATGTATTTATACATTTATGCATATCTATAGACCTGGATACACATATGCATATATGTGCATAAATGAACGCACATAATGCGGACAATGTGGTAGTGATAACGGCTGGGCCAAGGTCACGGCTTGATTGAAAAGTTAAAAAAATTGTGGACGAGAGGGTTATTTATAACCAGCCATTCACAAGAGATTGACGCGACAATGGAGGCAATGTTAAGGGTAGAGAATTATTAAAGAATCCGTGGAAGAGATTAAAGTCAATTTTTATGAATTACTGCATGTGTAAATGCAATGGATGAATTGGAGGAAATTTGGAATTACTGCAGCGGGAGCAGGGAGCTTCGTCCCAAATGCACCCAATTTTTAGGTTAAAGTCAATTTTTATGAATTACTGCATGTGTAAATGCAATTGACGAATTGGAGGAAATTTGGAATTTTCGCAGCGGGAGCAGGGAGCTTCGTCCCAAATGCACCCAATTTGGACGTTGAAGTCAATTTCTTTGAACAACTGCATGTGTAAATGCAATGGACTAACTCGAGGAAATTTGGAATTTCTGCAGCGGGAGCAGGGAGCTTCGTCCCAAATGCACCAAATTTCTTTGGTGATTCTGATTGTGAGACAAGGTTTGGAGCATTTGGGGGTAAACCCTTTTGATGAAACTGTTTCGTTTACAGATTTTTGGGGCTGTTGTCAGAATTCATTTTTTTTTTCACAGACAATCCAATTACCAATTTATAATTTCTAATTCAATTACCAAGAACGCGAAAAGCTGAGTTTTATAATATAGAAACGCTCCGTGGCTGTACCAAAACTATGTCATCGGTGGGCAAAATAGTTGGACTATAAGGACATTTGGAACCCACAAAATTCAAAATGCCTAATGCAAAATGGCGGCTAAATAGTAAAAAAAGGGGTCAAAACCTCAAAGTTTGGCTTTTATGAAACATAAAGCGTATGTCCTACTATTTTTTTCTGGAATTCAAAATGGCACAAAAAAAGGGTCTCACGTCCAATGTACGTGGCTCCCTATTCTCGCCGCGTGGGTCGCAATGGCATTCGCTATTGTATTTGACATAATCGGCGCGGCCTGAATGGAAAGTTAACGTGTTAATAAACAAATGTAACGTCAAAATGACAGTAAGATCTTTTTTCTCTGTTACATCTCTTGGTATCGATTTTGGCTTGGCTGCACAGTTTGCATAAAAAATTGTACTTCTTGCTTAACATTTGCTGTCAGTTTTGTTAAACATTTCAACTTCTCTCGGAGATAACGCGTTAAATAATATGAGCAACTGCCTTCTTTTGACAGTAGGATTCTGAAACTAATTAATTCCTATTTTGTAACGAACCAAAATGGGGGGTGCCCAGGTGTCCTGCTGAAAGTTGACTTTTTTGGACCACCTATTACTTGGGATACAACTGACACAAAGCGGACATGTAACATAGGAACAAAGGAAAGATGAGCGAACCACTAAGGAAAAATGTACCAAGAGTGAAAAGTAGCTGGTATAGAATTTAGTCGTGGAAGTGAAAGGATCCTTTAACACTTTTGTACTTTTATAACGCGCAACTGCCTTTGAACGTGCGTTGCTTTGGCTCATCACTTCCGGCCTTAGCAGGGCAATGACTTTCTATTGTCCCTCCATAATTCTCAAATTACAAAAGATTGTTTCAAAGAAGTTGAACATTTAGTTGTTTAGAAATTTATAGTCATACCCATTTATGACCCAGCTTTCGGAAGTCTTCAAATAAGGTACTTTTACTAATTTTGAACGTAATTGGTAACTGTATCTCTTGGACATCGCTCGTGTCCATCAATGAGATTAAATATCAGATTATTCGTTAGAAGTTAAATATTTAATTATTTATTAATTTTTAGTCATACATTTATGATCCAGCCTCCAGAAATGTTCAAACAAGGTACTTTTTGGACCTTATACTAATTATTAATTTTTATTTGCTAATTTTTGACATAATTGGTAATTGTATCTCTTTGACATCGCTCATTCTATCACAAAGATTAAATGAAAGATTATTTCAAAGAAATTAAACATTCAATTGTTTATTCATCTTCAGTCATTTGTGACTCCGCTTATAGAAGACGTTCAAATAAAATGCTTTTACTAATTTTGGACGTAATTGGTAATTATATCCCTTCGATGTCACCCGCGTCCTTCAATAAGATTAAATAACAGATAATTCCTAAGAAGTTAAATATTTAATTGTTTATTAATTTTTAGTCATACATTTATGATCCACATTCTAGAAATATTCAAATAAGGTACTTTTTGGACCTTATACTAATTATTAATTTTTATTTGCTAATTTTGGACTTAATTAGCATTCGTATCCCTAAGATATCGTTCATGTCCATCAATAAAAATTAAATAAAGGATTATTCCTCAGAACCTAAACGTTCAATTGTCTATTAATTTTCAGTCGGGTTCATAAATAATAAAAAACGACATTTTCCATTTACGCCACTTGGCGTTGGAAGTTTTATCGGCCCAATGAAACGGTTCGGTAGCTTCGGAAGCTGACGATGACTCGGTACAAAAAAATCGGGACAAAACATATATTTTCATCCGAGGTCAATGATCCGTGAATTGTACCAAAACAAAATTTCGTTATAGATATAAGTGATACTGGCGGACTCGAAGCGAGAAGAAAATAACGGGTCCTCTCACCTTTGACCTTCCATGAGATGAGTCTACTCTGAGATCGTGGCACTCCCCTCATTGAACTTGTCCCAAATTCTTTGAAACCTGTGCAATGAAACTAGTCACGTTTGGATACGTATCCTCTTCCCAAGAGGAATAAGGAAAGAGGTTCTTCGCGGCGAAATAAATAAAATACGTTTGATGACGTATGGTGATGACCTTCCTCAAGAAAGGGGTCTGCCTGATAGTATTATCTAGCGTTACTTCTCTTTTTTTTTCAAACACAGTGGTCCATGAAATTCTCTTTGATCTTTTATTCTGAAATTTTGGTGTAAGTTTGAAAAGAGGAATTTTTTTTATAATTTAATTTTTTTTTAGAATCTATTATTGATTTATATTAGAAATGGTTTTTTACAATTTTCAGTTTTCACCTAAAGAAATGATAACAAGTATTTAAATTTAAATTGGCGCAAAAGGTATAACAAAATAAGCATATATCCAAATATCAGTCTACAGCAATTACAAAATACTGAAGAAGATCCAGGAAATTCTCTTTGGTCTTTTATTCTGAAACTTTGGCGTAAGTTTAAAAAAGGAACTTTTTTTAACAATAACATTTTTTTTTAGAATCTATTATTGATTTTTGTCTATTATTTTTTTATTAGAATTTATTATTGATTTATATCAGAAATGGTTTTTTACAATTTTCAGTTTTCATCTAAAGAAATGATAACAAGGATTTAAATTTAATTTGACGCAAAAAGTATAACAAAATAAGCGTATATCCAAATATCAATCTACAACAATTACAAAATACTGAAGAAAATCAGCAACAATTGATCGAAACGTATATACATCAAAAAAATTTTATACATATCGGCCGAAAAATAAAAAACCAAGGAAAAATAAAAATATTATCATCATCGACCAACAAAGAATTCAACAAATTATTTAATAATAACATTTATTAACCCCTTGACGTACACTGACGAGTCTGACTCGTCATTCATTTCATGGCTTTACTGTACAGAACTATTAAATTATTATTTTTTAATGTTATTTAGATGTTTTTTATTAACATCGATCTGATTAATAAAAATCCAAATTACAACATAAAATGTACTCTTTCTCAGTTTTCGCGTAACTGTTCAGTTGAGCGATATTAAATAGTATTTTTCGGTCCCATCAAGTTCCATTTAATTTGTATATGTCAAGGAGTTAAACTCTGAAAAATCGTAAGGCAAAAATGAAATACAAGAAAAGTATGAGCAAAGTTGTTGAACAAGTAAAGTTAGAATTATTTATTCAAACGCTTTGGGACGAGTCCCTTAAAGCGCGGACAAAATTATACAGATTACAAAAATACATACATTTTCAAAATACAAGCATATTCGGGAAAAACTCCTCTATGAAAAATAAAATAAAAGTTAAAATAAAAATAATTTACATAATGAAGTCCGCGATAAAAATAATGAACGTTATAAAATCACCAATAAGTACAGAGTGTGCCAAAAAAAAAATGTTAACAAAGGATGAGGGTCCATAAGGCGCGATTTTGTCCCCAATTACCAATTACGTCGAAAATTAGTAATTAGCATAAGGTACCAAAAAGAACCTTGTTTGAACATTTCCGGAAGCTGAATCATAATTGTAGGATTCAAAACGAATAAACAATTAAATGTTTAAGTTTCGAGAAACAATTTTTTATTTTAGTTTATTGATGGACATGGGCGATATCAAAGTTGATTAAAAATTGAAATAAGTCGGATTTATATAATAATAAACTTTTTTAACACTAATTTCACCAAAGATGACAAACGACACCTTTTCAAATTTGAATTTAGAATTATTTTTGATCTTTAATTTGATCTTTTTCACGCTCTCGGCAAACGAAATTGTAAGCTCGCAAGGGCACTCGGCTTTTACCGACAATCAATCCCATGGGCTAATTAAATTTGGTCAATTTTGGAGGGCAGAGCCCTCTCTAATCGCTATAACAGTTTAGATTCACAAAAAAAAAACGCCTGGTCCGGAAATAGAATCGTATATCCGCAATTTCTAGCAAGCACATTTCGAGCACGAAAAGCTGTTTTCTGTCCGACTGCGAAATGTTGAATCTTCTACGCGAAGTAATTTGAATTTTTCTGTCCAGTCACATTGGAAGGAAGATGAAGAGTGTGAGTTTCCGGCTAGACAGAAGCATCTTACGAGATTAAACAGGCTAGTATGCAAAAGAATGTAAAAGGGAGACTTAAGAGCATATGTTTTAATTGGATCCGATATCAGGACGTGACGTTGAATGTTGTCTGGAATCTTAATTTCATTCATAAATGATTGAAGCTATCCTTTTTTGTCAGAGCAAGCCTTTCTTTTGTAGTTTGTCGAATAAAAGATCCAAAAAGATTCGTCTCCGGTCTTTTTATTAAGGTAGGTGTCTAGTCTAGAGAGCGAAAAAATAAGCTTATTTTCGAAAACGTTTTTCTCAGCTTCTTTATTAGATATTACAATTACAATATTTTCTAGGACATGATGCTATCCTTATCGAATGGGAAAAAAAATGGTTTACATTGTCCAGCGTTTTTTTTTTTTTTTTCAATTTTCAGAAGGCGCCAAAGTCGAGTCTTCAATAAAAAGGTGTTCCCATGGCGGACAAACAATCTCCGCAACCACTGCATCGATTTTGATGAAACCTTGTACGATTCTTTATTGAGGTGTTTTGTATGGTAATTCACCAGATTTTTGGAAAAAAATTTATAATATAAAAATTTACAGGACGCAAACGGTGCAAAAATATGTCGACATTCGTACAGTGTTTTTCAAATAGCCGCCATTTTTTTTCTATTATCGATTTTTGGCAAACGGTGGTGAATTACCATGTGGCAAACCTTCCCCGTTAAAAAGTTTTTTCCTATTTTTGTTTCAAACGTTCCAATCCGAAGATTGTTTGTTCCCCATGGAAACACCTTTTTATCGAGGACTCGACTTTGGCGCCTTCTGAAAATTGGAAAAAAAACGCTGGGCGATGTAAACCATTTTTTTTCTATTCGATAAGGATAGCATTATGTCCTAGAAAATTTTGTAATTGTAATATCTAATAAAGAAGCTGAGAAAAACGTTTTCGAAAATAAACTTGTTTTTCGCTCTCTAGACTAGACACCTACCTTAAGAGTCAAAGAGAATAGAGAATTATTTATTTATTTACGCTTTGTGGAAGGTCCCCTAAAACGCGACATAAAATGTACAATTGATAACGATATATCATTTTGTAATACAAAAAATAGGCCCCACTATATAAATATGAGATTTTTTGGATGTTAATATTTTTTTGGTTTATCCACTTAATAGTCCAAAAAATCCCATATTAACAATTAATAATTAATATAAACGATTAATATATTAGGTTGGCGCGTATGTAATGTCGGATTTTTAAGTGAATATATAAAAAAAATCCGACATTTCATATGCACCAACCTGATATAATAAATATTAACATATGATAAATATATGAATAATTAATATAAACGATTTAAGGAAACAACCCAACCCATTATATAAATTTACAAACTCAATTAAAATACATAAAAATAATAAAACTACAAAACTATAATAACAATGTAACTAGCGATTCTTGTAATGGATAATTTGTTTTTAAATTAATACAAGACTTTAAATGGTTAAAAAGGAAACAATAAGCAAAAGGATGCATAAGTGCCCATGAATATGTGTGACTGCGAAGAGGAACTTCCATTTAGGTGCGATTATAACACAATGAGACTTCAAACGTGAATGCAAAATATGGGTCAATTTGAGATTAACTTCAATAACTTTCAATTTTTTTTTTTAAATAATCACTAGGTGCAGCATCGTTAATGACTGTTTCCACATTTCAATGTACATCTTATCTATGAGTTTGTGCTGCTGCTTCCTGTTGACAAAAATGTAAATTTGAGCAGAAACAAAAATATCACAATTTTGTTCCTTTCGAACAAAAATCCGGAATAAAGGGATTACGAAGGCACTTAAGCCTTTTTAGCCAACCATTAGTTCTCACACATCCGACCATAAAGATTGTAAAGATTGTAAGAATTGTGGAAAACTATTTTTGGTCCACACGGATCTTTTAATGAGGAGGATTTGCACTAAAAAATCGAAATTGCACAATTACTTGAAAATGGAGACTATAAAGCGCGTGTTCCTTTTTTCGCCTCGCATTTATTGTCCTCACGAGTCCGAGCATAAAAATTGTAGAGATCATAAAAATTGAGGACCACTATTTGTGGTCCACAAGGATCTTTTAAGGAGGGAGATTTGCGTTGCAAAATCGGAATTGCATAATTACTTGAAAATGGAGACCATGAAGTGAGTTCCTTTTTGGAGTCCCATTTATCGTCTTCACGAGACCGGCTGTAAAAATTGTAAAAATTGTGGACTACTATTTGAGCCGTTTATTTTGAAAGTGGCCTAAGTCCATTTTTAAAGAATCATTAGATGCGGTGCAAATAAATAGTTTTCGGCAATTTAATCGTAAATTTTCGAGTCTTTCATTTTTTTTTAAATGGACTTAGGCCACTTTCAAAATAAACGGCTCATTTGTGGTCCACATGGATCCCTTCAGGAGGAAAAGGATGAGGGTCCATAAGACGGTTTTTTGGTCCTAAGAGAGCACAGAATCCCAATATCTTTATTTTTACACATATAATCTGCTTTGATGTCTTCTACAACACACGTAAAAATGAAAATTGCGCATAATTGCGCTCATATTAAAAAATGCGGTTGAATATGCAAGGAAAGAGCTTTTTTTTGGAAAATAATAGAAAAGCTTAGGTTTGTCCCATTAAAAAAGAAAAGATATTGCTTAAACCTCAAGGTACAGAACATTAAAATTATTATAAAGATTATTATTATTACATAAATTCGACACATTCCAATTTTTACCCATTTTTAGGGCCGAAATCCCACTTTATGGACCCACATCCTTTGCACTGCAACGTCGAAATTACATAATTACTTGAAAATGGAGACCATAAACCGTATTCCCTTTTGGCCACCCATTTATCGTCCTCACGAGTCCGGCCGTAATACTTGTCAACCTGAGTAAAGTAGAGAACCGGATAATAAAAGGAAATGTCTGTACCTTGTGTTTTCAATCACTGCATGTGTGCAAGCGTGTTTGCTAGAAAAAGAGAAGTTGGTAATCCCATCCCAGTTTTCAAAAGAAGCTTCAGAATTTTCCATACAAGGATCACGGTTCGATATACGTCCTATGCGCATATTCCTTGTTGAGAAGTGACCGAATACAAGGATCTCTCTATCTCTTTCTCTGTCTTTGCCCATCTCTTTGCCCCTTTGGATGCATTTGATATAAAACGACGGATCAAGGCTTTTCCGTAAATGGCGAAGACACGGTTCTGGAATGCAATCGACTTTATCCTCGATAAATGACGTTTTGTATTTTCTTATTTTCCTGCCTATTTAAGATTTTCAGCAGGATAGCATCGCTAAAGTGTTAAGTAAATGGGGGAGACTGGGGTCAATTGGAACGTTTTCGACAAAATGGTTTATTGTGACTTCATTTTATAGTAGAGTTGCCAACTGTCATGTTTTCCCAGGACATATCGTGCTTTTTAAAATGTCTCGCGGAGTCCTGGATAGTTCTTGAGTAGCGTCTTGGATTTTTGCTCTTTTATTGCCTCCTGTTTTTAAACTGAAATCTATTTCCCGTTGTAAGAACGGGAGACCCTAAAAATCAGGACACCCCAGAAACCAGGACACCCCAAAAACCAGGATACCCCAAAAATCAGGACACCCCAAAAACCAGGATATCTCAAAAATCAGGAAACTCCAAAAACCAGGACACCCTAAAAATCAGGGCACCCCGAAAACCAGGACACTCAAAAAACTAAGACACCCCAAAAACCAGGACACCCCAAAAATTAGGGCACCCTAAAAACCAGGATACCCCAAAAATCAGGACATCCTAAAAACCAGGATACCCCAAAAATCAGGACACCCCAAAAACCAGGATATATCAAAAATCAGGAAACTCCAAAAACCAGGACACCCTAAAAATCAGGGCACCCCGAAAACCAGGACACTCAAAAAACTAAGACACCCCAAAAACCAGGACACCCCAAAAATCAGGGCACCCTAAAAATCAGGGTTCCCCAAAAACCAAGACACCCAAAAAACCAGGGCACCCTAAAAATCAGGGTTCCCCAAAAACCAAGACACCCAAAAAACCAGGGCACCCCAAAAACCAGGGCACCCTAAAAACCGGGATACCCCAAAAATCAGGACATCCTAAAAACCAGGACACCCTAAAAATCAGGACAATCCAAAAACCAGGAAACTCCAAAAACCAGAACACCGTGAAAATCGGGACGCCCCAAAATCCAGGAAACTCCAAAAACCAGGCCACCCCAAAAATCAGACTACCCCAAAAACCAGGACATGTCCTGGGGAAACAGAACGATTGGCAACTCTACTATGTCCTAACCTTCTCGGAATTAGTTCATTTGTTTCAAATGACTCGCGTTTCAACTGTCCCCAGTGTCCTCTACTATCAACCCCTTCGTCGTCAGTGACACGCAAATTCGCAAAAAAAGGTCGTACCACATCCTTTGAATCAACATAATGCATTTTTGCAGTCTTTGCAGCATTGCAAGGGCTCCCTAGTAATCTCATGCGCTTGCAAGTGCATTTTATTTAATTTCCAAAAGATTCTTGTCAAATACACCCGAGTGTAAATACTCCGATTGTGAGAAACAAGCAAAGAAGCGGCTGGTAAACTTCCCTACCCTGGTGGCCCATAAAACTCTCGTTCTTTCTCTTTCCAGCAAGAGCTTTAATATCGATCTTCCTGGCAAGGTCACTCCTTGAAATATCTGGCACGAAATATCCAGTAGAAATGAACCACTTCATACCTCATCCCCTGGAACACCACCACGTGCCCTGTTTTTCAGTCGGTATACAATCACAGATGAAGTACCATCAATGCTTTTCCTTTTCATTTTGAGGAATTGTGTAGAATGCTATGCAACCGTATTTTTATTTATATTGCAGCTTATATTTATTTCCTGGGGATTTTTTCTTCGTCAATCTACGTCATGTATAAGGAATTGTCTGTATTCAAATTAGTGGAAATTATTATAGATTCCTACCCCCGTTATATCACCAAAAGACGACTTTCAATTGAACAAAACTATTGTTTCAGAAACAGTAATTAAATAATTGTTGTTTTTTCATTTTCAAAAATTAAGAAATTATTATATTTGAGGGATTTGCGCCTCAAACATTGAAATTTGTAATTCTAATAAACATAATTTATTTGGGGGATGGGACAGTCTTATTTTTATTTATATCGCAGCTTATATTTATTTTCTGGCGATTTTGTCTTCGTCAATCTACGTCCTGTATAAGAAATTGTCTATATTCATATTAGTGGAAATTATTAAACGTTCCTTCTCCAGTTATGTCACCAAAAAATTACTTTGAATTAAAGAAAACTATAGTTTCTGAAACAGTAATTAAATTGTCCTTATTTCTTTATTTAAGAAAGGAAGAAATTGTTATATTTAAGAAGTTTGTACTTTGAAACATTGAAGTTTGCAATCCTGATAGACGTCATTTATTCGGGGGTTGGGGTAACCTTAGTTTTATTTATATTGTGGGGTATATTTACGTCGTTAGGGTTTTTTGTTCGTCAATCTACGTCATATGTAAGGAGCTTTTTACATTGAAATTAATGTAAATTATTATACATTCTCGCTCCACTTCTATCCCCACATAACGACTTTGAATTAACGAAAACTATTGTTTGTGTAACAGTAATTAAACAGTCGTTATTTCTTTACTTTCAAAAAGTAAGATATTCATATATTTGGAAAATTTGTATTTAATAGTCCTTTTAGAACTGATGAGACCAAATCCTTAGAGAGGCTCCCTTTTATAGAGAAAATTCCAATTTTTTGTTTACATAAAATGTTTAATATAAAATGGAATTTAATATATGCCATTTTTTTAATAAAATTTCCACAAATTGGCCATCTATGAACCTAAATAGTGCTCATATGCATTTAAAAATTCTAAAATAAATCAGAAAAGTCGAATAAACTGAAACCGAGTAGGTGGGAAGTATATGCTTCCTACCATTGCTCCCCAAGGTGTTAAGCAAGAATCTGAAAAATGCTACAAGACACCATACCAGAGAGTTCAGAATAGTTGGGACGTAAATAATTTATCGCACCATAACGCACAAGTATTATAATAAAATCAAGTTTTATTGCAGAATATTGAACTATTTACATACGTTATTGATTGTACATAGCTACGCCTAACTTTACACATTGGCATGTAATGTGCACATACCGTAGTATCGAATGGACGCATGGATAATGCAGACGCCCGCGTTATAGAATTATTGACACATTTTGCATTACGTTTATTGCATCAATAACCTAATACGTGGCTGCGATATTACAATATTGGGGTTGGCCTCTAATAGTTATTATCTGCTTTTGGGATTATCAGCGCGTCCATGTGTTTCCGGCCACTTGCGTATTTGCTGATGGCGTATTACATGTATTTCACCAACGTACGTGCATACGTTGCTTTCTTTATTGATTTATTATGTTGTCTTACAAACACGATGCTATTCTTGAACAATGCAAGCAATATTTATTAACTAATAATATTGACGGAACTGTTGGAACGATACTTAAGCGAGGACTTATGTACGTACTTTCAAAGGTGGTTACGCTATTTATCTGATTTTACCGGGTGTCTGGATGCTTATGAGAGATAGTGTAGATATGTGTGCCTATAATTATGAAAGTGGTCTAAGTCAAGATTTGAAAAAGATGAGATTTTCAGTTACCTCGCATCATTTTATCTTGCAATAAATTTTTTTTCTTCATTAAGAGGGTCAACCCGTGTGGCAGCCGTGTTTTTTCGAAATTTTTCTTGATGAAATGAAAAGACACAGAGCTTTCAAATTTTTACTACATATTTATTCATTCTTCAATTATGTCTCTGAATTTTGTTATACGAAAATATACTTACGATCGTGAGTTATACCGCTTGAATGGCAGCCATGTGAAAAAAACGGTGTCCATGATTCCGGCAGATTGGCTTATCTGAAATAAAAAAAAAAATATTGCAAGTTGATCTATAAGTGGATGGCTATCGCCGGAATGGGGATTTTTTGAAAATATTGAACATTAAATTTTTTACATGCTCTTAAACATTAAGACCCAAAATTTAATGATTTTTTTGGACTATTTTTTCTGTAAAAAGAAGGCGGTTCAATGTTTTTCAAAAATCCTCATTCCGGTGATAGCCAACCACTTATAGATCAACTTGCAATTTTGTTTTTTTATTTCAGATAAGTCAATCTGCCGGAATCATGGACACCGTTTTTTTCACATGGGTGTCATTTGAGCGGTATAACTCACGATCATAAGTATATTTTCGTGTAACAAAATTTAGAGACATAATTGAAGAATGAATAAATATGTAATAAAAATTTGAAAGCTCTGTGTCTTTTCATTTCGTCATGAAAAATTCCGAAAATATCTCAAAAAAAAAAACGGAAACAAAAAATTATGGGCACATATATGAAAGAAGTGCATGCAAATAGCACATTTTTATTATTAAAATTTGAGTTATTCAAAAAAATTCCCGAAAATTCGACATTTGGAATCGAGTCTACGCGTCAAATTACTCCTAAAAATGAGTTGTTCAACCACAATTTTAAAACTTTAATTTTTACCCCATTTTGTGGGATGGCCAAGGTGGGAATTCCCAAAAAATTCGACTTTTGAAAACAACTTTTGGGAACTTTCAGAACACTCTCATTCGATGAATTTTTTTTTGCGAGAAATCCATTTCCATTATTACCACTATGCTTCTACCAAAAGTGTCAAAAGACAACTTTTAGAATTTTGATTTAGAATTATTTTCGAAGTTTGATTCACTCTTTTTTTGAAATCCACAAACGGGAGGTGCTTAGTAGAGCGATTATGCGTCTGTAAAAAATTTGGTATCAATGAAGAAAATCTATTTGAATTATAATTCTAGATTTTTGGTTTTGGATTTTTGGTTACGCATAATTAGCGCGGTAGAAATAGTTTTAAAACTGCAGATATTCAATTAAAAATCAGATTTTTCCGCAAAAAAATGGGTTTTTGACCAATTTCCGATAGGATTTTTGTTATATAAGATTTATTGTACTCAAAGAAAAAAAATTATGCAAAATATTGTGTAATTATAAAAACATTTCGTTAAATTTTACCACCAATTTATAATTTTCCTTCTGTTGGTGCACTTATTTTTTTTTTAATTCTTCATAATATTTCTATTAACTCGTGAAGTGAAATAATTTTCTTATTTCCTCAATGTTTGTTTCCTTCGCTCTATTTTTATTTCTCCTTTCAGAACAATACTAGGTACTGACCGTTCTCAACAGTTTCTTTTCCACTCCCTTCTCTTATATCTTTTCTAGTAGTGGCCTTGGCGTTGCACAGTTAATTAGAACCTCTCTAGCTTTTACATATTTTTAGCTTGATTCCCATTATATTCTCATAGTCAATATACGAGAGAAAATTCCATTGGAGTGTAACACAGACATTAACCATTTCACGGGTAATGGATCATATTTGTACCAGAAAAAAATGTCTAAGTTGGCGGTGGGTTATATATGTACATTTGGTACCCCAACTTGGTATAGCTTCGTACAAAATTGTACAAGTTAATGATAAAACTTGGTACAAAGTGTTGAAACTTGGTACAATTTAGCAGAACTTGGTACATCTTGGTTTAAAGTGGTACAAAATGTGAAGACTTGGTACAGCTTGTTACAAAATGGTACAAAGTGGCGCAAAATGGCACAAAATGGTATTACTTGGTACAACTTGGTACGACTTAGAACAAAATGGTAAAACTTGGTACAAAGTGTTAAAACTTGGTACAACTTGGTACAACAAAATGTGAAAACTTGGTACAGCTTGTTACAGAATGGTACAAAACGGTACAAAGTGGCGCAAAATGGTACAAAATGGTACAACTTGGTATAACTTAGTATAAAATGGTCAAACTTGGTATAACTTAGTATAAAATGGTCAAACTTGGTATAACTTAGTATAAAATGGTCAAACTTGGTACAAAGTGTTCAAACTTGGTAGAACTTAGCAGAACTTGGCAGAACTTGGTACATCTTGGTTTAAAATGGTACACAATGTGAAAACTTGGTACAGCTTGTTACAGAATGGTACAAAATGGTATAATTTGGTATAATTTGGTACAACTTGGTACAACTTGGTACAGTTGTCAGTACAAAATGGTAAAACCTGGTACAAAGTGTTAAAACTTGGTACAACTTAGCAGAACTTGGTACATTTTGGTTTAAAATGGTACACAATGTGAAAACTTGGTACAGCTTGTTATAGAATGGTACAAAATGGTACAAAGTGGCACAAAATGGTACACAGTAGCACAAAATGGCACAAAATGGTACAACTTGTTACAAAATGTTACAACTTGGTCCAATTTGACCATATACGTATACTTGGTGTCCCAAATTGGTACAGCTTTGTGTTCCAACTTGGAAAAACTTGATATCCTAACGTTTTTTGGTCACTGATTTTAACTCTCGTCACTTTTGGTACAAATCTTTCAAATACTCCACTACTAAAGGGGTCAATTGTGCAACATCACTGCTAGTCCTGAGAAGAACGATAGCAGAGATCAAAAGGAACAAAACTGGTACCATTTATTATTATCCAAAACGTTACGGTTTTCGAAATAAAGTCACTTTTCTCATATTTTACACAACGGCGAGGGTTGCTGCGGTTACAGATTTTGAAGCTCTTAATTACATAATTTTCAACAATTAATCAGTAAGAAAGGAAGCAGGAGATCAAAAGACGGTACCGGGTAACATAAAAAGGGAACAAAAAGGAAAGGAGACTATTCATAAAATGTAGATAGACTTTGCCAAGCATATTTTAGCCCCATATGTTCCCGATATTGGCCTGCTTATGTATCGGTCTCTAAACTCATCTCAAAAACCGGTCTTGTAGTACCTGTGCTGCTTGTACTGATATTAACCTGAGCAGAGATGCGTAACGTTCCTGGGTATCGTGAAAGCGCATTGTGTTTTGCTTTCTTTTAAAAGAAGAATTTTTTTTTTTCTTTATTTTTTTAAACAGTATTCCCCAAAACGATATTTCTCTGTTTGTTACTTTTATTACTACACTATAAAAGAAGTTTTGAATTTCAACATACACTTAACTGTGAGATTAAAAAAATGACAAGTTTCATCGAATTTAATATAAAAAAGTTTATAAAATTTAATATTCGTTTATATATAATTTAATTAAATTTAATTAAAAAGTTTATATAATTTAATATAAAAAAAATTACAAGTTTCATCGATTTTAATATAAAAACTATTATAAAATTTAATATTCGTATTTGAATTGTTAAAAATATATCCATATTTTTATTTCTTTTTTCCTGGAATTTGGATCAACCATTTCTATGAAATTTCAAAACCAAATGTAATTGTTCAACCCTTAAAGGACACTTTGGGTATCGGGAAAAAAATCTTTGCATAAAAAGGCATTTTTTTTACTTGCTCTATGAATGTAAATTTTTTAAATTAATTTCATTTATTTTTTTTTATTGGTTTATTATGCCCTGGAGTCTGTGGGGCAATTAAAGATACAAATTAGAGAATATTTATGTCTCTTCCAAAACACTCTCTCTTTATTTTGAGCAGTTGAAGAATGTACAGGAACTTTTATGACCCGAAAAAAAAGCATTTCTTCGTTACAGTAGTCACTCAAAGTGCACTCACGATCAGTCAGTACGCTATTTTACGTTTTATACAAAACGTGTGCTCTTTAAGGGTTCACTTATTGGGTTGGTGCATAATTAACGACGATTATTAAATAAATATCCATGCAAAACAGCATCGTCGTTAATTATGCACCAAGACAATAATTTCCATGAAATTAATAAAAAAAAAAACATTTTAAATCTTTATTTTCCATGGTTTTGTTTCGTCGTTAATTATGCACCAAGCCAATAATTTCCATGAAATTAAAAAAAAAACATTTTAATTCTTTATTTTCCATGGTTTTTTTTTTGTTCGATAAGATTATATTTTATATTAATTAAGCGTTTCGATCAATTGATGCTGATCCTCTTCAGTAATATTTGATTTGAAGTATTTTCGTGAAAAATATAATTATCCAGATAAAAATATCAAAATAATGCGAATAACATTAATTATATTTTATCAATGACGATCCACATTTTGATTTATTATGGTGAAAAGTGAAAATTGTAAAACTGTGAAAAACAAAAACATTTTTTACAGTGCAGCTGCTGTGACTTCAGCATTTTCATAAATTGTTTTTCTTTTTTCGATATTCGTAAATTGAAATCTGCAAAAATGAGTAGAAAAGAGGATTTCAAAAGCAAAGGTCAATACCACGAAGCTGGTCTTGTTACATGGCATGTTATTACAATTGACTTTTTCCACTCGGTCAATAGTACAACGTAATGAAACATATCTTCGACTTTCTTTTTCTGTGTTCTTGCTAAAGTCCAGGTACCGGCCATAAAATGATTTACTATTTTGTATTTCCAACATTGTTGCTCCCAATTAACTTAAATATATATCTTCCGTAAGAAGGAATATAAAATCCCATACCGTAAGGAAAGAATGTGGAAAGAGTAATGAACTTGGGGCTGTTAATAAAAGCAACGAGCACGTCACGTAGGTAATATCATTTAATTGTTTGTATGTATTATATATGAAAGTTGCTTTTACGAAATCTTTTCAGAAATGTTCACCAGACTGTGACCCAATGAAGATCATTACAATGTATTACAGTTAGTCAAAACTCGCGATTACAACGGATTTATTCTTTCACAAAATTTAAATGAGCTTTAATCACAGCCTGTCGTATATAATTAATAAATGATATCTCGATAATTAGCAGCTACAAAATTAATTACACTCGACTTTTAAACCTTTTGACAACTCGGGACCGGAAACGCACGAGTCTTTTGACAAAATAAGTTACGCTCAGGGGGGCCACTGCCATTGGCTACCGGGGCAATGAATACTCGCCTCAAGCTCGCGTGCAGTGAAAACTCGCCTTCACGATTTTTTGTATTATTATTTTTTGTATATTATGCGGGATTGAAATTTTACGCGAAAAATATCAGAGGGAGGTGGGCGTTGCTGATGTCAAAAGATTTGAAAGAAAGGCGTCAAAAATTTTGAATTAAAATGTACATTAAAATTTTCTATATTTTCAGTCTTCCGATGTTGAATTTTTCCTTTTTTATTTTGCGAATTTTTATCGGATTTATTTATAAAACTTTGGTTTTGAAATTTCGTTTTTATAAATTTATTATAATTATGTTCTTCGAGTTTAAATTTAAAAATATTGAAATAAAAGTGTCCATTAAATTAATTTTGATTTTTTGGATCAAAAATGTTATGAGCCAAAATTCTTCGCCGTGTAATCAAAAGTCAAAAAGGAAGAACAATTTCGAATTTGTCCTGTGGTAATTTAACCCTTAAATAGTCCACTTCGGTAAAATAATTTGGTTGACACACTGGGGTTTCTCAGACCCCAGCGATAAAAATTTGTGTTGCGTAAAACCTACCGACCTTTCAAATTTAAGCAAAATTAGATTATTTGATGCAAATATATGAGTCGCTTATTTTGAAAGTGGCCCGAGTCCATTTTTAAAGAGTCATTATATCTCGGCATAAATAATTAGTTTTCAGCAATTTAATTATAAATTTTCCAGTTTTTCATTTTTTCTTTCGAAAATTGGATTTAGGCCACTTTCAAAATAAACGGCTCATATCAGGTTGGTGCATAATTGACGAGGATTATTGAATGAATGTTCATGCAAAGAAATCGTCATTAATTATGCACCAACCCAACGCATGAAAAAAAAGTGTAATGTTAACATATAAATAAAAGAAGAAATAAATATAAATATATCACATGAAATGTGAAATTTTCTTACCATAAAAATGCTTAACCAACCATTGGGAGACATTTTTTTAGAGAAAAATTTATTTTTTTTACACTAAATATTTAATACAAACATTAATTAATTGATGCAAATTTTTACAAAAGTTGCACTACTTTGACTTCGACAAATCCAACAAAATGCTTATATGTGCTTTAAAACTGCGAAAGTGGTTCGAAAACGTGAAAAAAAACTGCAAATAAGAATTTAGGTGCCACCGTCCCTGAAGAAGGTAATCTACCAGCCCTTATTCTGAAATTTGATTGTCTAATAAAAGGCGATGAGCAGGAAAATTGCATTTCGGCATATAATTAACACATAAAGAGCACTTCTGGAATAGTGTGAAATGAGGTTGGACGGGCTGGGGGGTAGCCAATTTTACGAATATAAAGTTCTACCTCAAAAATTTCAAATTTATTATGAAACCAACACATTGTTATTTTTGAATTTGTAACAAATAGGGTATCATCAAAAATTTAGCTGGATTTTTTTTGAACACAGATTTGTACAAATGCATTTCCACTTTTCCCCGAATTCATGAAAATATAATAGACCCCTTTCATCTTCAACTATTTCTAGTTACTTTCAGACTTCGCATTAATGTAATTAATTAAAGTTCACTTTTTTGAAATGCCGTGACCAAGTTTTTGCTCCATCCAACCAGTATGAGATTATTGAAATAAATTCAATCTCGTATAGGAACACGCATTTCATTGATGCATACAATTTATTGGGTTCAGATATGGCAAGTACTGGAACAGGTTTTGTTTCTTGAAGTAAAACTAGATTTGTAGACTCGAAAGAAATTTCTTTCGCCGTGTATAAAAAGGATACTTTTTTCCGACCTTTTGGAATTGAAAAAGCCTAGGAAGGGAAAAGTTCTCACGAATCCTGAGAAAAAAGTAAAAGTTACGACCTCAAGTTGCTCGAGTGGCCCGCTAAAAGGGATATTAGGAAACAAGTTACAAAAAACGGTACAATTAAGTGACAGAATAAGAATTTCCAAATGGGAACTCCCCCCAAAAAAAGGGCAATTAAAGAGGGATGACCATTTAGAAGGTCCGAAAATTAGCGATTTTGTAGGTTTTTTTTCAAATAAAATGGATTGTCGGATACTATTGGAAGTTTGCAGTCTTTTTTATTTAGTGTTTGAACATTGTAAAAAAAAATCGAAATATTTTTTTGAATACAAAATGGCGATCGTAGACGCCGGCCATCTCGCCGGTAGTCTTACAGCTGTTGGCATTGTAGCTTCGGCAGTAATTGTCTCAAACGGATGAACCAATTTTTTTTTTAAAGTTTACACCCATACGCTATCGGTGTACCAGTAGAATTGAAATATATGCAAAATTCGCAAGATGGCAAACCATCAAAGTCAATATTGTAATTTTCCACCAGATATTCGCTACATTTATGTAAAAAAAACTATATGATGTAATTCGAATTTCACACGGTTTTTAGGTTCACCGATAAACTGATAGTATAAGGAAGATCTGTGCAAAATTTCATTCAAATCGGTTGAATAGTTTTTGAGAAATAATGCCAACAGCTGTAAGATACTACTGGCGAGATGCCCGGCGTCTACGACCGCCATTTTGTATTCAAAAAAATATTTCGATTTTTTTTTACAATGTTCAAACACTAAATAAAAAGACTGCAAACTTCCAATAGTATCCGACAATCCATTTTATTTGATAAAATAAAAATCTACAAAACCACTAATTTTCGGACCTTCCAAATGGTCATCCTCCCTTAAGGTGTATCGGATAAGGTCGATTATGGACAAAGGCGGTAATTCAACTCAGATTTGCAAAGCGTGGAAATTTTTTATTTGATGATACAAAATGTGATGAAAAATGTGATACAAAATATAATAAAAAAATGTTAGGGTCAAGTTTTTGCCAAAGAAGGACATTTTTCAAAGTTTGAAAAAGGCGTTCAGTGCCTTTTTATTTTTTTTTATAACGAATTTCTATATTTTCCTTGATTTTCTAATTATGTAACTACATAAATAAGTTACTGCTAAGGCAAGAACTGCTTGAAAACTAGTTTCATTTATGATAAATAACAAGAATAAATCAAAATAAATTGTACAACCTAGCGTTTTTGTTGCATTAATTTTCTGTAACTAAGTTGTTGAAAATAATAGCCTTTTTAATCGATGGGATGTATTTTATGGTACTTTTAGTAACTATATTTTATAATAACAATATTTTTTGTTACCGCAGTCGGTATCGAATTACAGTTGCACACCTTGCAACAAAAATTGTTTTTGTTGCACAATGCGTTACAAAATATAAGTAATTCATTGAGTAACGACTTCCATTCATACCGGGATCTTCAAACTTGGTCAATTTATTACCAAATGAAGGAATCAATTTATTACCAAATTTCTAAAATTTCAAGGATTTTCTGTTCCAAACAAAGCGAACAAAATAAATTATTTCTAAGGCAACGAGAAGCCAATAACTGAGAGGCAATAGTTTGAAAATTAGTGTTATTTATGATATATAACAAGAATAAATTTAAATAAATAACAAAACTCAGTGTTTTTGTTGCATTAATTTTCCATATGACCGTTGTTAAAAATAATAGCATTTTTAATCGATGAGAAGTATTTCATGACATTGCATTATTTGTTTCATGGCATTTTCAATGACACTTTCTTTTGTCATCTCGGTCAGTATCGAATTGGAGTTGCCCAAGTTGCAACAAAAATTGTTTTTGTTCCATGATGCGTTACAAAATATAAGTAATTATTGAGTAATGACTTCCTTTCACACCAGCATCATAAAATTTTGCCAATTTCTTACGATTAACACTATTTCTACCAAAGGTGTCAGATGACACTTTTTAGAATTTGAATTCATAATTATTTTCGAGATTTAATTCAATATTTTTTCGAAATCCACAAACGGGAGGTGTTTAGTAAAGCAATCACGCGTCTGTAAAAAATTTGGTAATAATTTAAAAAATCTATTTTAATTATAATTCTATATTTTTGGTTTTCGATTTTTTATTGTCTATAATTAGCACAGTAGAAATTTTATTAAACAAAATGAGGGAATCCTCAGGTTTCCTGCTTTCTCAAACCCTTGAAATTTTCATTTTCATTTGTTCGTACATATTTCTTATTCATTGTTTAATTATTCTCATCACTTCTCCTACTCTGCTTCAGTGGCACCTACTTGCCCACAAAAATTATCTCACCTGCTTTAATCAGTTCTTTACCTCACTGTGTAATTTTAATTGTATCTTTAATTGTCCCATGGACTCCAGGGCACCATAATAAACCAGCAAAAAAAAAAAGAAATTTTCAACCAAAGATAGTAAATGCAAAAAAATAAATATTTTACCATCCATTCCAATCTATAATTCCGTTTGAATTGAGAATGAAGAACGGTTCATTGATTTCAGTAAAGTCAAATAGAACTTGGTCTTTTTTTTTCTTATCTAGTCCTGTTTAAAATCCACTCTCGCTTGACATTCCATGCCATATTCAATGGGAATCGAGTTAACGGTATGTATGTATGCATGTATGTGTGATATAGCTATAGAGAAACGTTTTTATGGTTTTATGTATACCGTGTATAAAAGTAGTAATAGTACAGTCGAGTAAAATGGAACCAACCAAGCAACCATCACACTACTCTTATCCGAAGCCATGTAACTTCGTTACCATTAGATGTTACGCCAAGTAAACTTTCTGTCCTTAACAAAGGTGAAATCATCTTTTACAGACTTTTTTGCGATTTGTACATGGCCGTCATGTAAAAAAAGGTGATCAAGGAAAATGGTCAGCAATTGAATGGGTCACCTCAAAAACGTTGTAAGGTACAAATTGCAAATTATTAAAAAAAAACCCGAAAATGAAAAAAATAACCTGATGGATTTTTTTAAAAAAAATTCCATTTTTTAAAAAAATCCATCCATTTTTTTGAAAAATTGTTTATTAATATCCATAAGGTTATTTTTTTCATTTTCGGGGGTTTTTGAACAATTTGCAATTTGTGCCTTACAAAGTTTTCCAGGTGATCCATTCTAATAGACTTTCTGTTCAGGCCGTGCTGGTTATGACAAATGCAATAGCGTATACCATTACGACCCACGCGGCGTGAATAGGGAGTTACGCAAATTTTACGTAGCAGTCTACGCGCTAATGTGTGATCGCAACGCCACCTATCGTATTCACAGCACGCTAAAACCGCTTCTTTTCGACTAAGAAACATTTTTTACAAGTGTAAAAGTACGAAAATCGACATATGAATATGGAAGTAAGACTCCAGCGCCACCTACCGGAATGAAACGTATTGAAAAACCTTACTCGCTACCTCATTAACGTATGGCGTGAATATGGCCTCAATGGGTCTAGTGGTTTGTCAGTGATGATGCGGTTTACTCACGCGTAATGATTTTGCACGTCAAGATATCGATGAACAATAATGAAATTATCAAATTCATAAAATTTAATTAAATTAATGATCAAGCTGAATTATGTAAGAAATGCGGGCTAAAAAATGTAGAATGATAATATTTCCCCTAGCCCTGGCCGACTGACAATGAGATTCAAGAGGTTCCTCTTGAGTGCGAATCGGGCGATCAAGCTACCTATTCTACACACATGTGTGCCCACATACGAAGATTCGCTATCAAAATTCGTAAGCTTACATCACTTAGCGTAACGTGACAGGAAAGATACACCGTATTTTGATTACACGACGTGGTACATGAAATAGTGTAATAATAATGTGCGCAGCATTTATATTTCTATTTAAGCCCTTGCGAAATTATAGTTTAGTAACATTTTAACGGAAACGTCAGTGCATAGAATGACCATCGCTATTTCTACCAAAGGCATCGGGAGCCACCTTTTAGAATTTTAATTTGGAATTATTTAATCTCTTTTTTTTTTAAATCCACAAACGGAAGGTGCTTAGTAGAGCAATTGAATGGGTCACCTCAAAAACGTTGCAAGGTAAATTCAATTAATTTGTCCTTACGAGGTTTTTGGGGTGACCCGTTCAATTAATCGTCCGTAAAAAATTTGCTATCGATTAGGAAAATCTATTTTAATTATAATTCTGCATTTTTGGTTTTGGGTTTTCTATTACGTATATAATTAGCGCGGTAAAAATATTGTTACGTTAAATCGTTGCAACGCTTTTGAGAATCCGTTGTTATTTGTCAATTGTCCGAACGTCAACGCGAAAATTTCAATCCCTAACGAAACAGCGCTTCTGGTACAAAGAAAAAACCGAGACAAGATTATTGGGCGAAAATCGATATCTCGTTAAAAAAAAAAGAACAGATATTCGTTGTATCTATTTCAATGAATACTGAAATAAGACCGCTATAATAAAAATATGACCAGAAATATGAAATTTCATATTTTTTTTTACGTTAAATTCGACGCAATTTCCGAGTTTCTTGAAAATTCTAATTATTTGTATAGTATAATAATAATAACAATAATAACAATAATAATAACAATAATAATAATAATAATAATAATATATTATTATTATTATTATTATTATTATTTTTATTATATTATTATTATTATTATTATTATTATTATTATTATTATTATAATATTATTATTATTACAATAATAATTCTTGTATAGTAATGTTTAAAACTTTTACAATGCCTCTACACTGCAAAAATGTGCTTAATTAATAGTTGATTTACTCATATCACAAAAATAACATGTAACTTATTATTATCCGTCTGTATTATTCTTATTTCACATCTGCCTATTAATAAATTGCTCCAGTTACCTGGAACACATGAGTTGGCACGACGTAGAGAATAAGCAAGAGCAGTGGCTAGCGTTAATACCCTTTCTGTCTCTATCGATTATAAGTGAACAGTCTCTGAGAGTATAAAGGGTTGGCTTCCTTGTCCGGCACGCTTGTTGGGTTGAGAGACCTTACCGGTGTTGAATCCTGTTATAAATCGAGAGATAATCATATCGTTCTCTAACGACTAAAGGCAACAGTGCATGGAGCAACGAGAAAAATGAACATCGCCTGTAATAATGGATCCATCATTTCGGATTTTGAAAATTCGGTATTTAATTGGAGTTTCGCGACCTCGTGTACAGCGAGAGACGAGATTTTTGAATTTTCAAAATTTTATATGGGATTCGAAGTCAGCGAACCGAAAAATCTTTGTTCCGAGAATGGTGTGATTTTGAACATAAAGAAATTTCCAAAATAAAATGTCTTAATTATTTTTGATATTATCGTTAGCTATGAATCAAAAATATTTTAATTGTTTTTGTAAAAATATTTGAAATATTTATTTTCATGGATATCCCGAAATTTATATTTATAACAAAGGGAAAAAGAAGAAAAAGTTATTCTCCAAGATCTCAGGCAAATGTCCCAATGGGATGGAAGCTTTATGTTAAAAAATGGTTCTTTTAGAAACTCAAGTTCTGGGCCCAGGTGGAGCGAGTCTCCATTTCGAGAAAATGTTTACACTCGTTCATCGCATATACACATATATTCATATATGCATCGTTGTGTGATAGCAAGAATATAATTGTTCTTTGAGTTCCCACGAATGAATTCGAGCGACTTCCCGTTACAATAAGAGAAACGTAGGCACTGTAGACTGGAATTGTGCCTTCATGAAAAAGGGTACGAAGGAAGAAGAAGAAGAAGTACAAGCAGCACCATTGTCTTCGTCGTGCACTCTCTTTAATAAAGTATTGTTGATGTTTTTAACAGTAGTCATGTCTTTCCGTATTTTTCCTATCGACCTCAAGGTCGCCATTTTTTAGATAAGATCGCACAGCAAAGCACTCATTCTACTTCAAAATCTAGGCAAAATCTTCTAAAGGTATAAAAGCTCATGTTGAAATGGGTCGAACAATGAATCCGCCATTTTCGAAGCAATAAGAACCGAAAGTGTTGCATGAAAACCAATTTGATTTGATCCCTGAAAAATCGGACGAAATAGTAGATTGCGAAACGAAGTCGTAAAACCGACGATTACCTGACGATTTTTCACACGCTAAATGTAGTTTGCGCATGCCAAACGTGGTTTCCGCACGCTAAATTTAAGTTTGCGTACGCTAAATTTCAGTTTGTGCACGCTAAATGTAGTTTGCACACGCTGAATGTAGTTCGCACGCGCTAAATTTTAGTTTTCGCAAGCTAAATTCTAATTTACGCATGCTATACGTAGTTTGCGCATGCCGAACGTGGTTTCCGCGCGCTGTATTTAAGTTTGCGCACGCTAAATGTAGTTTGCACACGCTAAATGTAGTTCACACGCGATAAATTTTAGTTTCCGCACGCTAAATTTAAGTTTGCGCACGCCAAACGTGGTTTTCATATGCTAAATTTAAGTTTACGCACGCTAAACGTAGTTTGCACACGCTGAATGTAGTTTACACACGCTAAATTATAGTTTTCGCACGCTAAATTTTTAATTTGCGCACGCTATATGTAGTTTGTGCATGCCAAACTTGGTTTCCGCACGCTAAATGTAGTTTGTACACGCTGAACGTAGTTCACGCATGCTGAACGTAGTTCACGCACGCTAAATGTAGTTCGCACACGCTGAACGTAGTTCACGCACGCTAAACGTAGTTTGCGGACGCTAAATGTATTTCTTAAGCGCGCTAGCTAAGTGGGTACTGTAATCTGGTACTTTAAGCACGCAAATAAATGCGTAAAATCAAATTTTACGCATGCTACATCAGGAAAAATTGCTTTCCAGGCAAAAAAGGCATTGGACGGTTTTTTTTTCTTTCTTCAAAGCTATACCAAGAAATTTGTAATATCATCTGCTTCGTGGAGAATAGTATACGTTAAAGTGAAAGAAGAAAATAATATTTATACATTGTGTAATACCTCAGTTGAATTACACGTACGACTGGAATGCGGATTTCGTTCCCTCAGAAATGTCTCTTTATTTTGTTTCAGACTGATAATATTACGTGTTATCAACTACACATAAGTGTTACCTTAATACTTGTTTATGTTTCGTTACATAAATACTTTCAAATTGAAGCATTTCTGAGTGTGCGAGTTCCGAGTACAAAATATTATAGTATGAAACATCCGTTACACGAAAAGATCATTTTTATATATGTAAAATCCATTTTGCGTGAGTAAACCGCATTATCATTGACAAACAATTGGACCTATCGAGGCCATATTCACACCATATGTTTTCGAAGTGACGAGTAAGGCTTTTAGTTGTGTTTTATTCCGGTAGGTGGCGCTTCTAAATTTATGGGCAAATTTTCCTAGGGTTAGTTGGTCGATTATAAAATCCAATTGGCGTGAATAAACCGCTTCATCACTCATAAACAATTGGACCTATCGAGGTCGTATTCACACCATATGTTATTGGTGTGGCGAGTAAGGTTTTTAGTTACGTTTTATTCCAATAGGTGGCGCTTCTTAATTTCAGAGCCGATTTTGCTAGAGTTAGTTGGTTGAAAAGATGTTTCAGTGTGCTTTGCCTTCAGTAGGTGGCGCTACGATCATTTTCTTTACGCATATGCATAATTATAATGCATTTTGTAAAACAAGGAAAAAAAAAACATTTAATATTGTGACGGAAACGCGTTCGCTTGGATCAGCTAGCTTATAAAATGTAGCATCCGGTGTTGAAGAATAATAATTTCTTAATATAAAGTTTAAGCTGCTATCACAAGAAATGGGTAAAGCTAAAGTAGCTGGCACCTCTTTCGCGATATACACACTCAGGTGTTCATCGAAATAACATCGCATGTGTGATTTCGCTTGTGGCAAAAGAGCGACCTCGAAAATGACACTAACGTCAAACCATTGAAAGAGACTCGAAGTCTTTAGTACAAGTTGAACAGTCCTAGGAGTGAGGCTCGAATCGTTTTCGCTGAATGATACGTGTAATAATAGACCGGAGTCTAAGAGAGTTATTTATAAAGTCGTACGTGAGAAGTGTTTGCTGTGTTTTTCTCATAATCTTCGGAAAAATAGATTCCCGTTGTAACTTTTACAACCGTAATACGTCGTGTTCTTTGCATTTATCAGATTTACTTGTTTTCGTGCTGGCCATGCCACTGACACTGTTGGATATTAATTTTAGTCATGACTCGCCAAGGTAGGAAAAATCCACCGACTCGCTCTTCTACTGCTTGAAATATTCAAGGAAAATTGCACGACTTCCATTACGAACGTCGTGACTTTTTTATTACCCCAGCCTGAGGGGTGTTGACTGGGAAAAATATGACTGTGGAGTTTGATGTCATACAAACAATTACCGAACAGCCGGAGAAAAAAATAGCTTTTTCTGCACAAAATGTGTGAAATTCAAAACCACACCAAAATCTCCCACCGCTAGAGTTTTGTCAGGGTTTCGTGTAAAAAATGTGTCAAATTCAAAATCACACTAAAATTTCAGATCTAAAGGTTTTGGATTTTGTATAGGAGTTCGGTATAAAAGGACACGGGTCCATAAGGCGGGTTTTTGGTCCCACTAATGGTTACAAATTGGAATATGTTGGATTTATATAATAATAATTGCTATTTAAAAAGTTGAGTATTTTGTGTTTCAAGGTTTAAGCGGTATCTTTTCCTTTTCAATTAAATATCGGGGGGGGGGGGGGATACATGTAGCCGGTGAGAAAATAGTCAATTTTTATCATTTTTTATTTAAGGAACAAAATGTTTTAAATTTTTGAAACTGTAGGTACACTTTATTACATAATTAAATTGTTTAAATAAATTTTTCCATTAAGGAATATTGTCAAATGGCGATATTCTGTTGTGATATTCCAGGAAGGTTTTGGCGGCAGTTACCCGTTTGTGGGAGTCCCAACGACCTTAATATTCATCTTAAAAGTATGAATCAGAAATTTTTAGTATTTTAACATCCAGATGCTGAATTTATACCTAAGAAACATGTAAAAAAATTAGAAATTACAAAAGTGGAATACTTCAGAAAAAAAACTGCAATTTTACGTAAAATTTTTTTTCATATTGGCAATAAAAAAACAATTTCGAAAAGCGATTTTCATAAAAAAGTAAGTATAAGTTCAAGGTAATATTGTTATTGAGTTGTGTGTACAATTTTAGCACGATCGGTGGATTCGTTTGAAAGTTATGTTTCCCACAATCTTAAAGAATGTAGTTTTCCGCAAAACGTTTTTAAAGTTCCGAACTACGAAAACTCAATCACTTTAGTAACTTACCGGCTAATTAGCGATTCCAGGGCCACACCGAATTTCAGTTTGAAACTTTACCACCTTATTCTTGAGATGTTTAACTAACATTTTATGAAAAAAAAAATTGATTTTTTGAAGCTGCTACATGTACTTCCACCCTTAAAGGAAAATTGCACGACTTGCATTACGAGCGTCCTGATTTTTTTATTACCTGAGCCTGAAGGGTGTTGACTGAGAAAAATATGACTGTGGAGTTTGATGTCATACAAACAATCCAACGAATAGTCGGGGAAAAAATAGCTTGTCGTGTCAAAAATACGTTAAAATTGAAATCACACAAAAATTTCCATTCTAAAGTTTTGGGTCTTGGTAGATCTGGGTTCATAAGGTGGGATTTTGGGCCCCAATAATGGTTAAAAATTGTCGCCTTATGGAGTCTCCTCCTTTTGAAAATTCAAGACGATATCTCTTTTTACTTCTTTCCCCGTTCCTGGTTAATTGCTCTGACAATTTTTGTGACCGCAACCGGTGTGAGTCAGTCATACGTATGTTAACAGATTTCAAATATTTCCTTTTCTTGGTGAAATGGCCAAGTTACTCTCCATCTGTACTACCTATACTGAGAATTCTATCGAGGAATTCATACGATATATACATATACATACATCTACGTACGCAATATCTGGTATATTACATACAGCCACTGTTAATATTCCAAGTATGCTTCGAGCTATTTGAACTATACACTTGTGTTGTTGTTTTAAATAGCTCATATTCCCTAGCTCTTCGTCAAACTTTAGAAACGCGGAAATTGAATGTTATTTGAACATACCATTACCATTCGGGTGCAACATTGTCGTATATGCATATTTCGCTTGGTGCAAGTTCGTAAGTGAACTGCAATCTATGGAAACCGAAGACGGTTGCAGTGGACTTCTTCCAGCAGACAAAATTGTGAACGAGCAATTCCAAATTTGCAGAACCCCGCGTTTAGAATTGGCAAAATTTTCATTTTAACGCATTTGCGTCCAAGAGCGGATTATTCCGCGATCCGCGACTGTCTGCTATCACCGAACGCGGATTATTACGCGAGCCCGCGACAGTTTTTCATTTTAGTCGCATGATGCAAATGGGTTAACACTTTGACGGCCGCGCCAAATTTAGATGACTCCCTATTCACGCCGCGTGGGTCGCAATGACATACACTATTGCACGTATAGTAATCGGCGCGGCGTGAACGGTTGGCTAAGGAAGCCACGCCAGCGTGACACCGGCCGGCAAAGTGTTAAGCGCGAGACATTCATAATAGGTAGATCAAGTTTATTTTTCCCCGTCTCGATATAATTGCATCCTTGTTTGATCAACGCATGTAAAATAGAGGACACGTAGAAAAAGAATGCAGCACGAGCACATGACTCCTGTACGTTGGACATTAGCATCGTTGACGTTGGCCTCAGCATTGCATAGTGATCGATTATTATTTCCAAGGACTGCTGTTATTTCGACGCTTGATAAATGATACATCACAACCTGATTTTGCGACCCAAGTGTATATGGGTGTTACAAAATTAAAAATGCAGGCACAGAAGCGTCAAGCGTATATTGATCCTATGTGACGTCATCACAAATGGTAATTAGTGTACAGATCCAGTGTTAGTTTCCAAGTACAGTAGGACCTCGCTATAACAATTTCACTTTATAATCTTCCTTCTCTACAGGAAGCAAAATTACCTCCCGATAACAATCTTTTTAGCCCCTACCTCGAAAGTTTATCGGCCAATCGCATTGAACGCATATGGTGCGTCAATTGACATTGACTTTCCCTCAAATATCTCATTACATAACCTCCGGCTGAGAAACTTTATCTTTCTTGAAGCTGAAAATGTGCATATATAAAAAATTGTGCAAATGTGTATACATAATATTATATACAAGTATACATAAAGTATACATAAAAAATATGCATAATTGTAGCGAAATTAATAACAATTATAAAAACATATTGGACATATAAAAATTTTACTTCTGCGCATACTCCTGCGCATTAAGTTTGCAATCCAGTCACGCACGTCCACGTAGAGTGGGAATTGTGGGAGAGATTGTTATAAGGCGTTTGCTCGGTCTCGAAAAGATTGTTATAACGAGGTCCTACTGTAATGTATTAGAAAAAGCGCATATAAATTGAATATATTCGCTTAAAAAAAGGAAAAAAGAACAAACCAAGCTGAAATTGACCAAAAATTGTGTTACTCGTGAATTTTCTTGATACTCGATCTAACAAATGTTGAATCGATTAGAAACGAAATTCAAACAAATGATTCTAACCAATCCCAAGCAGTTTTCATAAATGACACGGTTTGTGCTCAACATGAACCTTTTAAGAAGGGAACTTTAAAAGAATGGAATGGAATCTTTTATTTGGCTAGCTCCATGTGAAAGTCCTTTATAGAAAAATGTAAATTACATTGAAACTTAATAAAACATGCACATCTTTAAGGTCAGTTGATACCCAGATTCCCAGCATTGTATTTCAGTTACCATGGCATACTTATTTTCCTTTTTCGCGATACACGAATGGCTATATGTAATTTCTCATAATGTGACACGTCATAGAAAATAGTTGCATTGAAGACATTTTTTGTCTCAATGATGTTACGTCCTAGACGCTTCGTTTTAGGGAGCAGTAAAAAGTAGATTCAGTATTATTAGAAAACTATATTCAAGCTAGAAGGATGAACGCTATTTCGAATTTTCAACATTTTTCTGAAATTCGGATTCTGCGACTCGAAATTTGTCTTGAAACATGAAAAAACGTCCAACCCATTTTTGACACGAAATTCTATCTTTTGTCCGACTGCGAAGGGATTAATCAGATAAGAGTGAATTGGTCGATATATTCAGCTGAAAATATCGAAATAATTGATGTTTTTAATTGGCCTACAATCTCTTTAGTGCATAAATAATTGTATTGTTAAGATTGAACGGTAAAATTCTTCAATTTGGTCTTCCATATATAATAATTATATGTAAAATGTATTTTGTACATATATTATATATATATTCATAATGACCGGAATGTGAAAGGTATAATTAATAAAATGGATGCATATCTTATCATTTACAGTTACAACACTTACCTACATCTTAACGACCACGTAGTATAAAAAATGTTCCCAATGTAGTGGCTGGAACAATTTTCCATTCATACACGTAGATATTTATTATACATTTTCTTAATTGTGTCAAGAATTACATAAGTACCCTCGACTTCTGAACCTTTTGTCATTGAACTTTTTCCTTCAAGTCTTGTGATCGTTGGCAACGCCCTCTTCCGGTTGATATCTTTCGCGCTAAATTCAAATGTGACATTTGCCTAAATGGTCCTAGATTATATTTTTTTATAAATTAAAAAATGTGAATATATATGAAATTTTTCGGCGATTAAATTGTAGTTTTAAATTGTTTGACGACAGCCCCATAGTTTGGTGCTTTGCCTGCGAGCTCAATTACACTCGACTTCTGAACCGTTTGCCATCGATCCTTTTGACACTTTTCCTTCGAGTCTTGTGACTATGGCAACGCCCACCTCCGGCCGATATTTTCCGCGCCAAATTTAAATGCGACGTAGCATACGAGAAATAATTCAGGGCATAAAGGCGAATTTCCACTGCGCGCGAGCTTGAGGCGAATATTCATTGCCCCGGCAGCCAATAACAGCGACCCGTGGGCGTGGTTTATTTTTCTGCCAAAGGTTGGAGCGTTTCCCATTGGTGCCAACTTGACAAAAGATTTAGAAGTCGAGTGTACTTGAATCTTTTCAGGAATCGAGAGATGCTTTTTCCATTTTAGAATTTTTTTTCATTCCTGCAAAATTATTGGATAATTAAAATAATCGTTTTAAAATTGCATTTACTGCCATTACGAATTTTTCCAAGTTAGGTTAGCGTTTATATTGGGTTGGGAACTAAGTAATGGCGGATTTTGTCATTTATTTGCTTTGGAAAATTCACAATTACTCAGATGCCATACCCAATATTTATATTAGGTTGATTGTTGCGTTCATTGTTGCACATTTGTTGCAAATTACATTTTAATAATTCCCTGCAATAAAAAAAACACATACATAAAAAATAATTAGAAGCATAACAGCGAGTCTAGAGCTCGCGTGCGCCAGAAGCAGGCAGTGACTGCCACCCGTGAGCATGGTTTATTTTGTCAAAAGGTTCTATCGTTTCTGGTTCAGATTTTGTCAAAAGGCTTAGAAGCCAAATGTACGTTGTTTTATCATCTTCAAAAATGCATAACTATTCCCTACAATCAAAATACACATGCGAAAAATAATTAAAAGCATAACGGCGAGTCCAGAGCTCGCGTGCGCCAGAGGCACTCAGTGACTGCCGCCCGTGCGCATGGTTTATTTTGTCAAAAGGTTCTATCGTTTCTGGTTCAGATTTTGTCAAAAGGCTTAGAAGTCTAATGCACGTTGTTTTATCATCTTCAAAAATGCATAACTATTCCAATCGAAAGATAACGTATATGTATGTTGCTTGATATAGACGCACATGAATTTAAATCCATATCTATACTTATGCCGTGAAGCATGCATACTTAAAAAGGACTCCTGGATAGGCAAGGTCACATCGCAGTATTTGCAAGACCCACGCGCAACAGTTACGTAAACCGGTATATGTGTGATGAATAAATAAAAGCGAAGGAAAAAAGCGACGATCGAGCAGAGCAAAAAACCATAGTCTTGCCATCGTCATCTGCATTCGCCGTAGACGCATTTCTCTTTTCATGTATTTTAAGCGTCACTTTTTACGATTTATCGTCGGACAATTTTGCACCTGTGTAGGTACACGACACCGTAGCAAGGTGGTCCAAATAATCAAAGTAAGAATCAATTTTAAATCGGAAACCCGAGCACTCCCTTATTTCGTCTAATTACGTAATAGTGATAAATTGGCAAAGTTTTTAGAGTTCTCGCGTGAAAGCACGATTTTCAGTTACATCCAAAACCACTTTCCGATCGGCGAAGTATGGATTTTGTGTATTTCGATAATTAATATGTACCTGTATAGCGCGACAATACCTATACTATATCCATACAGGTGCCATAAGAACCAGGTTAGCTGCTCCGTTAAAGTTCCTCGTGTATGCAAGCCATATTGTGTGTTGTCACACGCACATCGATTCATCCATTCACGCGGTTTGGTGACGTGACAGGAAATTAAAATGTCTTTTGTTAACGAAAAGAAAAAAAGTAACGTATCCTCTCGTTAATATGAGAAAACAAGAATCTTTAGAAACACTATTTCAATGTTGCATACAAGCAGTGACATTGTTTATTGATGACTCATGGTGCATCTAGTAGCTATAGTTATTGTGTTCCATCAATATTTTATGCGTCGCTGCTGCCTGATTTTATTGATCACGTCACAATACAATTGCAACCGTAATCATTTTTATATTAATACTGAAAACAATTTTTTTTCCGTATTTTTTTTCTTCGTAAGTTAACATTTCAATCCCTTGACGTACCGTGACAAGTTGGATCTTTGGAATTTGGGTCCCGAAAATTCTAAAGATCTGTCATTCTGGATTTTGAAAATCTGGTATTGAATTAGGATTTTGTGACCTCAAACACCATGAGAGGCTAAATTCAATAGATTTTTCAGCCAAAAATTCGGAAAAAATTTTATGATATATAACATACTAATTACAGTATTGCAGACTTTTTTCATAATTTTTGCTATAATGAAAAAAAAGAAATTAAGTTTAACCCTTTCGCTACTAACGGTGACTATAGTCACCCGCCACAAAACGCCGCCTGGACAGGACGGATGACTATAGTCACCCGTCGATCTATTACAGAAATGGAGCCTAAAATCAAGCCAAATGCTATCGACTAGCTTTTCTCTGTTCGCAAACAATTGCAAGCGTTATTGCAATGTTTTTTTTATCATTTTGCTTTTAAAAGTAATGTTACAAAATCGTTTTTGGAGACAAAAGTCTCGGTCCCGAATGCTGAAAACTGCGCGTATTTAAAGGCACTCCGCGGCGAGGACCGCCGTAGCGAAAGGGTTAAACTGTAAATCATGTTTCGCTTAAGGGGTTACATCTAGTTGGCGGCCGAAAGAAAGTCGTGTTTTTGTGAATTTTTTTTTTGGGAAAGTCATTGCAGGTTTGGAATTGTTTTTTTTTCATAGTAAAGGGTAGGGTAAAGACACCAATAATAGATGGACACCCTCCAATAGATGGACAAATATTATTTCCAAAAGTAATTACATTAAATTTAAGAATGAAATCATAATTTTAGTCATAATTTTTCTTATGGCTATATGTAGTCCTGATTACAACAAGTGATTTTTTTAATCTTTATATTTGTAATAATGATAAAAAAAATAATAATTTGACATGACGAAGTTTTGCTTCAAGAGCACCACCACTAGTAAATATGTGACAGATGTCCGGTAAACGTTGTTTGTTATTACTATTATAAATGAATAAAAAAATAAGGTGTATATACATTATTATGCTCGTACTTCACTAAAAAAGCTATAAATATCGTAATGAAATAATAAAATTACAAAAATATAAGAAAATTTAGCGTCCATCTACTGGAGATTTTGTCCATCTACTAGGGTTTTGGTCTTTTTCATAAATTTTTCTTTTTTGTTAATTACTACGAAGTTTCACAAAGTTTTAGTAACTTTTTTCTAGTTAATAACATATTTTTACATTAATATAATTCATTTTATTACAACTTATTTGTATTTTAGTATATTATTTTTATAAAAAAGCATCAGAGTTTGCTTAACCGTCCATCTATTGGTGCATTTAGCCTATATCTTCTTGGACTATGTTTCATAATTTTTTATTGAAAAAAATTCACAAATGTCGGAGATACAATGCACTTCCCGGACCGCTAGGTTTTCTGCGGTGACCACTGTATCTTCCACCTCACTCGTCTAAAATCAAAAAATCAAATAGATTATGTTATTGCATCGTATTATCTAGTACTTAATCGAAGGATTTGAGAAAATATTAATTTTTGAAAAAATGGTCGACGAAAATGAAGTGACTTATTCATCCAAATTTGGACTTTCACGTTCAATCGTCGACCATTTTTTCAAAAATTAATATTTTCTCAAATCCCTCGATTAGGGACTAGATAATACGATGCAAAATCATAATCTATTTGATTTTTTGATTTTAGACGAGTGAGGTGGAAGATACAGTGGTCACCGCAGAATACCTTTTTTTGAACAGCGGTCCGGGAAATGCATTGTATCTCCTACATTTGTGAATTTTTTTCAATAAAAAAATTATGAAACATAGTCGAAGATATACCCTTTACTATGAAAAAAAAAACAGTTCGAAACCTGCAATCATTTTCCCAAAAAAAAATTCACAAAAACACGCCTTTTTTTGGCCGCCAACTAGATGCAAACCCTTAATAACTACCCTGGTAATAAGGGTAGGTGGTTAAAACTTTATGGAAATGCATTTCCTAGAAAGCTCTTTCGATTAACGTTACATAAGTTCAATTTGGTTTAGGGGCACTTTTATCATGCTTATTCGGCTATACCCTTTGTCTGACGTTCATCTGACCTCAGGGCGAACGTTAACGGTTAAACCTATTGATTGCCACATAAATGTACATATTTATACACGTGAAACTCGTATTTGGTATTTAACCAAAAAACGGGCTATCGGGACAATTGATCGTCAAGGTGATATGAATGAAAGGGGAACTGGGTTATATGGCGCCTGGAAGAAATTTCGTTTGTCATGGTTTCCAGATACTTATACATACACCTGGTCGAACGACATTCCACAATCCAATCTGATCGTGCCCATTCTCAAGTTCCCTGGTATCCGTACTTTGAGCCAGAAAAATGTAGCTTGAAATGGATGCGGATGAAATAATGCATCTGCTTTAACGTCTAAAAGCCAAAAAAGAAGAAAAACAAGAAGAAGGACAAGTATTGTCGAAGTAGAAGATGAAACAAACAAAAAATGGCGATGACTGCAGCCATTGCAATTGCTCACACGCGTGTGTGCACCTGTTTTTAAAGAACACGAGGAATGAGAGCGAAAGAGTTGCTGAAAATCAGTGTTGGCAAACCTTGATCCGACCTTCTCGAAGAAGACTCTCTTTCTTCGCTTCCTCTCTTTTTCTCACCGTTATGCCGAGCATTGATCGCCTCTCTTCGATCCTATATCTGGCATGGCAACATTCCGCCACTGCCCACACGGCAATTTCTTCTGCTTCTTCTTGTACTTTGACAGCTTTTACTATTTTTACATCCTCCTTATTACCAATGTTTCTTTCACCATATTTTTCTTTTTCTTCCTTCTTTCGTCCTGGTTTGATACATTTCTATTTGACGTCCTCCCGTTTCTGCTCGGGTGTGACCCTTTTAACAATCATCAAAGAGACACGGAAAGAGGTTAAAGGGGTTATGAGTTTAATGGTGCCATCTTTTTGAAGCTTTCCTTGCAATGAACGTTGCGCCCTATTATTTTTTTTTTCATCCTTTGAGGGCCAAATTTTTTTTACAGAGGATTCCAGTCTTTTTTGCACTAAATGTTTAATACAAATATGGAATACATTTATATTTCCGTTCAAAAAGGATAAAATATACTAATACAAGTATCTAATATTAATATACATAAATCAATACGTTCAATAACAAAAATGTTTTTATACTACGACATAATAACATTTTTTAGTTGTTAACAAAAAGGACTTTGTAATTCAATATATTTTTATCAATATGGACAACGGAAATTATATGCATTGAAGAAGAAAATTATACTACTGAAGAGGGTTTTAAAAATTGGACCGAAACGTATAAGAAGAAATAAAGATTTTAATACTGGTCTTCTACATGGACAAAGAAGTTATATTATTTATTCAACAACCAAGACGAACAAAGAATACTACAAATTATCGTAACAAAATTTCGTAAATGTTAATTTTTTGGGCATTCGCCATGGTCACAGAATTATGCGATAAAATGGATTTTCAGAGACTCGATGAAAGTGCACGTCGACAAATTAATTTGAAATGTGTTTCGACCCAGCCACGTGTCCATTTTGAATAAGAAGCGTCAATAATGTTACATCAAACTAAAAAAGTTGATGCAACGGCGTTGCTACGAAAACCGTGAGGGGTTAAAGTCACTCACACATTTTTTCACGCAGTGGAGAGCTTTGTAATCTGTGACCCAATGCGTTAACAATGTCGTTGCAGGACTACAATCTCGGTTAAATGTGTTTTAATCCCTTCACAGTCGGATGAAAAGTAATTTTTCGAGCCAAAAATGGGTTGAAAATTTTAATTAAAAATTATACGAAATTTCTTTAGGTCGCTGAATCGGAATCTAATGTAAAATTTTCATTTTAACCCTTAGAAGTCACTAGGGGTCAAAATGACTCCAAGCGCAACTCGAAGCTGGAATTACTATAAGTTATTGGCGCCCGATCGGTCTGGCCTCCCGTCTAATGGTGCTTTGGGGTTCCCTTTGTAAGATGAGACTAGGGTCGGCCCAATCGCAGCAGCGATTCCTTCGTGGCGGTCGATTTTTAGAAGACCGTGCGCGAGCTGGGGGCCAAAATAAAAACCTTTTTCGAAACGCCCACTATGGAGCTATTTTTTTCCATACGCTATGATATCTCAAGAGTATCACCCTAAAATTTTATGAAAATATATTAAAAATTGCCAGAGTTATGATTTTTTTAATAAAAAATGGTTTTTACGCTTTGCCTACTCGCTGATTTTTTTTCGCCATTTTGAAAATTTGATAAAAATTGTTTGCCATGATATTCTCATTCTAAAAGGTTAAAACTAATATCCTGAATTTTTATGAGTCGTTCGGAATGATATTGGCAACGCGGCAATTGTTTAAACGTGGCTGGGGTCATTCTGACCCCGTGTGACCGGCACGTTATTTTTAAAACGTGTGACCTCTAAGGGTTAAAATTAAAAATTTCATTTTGATCTTAATTTTGAAAAATTTCATTTTCAAAATATGGCGCATAAAAATTCGAAAAACGTTTAGATTTCTATGAAAAATAGTCCCTTGTGGCGTTTGAGGTCGTAGACCCTACTTTAATGTCCATCAAATCTTCTTGCGTTAAACGTCGGAAAAAAAATGCTTCAACCCTTTCGCAGTCGAATAAAAAGTAGCTTTTCGGGCCAAAAAGACGTTGGGAAAAAAAATCCGAAAGAAGGAAAGGACGTCATCCGATCCAGAAGCGTTGTCTCGTGCACTGCACGATCTGCGCGAAAAGAAGGAATGGCTAGGAACGTCCTTGCTAAGTTACGAACTTAAGGGAAAGTCGAAGAGAGAATTGAATCACGGGTTTTCTGAGTCATTCGTCCATGAACCACGAGTACCCTCTGAAGTTCCTGGTGGAAGAAGTTTAGCTATTATCAAATCCATTTCCTCAGTTTCCTGTCTCCGTAGAAAGCTACGATACAATTCAAACGGTACCAAGCCATTGTTCCATTACTGAAATGATTACCTTGTACCGTAAACTTGATTATTTTCGCGAGCAGCGATATTCGTTATCACTGCTTGTCCAGAAATACTTTGGGGGGATCATATGGTAGATCATTATTCTGCGTAAGATCTAGTGACGGTTCAGGTAAAGGATGAGGGTCCGTAAGGCGAGTTTTTGGCCCCAAGGGAGCACAGTGTTGCAACATCTTTGTTTTTACATATATGATGTGCTTTGATGTCTTTTACAGCATACATGAAAAATAAAGTTGTGCGTAATTGCGCTCATATTAAAAGACACAGTTGAATGAGCCAAAAGAGGTATTTTCTTTTTAATCTCCTAGGACCCCGGTACAAAATTTTGTACATAATAAAGTTCACCCCTGAGGCCCCAACATAAAGAAAATTCCATAGTAATATTATTTATTACGTACAAAAAATATGTACAAGGGGTGTCTAGCACTTCAACTTCTGAAAAAACCTGGGTCCTAGGAGGTTAAATAATAAAAAGACTTAGGTTTGCTAAAATAAAAAAGGGTTTAAATTAATTAAAAAAGACATAAAATTGTTCCAACAAAACATTGAAATTATTAAAAAGATTATTATTATTATATAAATCTGAGATATTATAATTTTTAATAATTATTAGGGCCAAAATCTCGCCTTATGGACCCACATCCTTTCTATGGAATAGAACGTTTTTGAAATTTGAGACTAAGATTTCGACTGTATTTGCAAATTCGCGAATTGCCCAAAAATTTGAAATTCCACACTTACATTTCGTGGCATTAATTTCCACGTAATTGGAAGGGGGACAATTTAAAAATTGTTCGATTTTAAATTTGGGAAATTTGAAAATTTGCAAACGCAGTCAAAATCTGGCTCAGGCATTTTAGAAATCGGGCAATTTTCAAATTCATTAAATTCCAACTGTGTGGATCGCAATTTAGCTCGAAAACGCCATAAAATTTTGGCAATGCCTTCGAAATATAATGGTACATTGCGCTAGTAGGGCGTAAAATAGGCGATTTTCGATCGAGTCGGATTTGTCGCCCGAGCGAAGCGAAAGAACCAAATGAGACGAGTGCGATAATCGCCTTACGTTTGCGTTGCGTATTCTACTTTTCTCAAGGTATGCGTAAATGTAATTTTACGCACTCTGAATGTACGTTACAGGCGCTAAATGTATTTAGCGCATGCCCAATGCAGCTTGCGCACGCTAAACGTTTTTTTGCACACGCTAAATGCGTTCTCCACACGCTAAATGTATTTTATACATACACTAAGTGTATCTCGCGCACGCTAACTGCACCTTACGCACACTAAATCTATTTTGCACCCGCTAAATGTACTTTGCGCATGCCCAATGCAGCTTGCGCACGCTAAACGGTTTTTTTACACACGCTAAATGCGCTTTACACACGCTAAATGCGTTTTACACACGCTAAATGCGTTTTAGACACGCTAAATGCGTTTTACACACGCTAAATGCGTTTTACACACGCTAAATGCGTTTTACACACGCTAAATGCGTTTTACACACGCTAAATGCGTTTTACACACGCTAAATGTATTTTACACACGCTAAATGTATTTTATACATACACTAAGTGTATCTCGCGCACGCTAAGTGCACCTTACGCACACTAACTCTATTTTGCACCCGCTAAATGTATTGTGCGCATGCCCAATGCAGCTTGCGCACGCTAAACGTTTTTTTTACACACGCTAAATGCGTTTTTCACACGCTAAATGTATTTTATACATACACTAAGTGTATCTCGCGCACGCTAAGTGCACCTTACGCACACTAACTCTATTTTGCACCCGCTAAATGTATTGTGCGCATGCCCAATGCAGTTTGCGCACGCTAAATGCGTTTTACACACGCTAAATATATCTTACGCACGCAAATGAGTGTGTAAAATCGAATTTCACGCACGTTGCTGGGAAAAATACGTTCGCCCCGTCGTGCCAGAAATTCGGCGATTGCCACATTGTGACCCGATCGTCCCCATATTTTTGAGTCCAATCGATGCTGAACTTCAGTTTGCCTTTTTGAGAATCTTGCCCATCTCACTCGAGCGATTGGAGATAAGTTGTTGGCTTATACCTACAACCGCTCCAAGACTTCCTTTCCCGTTTGAACTGGGTTTTCATCGAGCAATTCTTGCAGCTCAGCATTCTCACGCTTCCGAGGTGCTCTCCACTACCTTTGCGGTCACTAAGGTCGAAAACCCCTTCTTTCGATCGTTCAAATCAAAATTTGCACACGTCGTTCGCGCCAAGAACGAAACGAATCGATTCGCAAGGTCTTCAGCAATTCTTCCCTGCTTGAAATTCCTAGGAGATGAGGTGGTTGACGCACTCATCGGAGCGGTTGGTCCACGGATGGATGCGAAAAATTCGAGATAGGTCCGAAGAGTCGCGCGAAGACTCGCAACTTGGTCGTTTCATGCGCCAAGATTGTTCCATTTACCCAAAAATTATTGTGATACTTGATAGCGTGAAATGCTGAATTACTTTCGGGAAAGGAGGTAAGAGGCAGTTTCAAAGATGAGACGAGTCGTTAAGAAGCGGTATAACCATAGCTCTCTCTTCTCTGACCCAAATAACAAACTGATCAAATTGTGCACTAAGTATTTAGCACTTGAATGTACCGACGGGCTCGTTAACTCAAACTAATCAACTTGTTGATGCTTTGTACGGCTTAAAGACAACAGGGTCTTCAAATACATTGTTATCTATCGAAGGAGACTTTAACGGGTATTTAAACGACATCTTTCAAGATACGAAAGTGTCTTATAATTTAATATTTATCTTGTTTGTCACTTTCTTTTTTTATCCTGAAGTATTTCGTATTTGCGTGATCCAATTGTACGTTGTCTTACAAAATTGACAATATTAAATAAATAATGGGTATTAAAAAGAACGTACATTCATTGATTGGTCACCAATTGAATGGGTCACCTCAAAAACGTTGCAAGGTACCAATTGCAAATTGTTCAAAAACACCCGAAAATGAAAAAAATAACCTGATGGTGCAATAATAGAATGGGTCACCTCAAAAACGTTGTAAGGTACAAATTTTTTTAAACAATCATTGTTGCACCATCAGGTTATTTTTTTATTTTTGGGGGTTTTTGAACAATTTGCAATTTGTACCTTACAAGGTGTTTGAGGTGACCCATTCAATTATATTGACCGTGAATGTTAATTAAAATAAATTAATTAATAATAATAATAATAATAATAATAATAATAATAAACAAATATAAATTATAATAATAATAATCTAAATCTACTATATATGTAGCATTGCGAAATAATATTTTTATAATATACGTATATATTTTTTTACAAAATGTAATCCCTTGTTTGTTTCTATACTATGAAAATAAATATTTACCCTCTCAACACTTCCATTGCGTAAATTTATCCGCGAATTTTCGAATGAAAGTCATAAAATGAATTGTCGCTTTTTTTTTGTTTAACAACCTTAATTTTATTATGAACCTCATATTGAATAAAGATTTATATCATTTTTGGCCCAATTTTTTATCCACCCAGGATTACGATACGTTACCAGGGCACACATAACGTACGTACTGGGGTCGATCCGACCCCAACAATAAAGATCCTTCCTGATAATAAAGCTGTTCAATTGTTTACTTGATAATATTTTTATAGAATTTTATATAACAATTTTTGTATAACCATAAGCCATTTTTTTTTATGAAATGTAATTCTTTATGAAGGTGAAATATAATTTTGAATGTGAAAAAAAAAATTCCCAAACCCAAAAATCCTGAAAAATGCCTATTTTAATTCGAAAAATTATAATTTATGCCAATTTCAATAGATTTAATTAATTATTGAACCAGATACTCTCAAGTTATGACACTTTAAAGGGAAAGTTGTACTTTGAATGCAAAATATTTTTTTGTAAACATCTAAAGTGAAATTTAAGAATTTTTCCCATTTTCTATTTTTATTCTATAATAATTCAATTCATTATGGGATATGCAAAACGTTCTAATTTTCCCTAAAACTGTCGACGCATTGTCTCCCGAAGAAATTCAAACTGGTCCATTCTGTATCACTATGTGCCACGGCTGAAAGGAATTTTTTTCGAGCTAATGAGCGTGTAATCCGTAGGAGATGTTACCTATTTCAACGAAAAGGAATCGCGAATGAAAAAATCTAGCTTTTATGAGGAAATCGGTCTGCCCGTGAGATTTCATGGAAATGTTCGCTATTCTTGCATATAGCTTGTTGGAAAAAAAATATATATGTATATACATATATATGCGACAAGACACCTGCCAGAGAAGCATAAAGAAGGAAACGTCAATATTGTTTTTAGAGGCTTTTATCTTCTGCGAATTGGACCGTTTCATTTTGGTTTTAGCACAACCAGAGGATGAAAAATGGAAAATAGTTGTTGCTATTATAATACTCCCGTGCAGTTTCCCGAAGGCAGACTCTTTTTTTTTCTTTTTTTTGGAACAATGTATGCCTCGATATTACAAAAAAAGGAATCATTTTTGACGTTTAATGTAAGAAGATTTGGTTGACATTAAATTAGGACCTCACCACGACCTTAAACGTCACAAGGAATTATTTTTCACAGAAATCTAAACGTTTTTCGAATTTTCATGCGCCAATTTTTTAAATTTAAATCAACATTTTTTTCTAAATTAAAGTCGAAATTATTACAATATTAAAATCAAAATTTCAAACGTCACAAGGAATTATTTTTCACAGAAATCCAAACGTTTTTCGAATTTTCATGCGCCAATTTTTAAAATTAAAATCAACATTTTTTTCTAAATTAAAATCGAAATTTTTTCAATATTAAAATCGAAATTTTTTCAATATTAAAATCAAAATTTAATTTTTTATTTATAAACCAAAATTTTACGTTAGATTCGAATACTGCAATCTATAGCAATTTTGTGTAATTTTCAATTAAAATTTTCAGCACATTTTTGGCTCGAAAAACTACTTTTCATCCGACTGTGAAGGGATTGAAACACATTTGACCGAGATTGCAGTCCTCCAACAACATTCTTAACGCATTGGGTCACAGATTACAAAGCTCTCTATTGCGTAAAAAAATGTGTCAGTGACTTTCATCCCTCATGATTCTTGCAACAACGCTGCCACATTAACTTTTTTAGTTTCATGTAACATCAATCACGCTTTATGCTCAAAATGGACACATGGCTGAGTCGAAACACATTTCAAATTAATTTGTCGACATGCACTTTCATCCAGTCTCTGAAAATCCATTTTGTCGCATAATTCTGTGTTCATGACGCTCGCCAGAATTTATATTTACGAAATTAACCAAAAGCTCGTATTTCCAATCGATTTCGATTTTCACGTTCCGGCCGTCAATTGTCAGAACGACGGAAATACAATTTTTTTCTAGTGACATCTCCACTATTGTTATAGAAATTTTCAGGCGCTAATATCTACGAGACTTGCAATTTTTTATTATGAATGAATAATATGCGATTATGTTACACGAAATTTTTTATTGGGGGAATCTATGTTTACCGAGTACATACAATTTTTTATCTTTCGAAGGGCACATTTATTTGGACAAAATTCAAGTTTTCTTACATTAAATGGAATTTTTGTATTAAATTTCCTATATTTTAATAGAACAAATTAATATACTCCAGTGATATCATTACAAAATGATTATGAATTAATGAAAATTATTGTTTCTGAAACAGTACTGAAATAATTGGTAATTTATTATTTACAAAAAGTAACAATTTGTTATATTTCGGAAATTTTTAATGAATCATTTTAATATGTAATTCTAATTCCTATAATTTTTTTTGTAGAAGTCAACCCTTTGAAGAACACATTTTTTCAATAAAAATTCAAGTTTTGTCCATTACATGTTCTACACAAAAATGGAAATAAATAAACTCATACAATTTTTTTCTGATTTCGTTTGTGCAAATAATGATAAGGTCTAATGTATTCCATTTTTATAAAAATTGCATAGATTAAATTCCAGTTGACGAATATAAACTAAAATATTCGAAAAATCTTATAAATTACATTGTTTCATAAAAATTGCATACAATAAATCTCCTGGAATCTCAAAAGTGCCTACATGCATTGAAAAACTGCAAGAATATAGATCAGAAGTGTGAAAAAGCTGGAAATAAATAGATGGCACGTATACGCCCCACTGCCCCTGAATTCGTTGAAATACAATATTTTGTCGAAACGTGACTAGCCAAAGTACGATTTTATTCTCAAGTTACCAGCGACCAAGTTATTTGCTACTTGATTAATTGTAGTAAAAGTTATAGAAAACCAACATGACTTTCTTTATGTGTCAGCATTTCCTTTCTAAAATGATCGTCGACACAATGTTTCTAGACGCACGGAAACTGTGTTTTCATTTCCAGGAATACGAATCTCTACGGAAGATGCTTTCATTTACAGAGATGTAGAAATAAGTTAATAATAAGATCTAATATAATTATCAATTTCTGGGTACACCAAAGTTCCCAGCTCATGGAATTCAATGGACCTAATTTTTTGCTACTTTAACTTCCCATGTCTTGTCACAATTGTACTCATTTTGTTGAAAAAATGATTATAGAAAAACTGCGAAAACCTGTATTTTATAGCAATATTTTATAGCAATAAAAATATAGTATTTTACAGGAATTTTATTTTATAGCAATTTTAAACGCTATTTAAAATTGCTGTAAAAATAAATTGCTATTTAAAATTGCTTAAAAAATAAAATGCTATTTTTTTTCTCTTTTTCCAGACGAAAACATATTAAATCCTAGGCTAAGATGTCACATCACAGCGACGACAACATGTTGATAGCGACGACGGACTCCTTCTGGGAGCCAGGAAATTACAAGCGTACAACCAAACGTATCGAAGACGGCCATAAACTGTGCGACAGTTTGATCGCTTTGGTACAGGAGAGAGCAGAAATTGAAAAAACCTATGCCAAAGCCTTAAAAAGTTGGTCGAAAAACTGGCATGACAAAATAGAAAAGGGACCCGAGTATGGTACAACGGAAGCAGCGTGGAAAGGTGTGCTGGTTGAATCGGAAAGACTTTGTGACCTCCATCTTAGGGTGAAAGAAAATCTTTGTAACGACATCATTCAACAAGTTAAAACGTGGCAAAAGGATTCTTATCACAAGGTGAGCGCGATCTCAAAGGACGAGCCGTGATATTTTCTTTCAATGGAATTTGCAAAACTTGCAAAAAATGGGCCAAGGTTTACCGATTAAATTTCCGAATAACTAATTAGAATTTTGCTTATTTGGATTAAATATAGAAACTTAGATCCATCAATCCTTTTTCTGTTGATTATTAGTAAAAAAAGATTATTCTTGAAGTACCAATTATGTTAACCCAATTATATTATAAATTATATAAAAAAAATTATATAAAAGAAAAGGTATTTAAAAGAAAGTTTCCGCATAAAAATTATGAAAATGGTGAAGTTATGTCAGGTTTCTCTATAATTTGCATTTATGAAGTTGACTTTTACTGTAAAAAATATGGCGAACCCCTATTGTAAGTAAAAAAAAAGATTGCCCTTAAAATACTGATTCTATTATATTTAAATTAATTTATGGTGGCTGTGCTTTTGCAATTGAATTATTTACACAGAAGTGTATTTGAAAGAAAGTTTCTGCATAAAAAAGATAAATAAAAATATTATTTTATATAATTATTTTGTATCAAGACTTTTATTAATACAGATGTTATATCAGGTTTGCACTAGAATTTGTATTTGTGATGTTGATTTTTACTGGAAAAATATGAGGTTTATATCATAGGCGCAATTTTTTACAGGAACTTGATAAGTTTTTATCATCCAAATAATCTGATTAGATTTGAAGATAGAAAAAAAATATTTCATTACATGTCTTAGACTAAAATGGTAATATTATGTTTCATATTGATTTTCTTAGACAGTAATTGAATGGGTCACCTCAAAAACCTTGTAAGGCACAAATTGCAAATTGTTGGAAAACCCTCGAAAATGAAAAAAAATAACCCGATGGTGCAATAATAATTGTTTTAAAAAATTTGTACCTTCCAACGTTTTTGAAGTGACCCATTCTATTATTGCACCATCAGGTTATTTTTTTCATTTTCGGGGGTTTTTTAACAATTTGCAATTTGTACCTTGCAACGTTTTTGAGGTGACCCATGCAATTGGTGATCAATCAATGAAAGTACATTTTTTTTAATACCCATTATTTATTTAATATTGTCAATTTTGTAACACAGCATACAATTGGAGGTGCGGTAAAAATATATTATTGGGAATTAAAACTTTGATATAATAAAATATAACAATATTTGATTGGATAACGACAATTATTGTCAACATGGAAGCAATATTTCTGCTGCAATATATTAACTCTTTGAGGGGCACATCTGTTTTAGAGGGAGTTCGAGTTCTTTTACTTTAAATGTTTAATATAAACATGGAAGAGTATTAACTAATACAATTTTTTGTACAATTTTTAAATTTATATAATATTTATAAAATGTTTATACATTGCATTTTTACACAATATTGCCGTAATTAAAAATTTCAAAAACCAAGAAAGCATTTGTATGCACTTCAAAATTCTAAGATAGATCACAATTGTGGTAAAAATTAGGTCTGAATATAAGTAAGTCCCTGAGGGGGTCAACTGCAATTTCAATCTTCTCCATTTGTTCCAGTCGATGATGACGTTAAAGGAGCGCAAAGAAATGGAAGATGCCTTCAAGAAAGCACAGAAGCCTTGGGCAAAGTTACTGCAAAAAGTCGAGAAGGCCAAAACAGAGTATCACAATAGTTGCAAGAATGAAAGGACCGCCGCTAATATGGAAAGAAATGCGTCTGCAGATACATCTCTGTCACCTGATCAGGTAATTCATGAATTTTTTTTCTCACAAAAGTAGTAAATTATATAATCCAAAATCAGGGCAAATTTCAATTGTACAAAGTTCAGTCAACTTTAAGTGTCACTTCCAAATTCTCACAATCAGTTTCAGTATTTTTGATAAAATTGACGTGCAACTGACACTGAAGTTTTCAATCTGAGAATAAATAAAAAAAGATGATAAAAATAATGTTCTTTGGAAACTTCAAAGTTATGTAAATACGAAATAAATTGAAAGTGTAAATTACAAATTTATGTTAAAACGTGACAAAGGAAAAAGAATCAGTAAGAATTCTTTACAGGTGGCTCGGGGCTCTGAAAACGTATGTTAATACTAAAAAAAAAATGTATTCGTGACTCGTGTTCTGTTAATGATTTCAATTTTGAATTGCACGCAAATGATTGCACGTCTGACATGTTACGAAGCTAAAACTCTGCTTTTTTTAATTGTGCGTTTCATTTTCATATTTTTTTTTGAGCAGCTTGGTATAAAAATGATTTAACATCTTGAAATCTGAACAGATTTATAGAAATTTGGATTCATCAATCTCTTTTCTATTTATATATTATAAAATTATATATATATAATTATATTGTAAATTAATTTATGCTGATTGATGGTTTTTTTACTATATTTTACATAAAAAACATTATTTAAAAGTAAGTTTCTTCATGAAAATAGTAAAGTTTTATCACGTTTCTTTATCATTTGCATTTATCGTGTAGATTTTTTATTTTAAAAGTACCAAGTTTTTATAGCATTAATTTTTTACTGCAACTTGACAATTTTTTATCATTCAAGTAATTTGAATATTTTTAAATAATCCGATTTCAAGGTAGAAAAGGATTGAATGTATGCCTTAGAATAAAATCACAATATCAAAATACAAAAAAGTCTATAAATTTTCTCGATATTATAGTTTCATAGCCACAGTAACCAAAAGAAAATTTCCTCACAATAATTCTTTATATTTATTTATATGTGAGTTATTGGCTGAGTAAAAATTAAAGAATAATTCTATGCTCGCCAAGCTTTTTTTTCATAAGAAGCAATATTGTTGTAAAGGAAAATTTAGATTTTACATCTATTCTATAGCTGGTAAAATGTAGCAATGTCTTCAAAATTGTTATTTTCGGATGTAATAATATTATTCTAATTTTCCTTTAATAGATATTCGATACAATAGTTTGAAAAAAGGAAAAATAGAAAAGTGTATGATTATGCACAAAATATTTCTAGTTGCATAACAAAGATTTCATGCCTTTTATTAAAAAAAAATCCATTTTAATAAATGACAAACTAAAAATTGCTTGATATTCATGAATGGTATTTGAAATTGCTTACATTCTTTTCTCGTTGTACACGGTACTCTGTACGTTGTCCTTTTTGTGCTTTTTAACTACTTACCATCGACCATTCTTTTTTTTTATTTTTCAAGTTCTATTTAATTAGGCTTACTAACAATTTTATAATACACAACAATATATACCGAAGTTCATTTACTGATACGAAAAGATATGCACTTCCTCCATACATTTTAAATATTATTCAATTCACAAGAATAATAATTGGCCGCATTTATCAATGCACAAAAAATGATATCAGTTTATTTTTTTATTCAAAAATGTTACGTACACTCTGACGATTAAAATCCCAATATTTTCGGAACAACATTCTCCAAATTGAAAGCTGTCATTAATAGGAAATATGCAAACAATATAATATTTAAAATATTTATTTTAAACCATAGGTTAATTTTATCAATATGGTAATGATAAAATCTTAGGTAAACATTTAATTATATATATATGAAAATAAAATAATACTATTATTTTAGAGTCATGTGCGTACATTATAAAAAGTTGATACATTTGTTTGTCAATAGTTCATAGCTGTAATAAGTTATATATTCATAACGTTACACTTTAGCAATATTCATATCACATTTTATTATCCTCTTTATGAATGCTAAAAATAATTTAAGCGTTATATCTTAACATTAACAATGAAGCATATATCTCATAATTTTCTTTCTCTAATTTTGTAATTCTGCAATTGTAATAATTTCCAATTATCCAACAAAAGAATATAACTCATTATTACCTGGAAAAATGAAAATTGCCTGTTTAACCTATTTATTATTAAGCTATTTTTCCAAAAAACATTTAATTTTCTAAAAAATTCATAAAATAGGTACATATATCGTCAAAGTGTTCGTAAAATGTCTCTACTCGCTTGAATTCCATAATGAAATTGACATTCTGAAACATCTATGATTCAAAATCAACTTTTCGAATTTTCAAAAAGAAACAGGGTACAAAAAATATATTTTTAGATGACTAATTGTGGATGGCGTGCATGGATCCTCAGAATACGAAAAACCTTTAGGAATACTAAAATAGGAGACGTAAAGCTTGTATGTATAAGATGTTGCATGTAGCACGTTGTAAATGTTTATTAACTTTTTTCTATTTTGTTTTCTTTCTGCTTCTCTCTTTCTCTCTCTATATCTCTCTCTGTCTCCTCTGTACCTTTTACCATTTTACCTGATTGGTACAGAAAGCAGTGATGGTAAGCATCAAATTATTTCAAATGCTATTATTATTTTAGCTTGACTGACACTACAATTTTGCGTAAAGCACCAAAAGTATAAACATTTTCTCGTAGACATTGTATTTCTTGAAAAAAACCTGAACTCAATCGAATTTGGTACACAATCTTTTTATCGCCAACCAAAATTCTTGTATATAACATATCATCAAAAAGGAACAATATTATTTGCAATGATACTATTGTAAGAATAACCCGAAACAATAAAATTCACTCTTATGCAAAATAAATGGCATGCTTGGAAAAAATTTTCAATTTCAAACTGACAAAGAGGCAAAATTTACTAGTCACCTCATTTGTGGGCTATTACCATTGAAAATGGTTGATCTTGCAATTTTGCAAGGGTCCCAATGAACATTTTCTTTAAAGCTTTTATTTGAATCAAGCCAAAAAGTGAAGAAGGTTATTATTAGTTATTTTACACTAAATTGCAATTAAAAAACACCCGTGGCAGAAGTATCAAAAAACAGTTTAAACCTAAAGTATTTACACGAATTCCTTTCAAGAAATTATTGAACATTCAAAGTATCAGTATTATTGGGTTGGCAAATAAGTTTGTTCGGTTTTTAACAGTGGAATAAATCACAAAAACCGAATGAACTTATTTGCCAACCCAATAGTACCCAAAATCATTTCATTACTTTATTTTTATATCACACACAAATATTTACCTATCAATTTTCCATTTTGAAAATCTGATTATGTTTGACTATTTGTGTTTTTTATAAAGATATATTTGGGTACTCTTTTTTTAGCTGAATCAAAAATAAAATAAATCCGAATGTACTAAGGAACATTTGTCATTGCTTTAGTCAAAAATTTTATCAAATCAATATTATTTTTACATTGGGATGAAGATATAGAAGAAATTAGATACTTAACATTTTATAATTATTTTTATATAAAAACTAAATGTCGAAATTTTGTTGAAATTTCAATTTATTTGATCTATTTTTAATTATTTTTTAATTTATTTGATCTATTTTTATTTATGTCGATTTATGTTAATTTCAACTATTTCATCATACTTGGATTCGCTTAACGTTCAACATAAAAATTTTGATGGACCCATAATCGACCATATAATTGACACCAGAAAACTGAAACACCATTTCCTTATTACTGCAAAGAGAAATGTACATTTTACTACAAATAGAAATCTGGCTGGATTCAAACAAAGTGTAATGTAACATTTAAATTCATCGTGTATAACCACCACACGTTTAATTGTTTCAATTACACTTTTTTCACCACTGAATATACATTTCTCGTAACTAACGTCTGCATCGTGCATGGGTAGTAAATTGCTTTTTCTCTTACTTCTTTGGAGATGGAACAAGTGTAGAATAAAAGACTTCCTAGATAAATTCCTGCATGCTGTAATAACAATCTTGGCAGATGTCCAGTGTACACCAGCAACCTTTCTACAACTATGTGCAAAGTTCAAAATTCTTAGGAAACAAATAAGAAGAAGCTCTATTCAAGCGGTACTTTTTTTGGCAAAATCCCAACATTTATAAGAGCTTTTAAGATGGATTTCAAGTTCTCTAGCCTCATCGTTTATCGCGATACAAAATAAAATATTGATTGGGCATTAAACTAAATATATTATTTTCAACTTTAGGATTTTATCAATTTATATATTTTAATTCAATGTATTTTAATGGCAAAAATATCGGTAATCTGAAACTTGCAAGGCTTCAATTAAATAAAAATAAACAATCTTGAATATTTCTATTTTAATTATTAAAATATGTATCATTTTTTGTAAATTTCTTTTTCGTTGAAGTCTTGCAATTTTAAGATTACCGGTAATTGCGCCATTAAAATACATTGAACTAAAATTATTAAAATTAATAGTGTCCTAAAGGTGCAAATAACTTAATAATAATAATTTAGTTTAATGCTCAGTCAGTATTTTTTAATTAGAATAACCTGATCAATGATTAGGATATTACAATTTAAAAATATTTTAATACAAGGGTAAATATAAAACACTTAGATTTTTAGAAAATTTGTATACCCATCAGAGGAAAATTTGAATTAATTCCTAAAATCAATAAAAGAGTAAAAATTATTAAGAAATTAACTAAAATTTCTTCTTAAAATCATAACTAATTTATTTAGAATTTGTTATCCTTCAAAAATTTCATATTTTGATCAATTACATCACGATATTTCTTCCCATGAAACTCAATGTTTAATAAGTTTTTCATTCCATCATTTTTATATCCGTAATTTTAAACACATTTTTAAGCCATTAATTGCTGTTTTCTCTTTTCACTCTAAATTGGACGGAAACCAAGCAATTGAAAGTTCAAGGATTATGAGAAAATAAGAAACAAGGCTTAAACGTAGTTACTTATACTGAAAACAACGATGCGCGCTCTTTTTTCATGAGATGCATACGTTATTCATATGTTGTAAGGAATCCCTTAATTGAATTCGGGTCAGCTTAACAACAAAGAGAGAGCAGGTCTTTTATTTTTCCTACAAGTCGTGCATTAAATAACTTTAAAAGAATAATTCTCGAGAAATTAGTAATTACATCCATTTTCAACAATTTAACATGTAATTTACAGAAGTAACAAATGAATTCTCCTCAAACTCTTAAAAATTCTATTATTCATTTCTGTCCTAGAGTTTTCTCTTTTTTATTTTTGAAAGTACCTTCGTTGTTTATATTCTGTAATGGTATGAGTTAAAGAAAAGAGATCGGTTGGATATCGAATAATAAGTAGCTCCTTTCTAAATTCACCGATTTGCAAATCTTATGTCTCAGAATGATCCTATTCTACTTCTAACCATTTTTTCAAATGCACGATGAACACAATTTAGAGCATCAGGAAATTTCAAGGGTTTGACGAAATATTATATTACAATTTACAAAATTTCAGGAATTTCTTTACAAACATAATGTATAAAATTATAAAGCATAGAAAATCATATGTTCGCTGTAAAATTAGTGTTCAGATTTAGCTTCGGAAAGCACATTTTTTAGAAAAAATTCCAGTTTTTTACATTAAATATCTTTTTTATATTGAATTTTCTACATTTCATTAGCGGAATTTTTTATGCCCCAGTCATCTCATGACAGAACGACTTTGAATTAACAAAAATTATTGGTTCCCAAAGAGTAATGAAATAATTGTTATGGCTTTATTTTAAAAAGTATTTTTGGGAAGGACTTGATACATTTTTTTAGAGAAAATTTGGATTTTTTTCTCATTAAATGTTCAATACAAAAATTGAAACTAATTAACTAATGAAATTTTTTACAAATGTTGCATAAATTAGATCTTCTAGAACCTAAAAGGTACTTATGAGCAATTAAAAAAAATTTTAAAAACCAGAAATGGGAAAAACCACTGAAAATAAGTAGGTGGGACGTATACGTCCCACAGCCTTTGAAAAATTGTAAAAATAGGAGAAATGCAATTTGTCTGATTTTTGTCACACGATTCCAATCGAGAAAGTGATAAAATTTAATATTTTCCAGTATTCACAACAAACTGAGAAAAAAGGAATTACCAAAATAGTGAAAATTGTTACAAAAAATAATAAACATACGCGTGGGACGTAAAATAATGAAACAAACTAACAAAAAAAATTTCTAGATATTCCTAAAAAGCTAACAATTAAATATCATTTTAAAATAAACCTTAGTGCTTATTATTTGATATGCTTTTTTATAAAGGAATTTCTATAACTTAGAAAATCTTTTGTTTTATTTATTTTTCAGTTTATTTATTGCTTTCTTGGTTTTTACAATAGATCAAGTTCAATAAATTTTATTTCTTTCTTCTTATATTTATTTTTATCATATATCCTTACTCTTTTATTATTATTATTTTATGTATTATTATTACTTTACTAAATATTTTTATTGTTTTTGTACGTAATTTCATTATTTTTCATCATATGCGCATCTTTATTATTTTCATGGCGAATTTTGTAAATTATTCTTCTTTGTGTAATAGATATTGTTGGTGTACACTGTTCCATTGTTTGTCTACATCATGACACGCTTACTGTTAAAGCACACTGAGAAAATGTTGTTTCCTTTGTAATTACAAAAAAAAAATTGTCACGAAAAATGTGAGTCATTTTTGTAGATAATTACTGCAAAAAAATATTCAATAAGGTTTCCATTTCTACTTCGATATTTTTTACAATTTTATCAGACGACTTTAAATATGCATAAAAATGCTGATTATTTTTATTCAAATTCCTTGATCTTGAATTTTGCCTTTTATCATTCCAATATGAATTTCAAACCCGAGGGGCATTCTAACGTCACATTATATGATAGTTCCATGTCAGATTTTGCAGGGTAGGCATACAAATGTACAGTTTCGTTTTAAGAAAAAAATATGTTCCCGTCATAAAAAAAAGCTCGAACAATATGACCTTCAAATACCCTCCAACATTTCTGTGATATATCTTTGATATCCCCAAAACTAGTCACGTTACTCCGGATGCTGGGGGCAAATTCTCATTTTTCTCAGTATGTTTTGATAAATCAGCTTGAAGGCGAATCGAAATAGACCATATTACCCTCCTTGAACCTGCAAGCATGATTCTACGTAATTCTCATGGAATGTCTTCTTCATGTAAAAACATCCTTGTATTTTATAATTATTTTTTACAAGAAATTTCGAGTCGCTTGAAACTCGTATCTTCCAAACTACAAGTGTTACGAGGTTGTAATATTATCTTCCACATACTAATTAATTTCGATTTATAAAAATCGAAATTTTTGAATATTTTTATTTTTATTCTCATCTATTTTTACCCTGAAATCCATGGGGCGGTGAAGATAATTTATAAGTACAAGAAATATACAGAAAATTTACAGTTTTTTATTTTTAAATCAGAACACAACAGCATTTCTGTATTTCCCAAAAATGGTCAACTCATACCTATCGATTTTAATAAGGACGTTTATTTTTCTTGAAAAATAATATAATTTTTTGTTATTACAAATTCCTTTGTTTCAAGTAATACTTGAAAAGTATTTTTCAGGACCCTGTGTGGGACTGAAAGAGAAAAGGACAATAACTTTTTCGAGATTTTTTAACTCCAAGGCAAAATCTGGTGCAGGGTTGCAAATTATTTAAATCCAAAAATTTCCATTGTTCATTTTAATTAAAATTTATAATCGTAATTTCCTGAATTTTATAAATTTTTTAAAAATTCATAATTGAAGTAGTATTAATTAATCATTTTCTTCAAAAATGCATTGATTACATTTTTTCATTTATATATTTTTTAAAAATGCATCAATTTAATCTTTTAAAATTATTAATTGATTAAAAATGCATAATTAAACCGTAAAAAATTGCATTTTTTTAAATAATGCATTAATTGAATTTTTTCAACTATTCATTGAACAAACAATTATTAATTGAGGCAATTATTTTGATGCATTTTCAACAAAATTATTAATTGAAATATTTTTCATTTAAATATTTTTAATTAAATTGTTAATTAAATCAAAAATTCATTATTAAATTAATGCATTTTTTTGCAACTCTGCTCTGGTGTCCCCAGTTTGTCGAAAGCTTGTTAAGCTCTTACACATTTTTATTCAGCAGTCCAGTGTGAAAGCTCTCGATGCAAATATATTCGTTTGCACTTTGTTACCCCCTGAATGTTTGACTTTCGAATGAGGCAAAGTCTAATTGAAAAGCATTCTGTCAATATAGAAAGAGTACCCATGTGAAGAAAAAAATAATTGGTCATCCAATGGTACCAGGTAGCAAACGAATTGACCCAATATTAAAATATTTTGACCAGGATATGAGAGTGATCAATATCATTGCAAGCTTCTTAGAAAAGATTTACAATTTCATTACAACAGTTGTAACTATATTGCCCAAGATTGGCGTGAAAAATTGAAGTGGCTTAGAATTGTCAAAGTAACATTAAAAAATTCCTTTTTGTTAAAGTAAAAAAAAATTCAAACTCTGCAAAAGTATTTCAGATGCTTCTGGAAAAGCTGAAAATAGAAAAACACCACCTTGGGAGTTTAACAAATCAGAAAATATGAAGCACATAAGGGATGACAGTCTTTTGCTCCCTCATAAAAATATTTTATGCCCCCATAGGGACCCCATAGGTATTATTGGATCATAAATTTCCCCCAAAATGGGGTTGAATTTTAAAAGAGTAATTGAAAGCAAAATATTGTCCATTACGAGCAATTTTTTTTTAAATTTATTTTTGTATTCTTATTCATTTATTTTTCAATTATTATTGCGGAAAAATATTTAAATGAGGGCAAATTTATTTGAATATTTGCATCTTCTGCAATAATAATTTGTTCATGAACGTTTTAGATACGAATAAATATTTGTGAATAATTTTTATAAAATATATTTTCTGTGAAAATATATGAAATCTTCCTTTAATTTGCAGTTAATGAAATTAAGTAAAATTTTGAACTCAAAGGTAAAAAAATCCCCACCATTTTTATGAACGATTAGATGCAACGTTAAGTAACCTTGTAGAGTTTGGAATTATTATGGGTATTTAGCAGATCAAGTATTTTTCGCAAATAATACAGAGGGATTTTTTGTTTGAGCAGGTAAAAAAGATGCAGGATAGGGTGCAGAAGACTAAAGAAGAAGTGCAAAAAGCCAAGGAAAAATATGAGGCTGCGTTGCAAGAGATAAATCAGTATAATCCAAAATACATGGAGGACATGTCGCAAGTGTTCGAAAAGTGTCAGGAAATGGAAGCCCAGAGACTTCAATTTTTCAAGGATGTATTATTTGGAATTCATAAATGTCTCAATATATCTCAGGATCCAGTGTAAGTATACTCTTTTGAAATGTATTATAAATTTCGTAATTTTTATTTTTATTATTATTATTATTATTATTATTATTATTATTAACGTTTATTATGCCATGAAATTCGTAAGGCAAAAAAAATACAAACAAAAGTATATACATACAGATAATTTATAGAATAATATATGAAAAAAATTTTTTATTGAATATTTAAATTAGCTTTTTTGAAAATAATCTCAACTAACAATGTAACTCGTACCTGCAGACTTCCACAAATTTATGAAGAATTTTATCACACAATCAATAATGCGGACCACGAAAAAGACTTGAAATGGTGGTCCAATAATCACGGCGTAAATATGGCAATGAACTGGCCGCAATTCGAGGTAATTTTCCAAAATTCATTTCAATTATATATATTTATGTCAAGCAGTTTTTTTTATGGCATGTTAACATTACTCCATCTAGTTAGAGTGTGGATTGATAATTATTAATAAAATTTAAAAAAAAAACTCCGAAATTCTAGAACACTTGGATGAGACACTTGTTGAAATCTCAATAGAAAGAAAAACGATTTTCAAAATTCCTTAAGAAACTAATAAAGTTACAAATAATTTTCTACAAAATATTCTACAAAATTCATTATAAAAAATATCAATTAAAAGAATAGACGCCAAAGCTTACTATAAAATTACAATTAATGAATAATTTTGTAAGAATATCCAGTATTCTTTTATTTAATTTTATTCTGTTACGTCACAGGCTGAAATTTCAGTTACAATTTTTCTTTTGTTACTTTTTGAAAATAACAAGCGTATCTCTCATCTAATTTTAACAAAAACGTAAATACTCTCGCAAGTATTTTAGAATTAACGAAAAAGAAACGAATCCCCGATTTGATGCAACTTTATTGAACTGATATCATGATTTACATAATAATATTGAATTATGAGTGCTATTCAATAATTTCGATATAAGAGCAGCCTTAAAATAGTACTATTTGTAGCTTCTTTATCCACGATAAACTATACCACTTGAAACCTGCTGCCTGGTTTAACATCAATATTCAAACTTTTTCTCGTCACCAGTTACAATGAAATTCGAATTGGGTAAAAAAAAATTCGTACTCTCTAATTTGTAACGTAATTTAAAAAAAATGGAATTTAAATCAGTAAATTTCATGAAAAATGCTACTTTCTTACAAAAATGGTCAACCTTACGCTGGCAGTTACAACTAATTTTCAACCTTTCAACTATTTTTAGCCTTAAACAAATGCGTGAATGAGCTTTAGAGAAAAAAAAACTTGGCACTTTTATTTTCGAATACTTTATTTTTTACATCTTACCCTAAAATTCCAAGAAGAAAAATTCTGTAGGATTGTTGGTATTAAATTCTTACAACAATTTTTGAAATTATAGTTTTCAAAGTTAATGTCAAGCCTTTATAAATAAAATTACAAAATACTCGACGCAGAAAAATTACGTTTCGGTGAAAATATAATACAATTGATAGGACTGTTACAAAAAAATGTAGCTCCATTTTTGAACAATTGAAGTTATCTCCTTTTATGCAACAAACCCTTCAATTTATATACTTCCAGTGACTTGTACCTTTTGCTCATGAAAAAAAAATATTATCTTCCAAATAAATGTTCAAGGCTCGGAGCAAAACCTTTGCAAATAAATGTACACTTTTAGTATCAGTGAACTTTTTATACCAAAATACTTTGCTTTAAATACAATTCTTTTATTCGAAAAATGTTTAAACAAATAGACTATACTGGCTGAAAAGTAAACTCAGCAAGGCTTCAAATAATTTTAGCTCTATCTCAACTCAATGCACATCCTCCAATTTTATGACTGTGAGAAATCATTGCTATTTTTATTCAAAATCGTTCAAATTGATTTTTTCGCCACGAAGGGAGTATATATATGCCCCAATAAATTAACGCTTATGAACCAAGGCAGCCTGTATATGTGCCCTATATAAGTTAACGTATATATGCCCTCGATAAGGTAATGCTCATTTATGTCTTCCTTAACGAGAGGATTAAGAAGGTTCCAATTCTTATCCAATAAGTACTTTTTTTTGCAGCTCAGCTTAAAAAAAAAGAATTATAGAGCTTTAGGAAAAAAAAATCAGCATTTTCATTTTCCCACGTTTTTAATATCTCACCCTGAAATTTGAAGAAAGGAAATTCTGTAGGAACTGCTAATATTGAATTGTCAGTACAATTTTTGAAATTGCAGGTGTCAAAGATTTTAAAATAAGATTTCAAAGAATAATTATTTATTAAGATAGTCAAGTATTAAAATATTAAAATATAATTATAAATTAAAAAATAGGACATAGAAAAATTAGGTTCCACTGAGAAATTGCAATTGAAATGGAATTTAAATCAGTAAATTTCATGAAAAATGCTACTTTCTTACAAAAATTGTCAACCTTACGTTACAACCAATTTTCAATCTTTAAACTATTTTTAGCCTTAAACAAATGTGTGAATGAGCTTCAGAAAAAAAAACTTGGCGCTTTTATTATCGCAAACTTTATTTTTTTTACATCTTACCCTAAAATTCCGAGACGAAAAATTCTGCAGGATTGTTGGTATTAAATCCTTACAACAATTTTTGAAATTATAGTTTTCAAAGTTAATGTCAAGCCTTTATAAATAAAATGAGAAAATACTCGACGTAGAAAAATTAAGTTTCATCGAAAATATAAAACAATTGATAGGACTGTTGCAAAAAAAAAGTAGCTCCATTTTGAAACAATTGAAGTTATCCCCTTTTATGCAACAAAACCTTCAATTTATATACTTCCAGTAATTATAAATAATAAAAAAAAAATAGAACGTAGAAAAATTAAGTTCCATTGAAAAATTGCAATCGATATATTTCCAATTTCTTTTATCTTTGGCTAATAATAATAATAATATTGCCTTGCAAATACACGTTCAACGATTCATGCATCAATCAATGTTCGATTCGATTGACTTCGACCCAGTAATATTCGTGAATGCTTGCATGTGATTGTCTTTTTTTGTTTTTGCATTTGATTCTTATGCAGGATTACACTGAGGAATTTCGTGATATCACCAAAGGATCAAAATCAAAGGAAGCATTACCTGCTGGTTCTATTACACTTATCAATCAACGACCAGTTGGCGAAGATCTACGTGTAATCATTTCTTTTTATTATTATTATTACTCTTATTATTATTATTATTATTATTATGATTATTATTCCTAGCAGTAATACTTATTAATGTGAATAATTAGTTATATAAATTGATAATGTAATTCAAGTTGATCGTTTACGTGTTTACAAGCATGATTTCAAGTACCATCATCAATTAATAATAGATGGAACGCGCAATGTTACTGGAATGCATTTCATCTTAGTAGAAAATGCAATTATTGCTTTATTAGCATGATTCGAATGACAAACCTCTTTTTTTTATCTTCACGTCGTAGAAGATATACTTATTTATATATATTTTTCAAACGAATTAAATTCATCTCGAATCCGATAGTTTCTGTGATTAAGTTAAATTTTTTGGGAATGATTATTTTTTAATTTAGGATATATATTAGCGTTATTTGATAAATGGAGTGTTTCCAAGTGCGATGTTAAATCTTAGAGATGAATTAGTGATAAATTTCGAGGCAAACAAAATTTCATTAAACGTTGGTTTGTATAAATTATTTATTTATTTGATTCTTTTTTGGAAAAAAATTGTGTTTTCATTTTAAGAATTTGCGAAAATCGCATAAATGGAAAATGCCCCTTTTTCTATTGACTCAAAAATAAATTGTTCGAAGAGAAATCGTTTCTGTGGACGAAAATGGTGTACAACAAATTTGTTTTTTCTTTTTCTTTTTAAATAATACCGGAAAACCAATTCTGGAATATCAATACGGTTTTCTAAAATACGTAAATTTCCTAACGATCTCAATGTAGAAGCGCAAAGTTCTCGTAATTATAACCCGCATAATTTAATAATTTGGCAAATTATGCGTCGGATGCAAATAGACACTGAGATTTTCTCTTGGCGATTCAATTAATTGACAATTTTCCACGACGCCGACGGTAAAATAACGTTTATTTATGGAAAAAACAATTTATTTTCTACCGCACAAGATCCACAGCGAAATACGCTAATTGAATATGCAATAATGTCACATAGAGTTAAATGCATTCTGCATTCAAGGGAGAAAATAAAAGAACAAAGAAAATTTCTTCTTTCTAAAAAAACAAATATGCGCAGCACGACGTTGCATTTTAATTTGTCTCCTTTTTATCTCAACCAGGACTTTCCACCGGTAAATCAGAAAGCTAAAGCGAAACCAAGTGCTCGAGTGATATCGAATGAATCGAATAACCATGGGGATAATGGCAAAACGGATGCTAATAATTCTACCAAACAGTCATCGGAAAAAAATAATCACGAGAGTAATACAGTAAACAGGACTTCCACAATTACGTAAGTTTCTTTTTTTTATTTAAGGTGTTACATCTAGTTGGCGGTCGAAAAAAGGGCGTTTTCGTAAATTTTTTTTTGGGGGGAAATAATTGCAGATTTCGAACTGTTTTTTCTTCATAGTAAAGGGTATATTTTCGACTATGTTTCATAATTTTTTTATTGAAAAAAATTCACAAATGTAGGAGATAAAATGCATTTCCCGCTCCGCTAGGTCTTCTGCGGTGACCACTGTATCTTCCACCTCACTCGTCTAAAATAAAAAAATCAAATAGATTATGTTTTTGCATCGTATTATCTAGTACTTAATCGAAGGATTTGAGAAAATATTAATTTTTTAAAAAATGGTCGACGAAAATGAAGTGATTTTTTCATCAAAATTTGGACTTTCACGTTCAATCGTCGACCATTTTTTCAAAAATTAATATTTTCTCAAATCCTTCGAATAAGTGCTAGATAATACGATGCAAAAACATAATCTATTTGATTTTTTTATTTTAGATGAGTGAGGTGGAAGAACAGTGGTCAACCGCAGAAGACCTTTTTTGAACAGCGGTTCGGGAAATGCATTGTATTTCCTACATTTGTAAATTTTTTTCAATAAAAAAATTATGAAACATAGTCGAAGATACCCTTTACTACGAAGAAAAAACAGTTCGAAACCTGCAATCATTTTCCCAAAAAAAAATTCACAAAAACACGCCCTCTTTTCGGCCGCCAACTAGATGTAACCCCTTAAATAGATTATCCGTAACCCCATAAATAGATTATCCTTGAATAGATTATCCGTCTAAAATTAAAAAATCAAATAGATTATGGTTTTGCATCGTATTATCTAGTACTTAATCGAAGGATTTGAGAAAATATTAATTTTTGAAAAAATGGTCAACGAAAATGAAGTGATTTTTTCATCAAAATTTGGACTTTCACGTTCAATCGTCGACCATTTTTTCAAAAATTAATATTTTCTCAAATCCTTCGATTAAGGACTAAATAATACGATGCAAAAACTAACTCTATTTGATTTTTTGATTTTAGACGAGTGAGGTGGAAGATACAGTGATCACCGCAGAAGACCTTTTTTTGAACAGCGGTCCGGGAAATGCATTGTATCTCCTACATTTGTGAATTTTTTTCAATAAAAAAATTATGTAACATAGTCGAAGATATACCCTTCACTATGAAGAAAAAACCGTTCGAAACCTGCAATCATTTTCCCCAAAAAAAAAATTCACAAAAACACGCCTTTTTTTCGGCCGCAAACTAGATGTAACTCCTTAAATAGATTATCCGTTTTTGTTTGACCCCGCGGGGCAAAATTATAATTTTTTGTTATACACAATACGATTGTGTATTATAAGGAAAATAATCTGATACTTCCGTAATAAAAACGAACGTGATAAGATATAATTCGATTGTACTGATCGGATCCATCGATAGTTACGACACTTGTTAAAAAAAAAGAATTTCATGATAAAGTCATTTGAGATTAATAACCAATAAATAATTGGAATACCGATGAGCAACTGATTAAGCAAGAACCAAAAGCCGTCCTCCCGGTAAATAATTGGAACAATTTTTGGTAATTTATTAGGATTTTTGGATTAAAACCACGGATTTTTTGGGTCGCTCGGTAAAAAGTTTCGTTTTGTTTCGGGAATTTTGGTTTCTTTTTTAAGAAACTTCGTTTTTCTTTCCAAGAAAGGATGTCGGTCCATAAGGCAGGATTTAGGCTCTAATAATTTTTTAAAATTATAATATCTCGGATTTATATGGACAAAAAATAATCTTTTTAATAATTTCAATGTTTTGTTGGAACAATATTAAATCTTTTTTCTCTTTATTATTTAAAAAAAATAGTTTTTTTGGTACATTCAACCGCGTTTTTTAATATGAGCGCAATTACGCACAACCTTCTTTTTTATGAAAAAAATGAAGGTGTTGCGATTCTGTGGCCAAAAACTCGCCTTACGGACCCCCCTCTTTTAATTTTTGTCTAACGATATCTTTTGGGAAAAAGAAAAAAAAACCGGTCCTTTGCAAAGAAATTTCATTTTCTTGCAAAAAATTTCATTTTTTTCAAGAAATATCGTTTCTTCTAATAATACCTCTTAGAAGAAAAGAAAACGATAAAAACTGTGGTCCGAAAAAAATTCGTTTCTCGACTTGATTCAAAAATAAATCGTCCTCTTTGATATAATTATTATAATCTCTACCAATTTCAATTTTTCACAATTGCAATCTACCTCAAATCTTATTAGAGTTTTATTTTAATGTCATCAATCGCAACATTTACACATTTTTTAATATATCATTTTTTTCAGCAACGGTACTAATGCCAAACAAGAATCGAATCCATTCGAAGAGGAAGAATGGGATGAAGAAGGTGGTGAACCACTTGTTGATAATGGAGAACCTGGGGTCCCCGTACGGGCTCTGTACGATTACGAAGGTGCCGAAGCCGATGAACTTACCTTTAAACAAGGTACTGTATTTTTTATTTGGATCAAGAAACGCCGAAAGTTTATGTTTTCATTAAAGATAGGAATCAGGATAAGAAAAAAAGTAATCAGTGTTTTGCAATTTTCGAATTATAAATTATGAAAAGTTCACAAAAATGATGCGAAGGTAAAATTCTTATATCAAAATATGTGCCAATTGATACAGAGGAGGTTACTAATTTTTCTATGGTATCAATTACTTCCATTAGAAATTCCGAAAAATGATAAACAGTAGGATTTGCTGATACAATATTTGTCACTTAATGGTGAGATCACAATCAGTTTCGATACACATTAAATGCTAATTTTTATTTATCACAAAGCAGATTTTTAATTGTTCCAATTTTTCTTTAATTAAATCCGATATCTAAGATTATAATTTTTATCTGGTACAAAGTAGGTAACTAACTCTTCTACATTATCAATTACTGCGATCTGAAATAATGTTATCACTTCGATGATACTGATATAATATTTATCACTTATTAGTGAGAGCACAGAGAATGTCACTACGCATTGATAAAAAATATTGATACCTATCGATAACTGAAAACTGCTTGGTTTTGTACAAATGTATTATTAAATGCTAATTTTCATTTACCACAAAGCAGATTTTTAATTATGCCAATTTTTCTTTAATTAAATCAGATATCTAAGATTATAATTTTTATTCGGTACAAAGTAGGTTACTAATTCTTCTATATTAAGAATATGTAAGAATTATAAAATGAAACAACTTTTTTCAAATAAAAATTAAATTTATTTATTTCATGCAGTTTTGCATTATTAAATCTTACCGGAAGGGGTTAAGTAACCCTAAAGCGACCAGGTGGGGTCCATCCGGATCCCAGAGCACGTTTAATACGATTTTTCGATTAATCGCAAAATATTAGGTTGGGGAAAAAGTAATTTCGGTTTATCCCATTGAAACACATGAGAAAAGCCGAAATTACTTTTTCCCCAACCTAATATGTTTTCATGAAATTAATTTTCAAATAAATGCTTCAAAAAACAGACAAATCGTTTTTTTTTCAATAAAAAAAAACGCTTTACTTTCCCTGAAATTCATCGAAAAATGGAATTTTTGACAATAAACTGATTTCTGTCAAAAAATGTGTGGGGTCCGCGCGGACCCCATCTGGCCGCATATGATTCTACATTTTACCTGGTCCCTTGAGGATTAATAAGTATTTTAAAGATAAGTTCCATTCTATCAAATATTTCATCCAAAATAATAAACTAAAATAATAAACAAGGTCCTATGGTATTCTCAGGTACAATATTTAAACTTTTTCTCTGTTTTCAGGTGAAATATTTGAGAAACTTGAAGACGAAGACGAGCAAGGATGGTGTAAAGGGAGAAAAGACGGTAGAGTAGGCCTTTATCCAGCAAATTACGTGGACCTGGTGTCCCAATAAGTTATTACAATAACGTATAAAACGCAAAGAAAAACAAAAAAAACAAAATTGAAAAGCCAAATGAAACGATCGGACATAAAAAAAAAACATGAGATCGTTATAAGCAAAAATTATGTCAGGAAAGATCTCTCTTCTCGGAGGTCTTATATTACCTATTTGTTAACTTTCCATTCCTCTCCTCCTCTCCTCGTTTTTCTCCCTATCCTCCATCGATAAATCACAAATAGTGTTCCATCTGTAACTATCTTGGAATTTGAAAACGTATACGAAGACATACGGAAATGCTTTCCGCGGAGGAAATTGCGAAAGGAAAAGTTAAACTCTTGATGAAAAATCTTGTAGATCACCGACAATAGCGAAACCCCCTCATCCTTCTATAAAAGAAAAAAAGAAAAAGAAACACAAATTTTTACCGACTTCTGTCACGAAGAAATCGGTAAATTGAAATTACTGGCGAAAAGCAAGAAAAATTCTTCCTTTTCACAGCCTAAAGGTTCGTTTATGGAGCGTCACCATTGAACATCGTTGTTATGTTATTGTTTTCGGCACTATATTACAAAATAAAACCTTAATTTATTGTCATGTACGAAAACTGTAATGTGAGAAAGAAATCGAATGAAATTCTAACGTGTATCGTCATTGTACATATTATCGTAAATTTAGAAATCGTTGGACTACATATAAGTTGAGTTGTTATTAACAAAGCAAAAGAGGAAAGAAAGAAACAAGGAAAACTCAAATTATTCATATTATGCGAATGGCACGTGTACGTGCCAAGTGTAGGTTTTTGAATGGTCAAATAATACCGGAAAATATATCCGATTTTGTAGGAATACGAAATACGATGGAAATTAGTCTACAGTTTTGCGTTATACGGGTTGTTAGGAAATTGCACGCATGCTAATTCTGAAAGGGTGATTCTAAAGGAGATAAGAAACAGATTTGATAATATACAGTAGATAATGCACCAAGTCTGAAGGGATTTAAGGGGGTATCCCGAATTAGGAGGCCTAAAAAAAAGCATTTTTCTGGGAATTTTTTTAGGTTAGAAAAAGATAATTAAATCTATCGAACTTTTTATAATATTTTGATATTTATTTTTGATATTTTTTTTTGATATTTATAATAGTGTGTACACATTTTTTCATTAAGAAGTATTGAACTGGAGTCGACTGTGACGCACATCTGTAGAGCACCTCTCAAACTATCGGCGTGCGAGATGCAGGTCGTAATTTTGGTCTGAAATAAAAGACCAAAATGAATTTTTATTTTCACACATTTTTCTTCTATGTGAACCAACAAAACTCGGAAACAATTTTTGATATAACTTTTTTATCAAGTTAAAGTGAATTTTTTTTCAAAAAACAAGTTTTTTTTTATTTCAAACTTGAAACGCTCTCAAATTTCATAATTTTTTCGGGTTTCTTTGGTTCACATAGAAGAAAAATGTATGAAAATAAAAAATCATTTTGCTTTTTTTGTTTCAGACCAAAATTACGACCTGCATCTTTCCCGTCGACAGGAGACTTTAATTGGGAGGTGCTCTACAAATGTGCGTCACAGTTGACTCCAGTTCAATATTTCTTAATGAAAAAATTTGTACACACTATTCAAATATATATCAAAATATTATATAAAATTCGATAAGTTTAATTATTTTTTTCTGTCCTGAAAAAATTCCCCAAAAAACGCTTTTTTTAGGCCTCCTAATTCGGGATACCCCCTTACGTAAAACATAAAAAAAATGTCGATATTTCGAGAACGGTAACATTTTAGATAGTAATGGTATACACTATCAATGTTGTTCCTTTTGGCCTCTGTTATCATTCTTCTCGGAATTAGCATCGATGTTCCTAACACCCCATGGAATAATTCAGTTTTTCTATTCAGAAAAACGGAAATGCGTACCTCATTGATGTAGAGAGAGAAAACACAGATTTTCATGGGCTTCCGTTGCTGGGATTAAAAATGTAGGTTTTTTTTTCCATTGAACGAGTGGTTTTTGCGTGACACGGTTTTTTACACAAATTTGTATTGTATTCTATTTTTTTCGCCTCCAAAGAGCAACACTGTTGGTGTCCATTTAGTAAAAAATAGTTCCTTTTTCGGAACACTGAAACATGTGTCATTCCATCGAACAGATTAATTAATTATTGATACCTAGCGAGGGTAAAATTGAAACGAGGGCCAATTCAGTGAATAATTGACCAAATTTCATCCCCTTTTATAACGAACGAGGAGATCATTCTCAAGTTTCTGAAACTTCGAATGTCACAGTTTTATACTCAACTTAGAAATTTGATAATACCATAGTTTTTGCACGACACAACGAACACTGGAATGGGTCATTCATTCGCTGCATATTTCAACAATTTGGTACACATTCGTTCACCCGCTGTGTAGTGGAAAAATGAAAAAGTGGATGTTCCTTTATTTTTTTCCATTTTTTTGCTTCCTCTGGTAGAACGTGTATCTTTTGGAAGCATGTAGGCAAAGCTATCGACAAGATCCAAGTAACTTGGGATCCACTTGTCATGCCGAAAATCAAAGTGCCTTAAAAACCCCCAAAATCGGAACTTGGAACGACACAAAATACAGTATATGTGAATTTAGTGAAATGTTTTTTATTTGAAATGATTAATTCTGGCTGGTAACGAGACCCGCGAAGTGCGAATATAATTTTGAAAAGTGCAGAAATAATACTGCTTAATTGAAATCAATTATGAATTTTTTGTTGTCGTTCGTATGAAATATGTAATTAGTAAAAATCAAAGACGAATTTGACTCAAGATGTTCGATTTCACGGAATGAAGACAATAGCTTTATAGTTGAGGCACGGTAATAATGGGACAATTATAGGTAATCGAGACTCAAGAACAAACGTAGTACCTAATTTTGACACCATTTTTCGATAATTGTAACAATGGAAAGAATTTAATATGTAATGTTTCCATTTTTTTCCTATGTATAATTTTTATTACAAATCTTTGCCCCTCCGGTAGGATTTTGCACAGCCAGCACCAAAACACTAATCTTGGTGTTAATTGTTATATCAAATGACAATTCCCATTGTCGAATCAAATTAAATGTTCTCCAAATTCACCTCAAGTTGGTGTCTTTTTTTGAGAATTTCAAGCCATTAATCGATGAACTTTCAATTTTTATTATTCGCCATTGATTCAAATGGAATTATAAAATAAAGAATGAAATTACTAAATTAATAAATACGAAGAGTTTATTGGAAAGACTAATTTCATTATCAGACATACATTTGAATGAAATTCTAAAATAACGAAAAATGAAATTACAAAATTATAAATTATGAAAAATTTATTGATAAGACTAATGTCATTATTAATCCTCAATTCGGACGAAATTATAAAGTTACAAAAAATTGTGAAAAGTTTATTGAAAATACTGATATTATTAGTCATCAATTTGACTGTAATTCTAAAATAACAAAAAGAAAAGAAATTACAAAGTTATAAAATATGATGAATTTATTGGAAACGCTAATGATCCAAGCACTCGAATCGAATTTTTCGTTGGTATGTTTTTATACTAACAATACTAAATAACAATATATGAACATTTGTAACTTTAAAAAACGTGTCGTGGCAAACACAACTGAGGGAAAAAGCTTCATTTTTAATCACACGGAAAGCCCAAAAAAAAGAGCATGTAACGGGAGAGAAAGAAAAAAAAACGAAGGAAAAATATGAAAAACAGGAAAAGATTTTACAAGTCTCCGTAAGAAAACGTAATTAATGCATGTAGGTATATAAAAATCGTTAAGTAAGAAGCAATGTATATATAACAAAAAAAAGATAAAAGTAACTCCTTTTCCCCGCTCAATTATTTAGAACCATTAATTAATAATAATAGCGTTCCCCGTTCCGTAAAAGCTCTAGAAAAAAAAAGAGAAGAAGAGTAGAAGAATGAATAGGATCGAACCAAAAATCAATTATAATAACACCATACTCGAATGAGTATGATTCCAGGATGGAAGAAGGAAAATGACTAGCAAGAAAAAAAGAACTGATGCATTTGAATTTGCTTCGTATAATTTCTCAGAATCGCAACGGATTATATTCGAGCATATCATTAAGGAAAATTAAATTATTTTTATTTTCTTGCAGCGGCTAAAAAGTTTAGATAGGTCTTTTGAAATTCGTCCTTCGATCAATTGCAAGTTGGCGAAGGGACACAATTTCTTGTGTATCAATCGAGGACCAATTAATCTTTTTTTCTTTCTCCATTATTTTTACTTTACTTTACTTTACTTTAATTTGTATATTGTTAAGTCGAACCAATTACAATTGAAAAAAAACAAATAATATGATTAATCGACACATTCGCTGCCACTTGGGAGTCGATGGCACTTATCGAAGGATAGCGATCGATCGATCGACTCCGATCGAAGTCAGTGGCAACCGAAGTGTTAAAGAAAAAAAAGAGAGAATTATTATCGAAGTAAAACTTTGGAAAGAAAAAAACTTTGATTGTGAATACAAATAGTGTGTGCGTATATGTACACCTTAAGGTTTATGTAAATAGAGAAAACTATGATTCTTTCAAGATTTAGTCTGCGACTGACTTTTTGTAATCGTCCTACTGTTTCTTCGTCTCGTTTCGAATCGCCTATTATCTCTCCCTCCCTTATTCCTCATCGATACTTAAAATCTTACTCTGAAATTGTCATTTACAGTAAGGTTTTAATATTACAAAGAAAAAGAAAGAAGAAATGTAACGAAATCGTTATTTAGGGCACTAGCATGTGTATAAAAAGAAATTTATTATGTATAACTAATAAATGAATATAGTGTATATATGAAATTTTTTTATAAAAATTTCGATTCTCTCAATTTTGGATGCGACTGATTTTAAGTTAATTATGTCGCATCAATGTGACCAATAATAATTTTGCAAGAACGAATAAGTCCAGGATGAATTTCCAAAATTGTCAAACATCGGATTTGGATTTGACAAAAGCCAATTTGGAGACACTTTAATTCTGAAATTTTTATTTGCTGTAATTATGTCGCATCAATGTGACCAATAATAATTTTACAAGAACGAAAGAGTCCAGATTGAATTTCCAAAACTGTCAAACATTGGATTTGGATTTAACAAAAGCCAATTGGGAGACACTTCAATTCTGAAATTTTTATTTGCTGTAATTATGTCGCATCAATGTGACCAATAATAATTTTACAAGAACGAACAAGTCCAGATTGAATTTCCAAAATTGTCAAATATCTGATTTGGATTTAACAAAAGCCAATTTGGAGACACTTTAATTCTGAAATTTTTGTTTGATGTAATTATGTCGCATCAATGTCACCAATAATAATTTTACAAGAACGAAAGAGTCCAGATTGAATTTCCAAAACTGTCAAACATTGGATTTGGATTTGACAAAAGCCAATTTGGAGACACTTTAATTCTGAAATTTTTATTTGATGTAATTATGTCGCATCAATGTGACCAATAATAATTTTGCAAGAACGAATAATTCCAGAATAAATTTCCAAAATTGTCAAATATCTGATTTGGATTTACCAAAAGCCAATTTGGAGAGACTTGAATTCTGAAATTTTTATTCGAGGTAATTTTAAAAAAGAAAAATTCCATAAACTCGATAGGATTTTTTTGTTCGACTGCGAAGGGGTCGATGTCATATAAAATAATTTGTATTTTTAAGAATATATAATATCTGGAGAGAGAGATATATTATTTTTAATCATCAGTATATTCTTCGTTATTTTTAAATATATATTATTCATTGAATATACATATTATGTCAATAATAATTTTGTACAAAGGCAAATTTAATTATATTAACGTTTATTTATCATCATTTAGAAGTATAATATGGTTTTTACTTCAATTGTGTTACAGCAAAGATAACTGCATAATGAGAAAAATAATCAATCGTACACTTTCTTTTAAAATAACAAGATTTCGCAACGAGGTTTACATCGATCCTTGTCGTTGCTGATATTTCTTAGATTATATTGGGATACAATGAAAATCCTAAAGAATGTAATTAATGAAACAGTAATTTTCAAAATATTGCAAGTTGACTTGCAATGTGAAAAAAAAAATAAGGAAAGGTTTCCTACTTCCAGAATGAAGTGTGAGCAATTTAATAGAAAACATGAAAAATTTTGGGAATTTTTCATCAAATTAGTTCCATTCACTAATCCCCAATTTTGACAGTAACGCCAATAAAGGACCGGCTACTATTTTTTGAGTCAAGTCAGTTTCACACATTTGTTATCTTTTTCTTTCATTTGCGACTTATCTTCAAAAATTCTATCTCATAACTGTAAAACAGTAAATCCGTCATCATTTTTAAATGAATTGACTTTTTAACGATGTCGCATTTACCTACGCCTAGGACTTCCTTAAAGGGAGATGAAACTAAAATTATTCTGAAGATTTGCAATTTTCATTTTAAGTCCAGTTCGAGTAATTTTTTGAAACATTTTCGAGCCTATGCCAAAGGGGAGACGGTGACTGATTTCAACAAAATTGCCTAATTGTAAGATAAAAATAATTTACAAAAAGTGTCGGATAATATTTACAAATATTTCTGCAAATCATTGATCATTTCTGTTATTTTTCAATAATTGTTTGATGCAGCTTTGTTTTAAGGAAAATTCAAAGTTGAATGCCCACATTCTCATTAACAAGATTTCGACAAGAAAAAAACATTGAAATTCAGTAAAACGTACATATAAATTTCGAAAATATTCTGTTTCTCCACCTGCTGCTGACTCGAGAAAAAAAACTTGGGCATCTTTGACTGTACATTTTCGAATATTTTCTTTTTGTAATTTTTTCACATCAATTTTGGCCAAATTAGTTACACAAAAATGTTTTTGCTCATCCCGCAATGGCATACGCTTGAATTCATTTTTTTTTACTAAAAAAAAACATATAATCTTAATTCATAATAAGGGTAGCGCTAGTACGGTTCAATATTGTTATTATTTAGTAGCTTAGCAAATTTTATCAATACAAAAAATGCAAACCGTTGTACATGGCACTTGCAAAAATTAATAATTTAAGATAAGCTTGTAAGATTTACAAAAAAAAAGGAATTCTATTTTGTTTCCCTTAGAGCAACAATTGTTACATTTGGAAATTAGAAAAAAAAATTAAATTGGAGCGAAGCAAATTGATTCGTATATTTATAAAACAAATATTTGAAAATTAAGGTAACAAATATAATTAAAAGCGAGCTGTTTTTAAAAAGCCTCGACTCTATGCATTTTTTAAATTGAAAAAATTTGTATCGAGCTACATCGGTTCGAACTTAAACTTCGAGACATCAAGTTTTTCAGTAATATCGTATCGCCCCGAGTTTACAGATGCTTTCGACATGTCGAACGTAAAAGTTGATATACAATTCTGTATCGAAAATAAATTCTCGCTGATTCCATAATTTCCTAATGGTATTTCATCGGTTTCTCAAAAATGCTTAAAAATCTAATTGAAGAGATAATAACAAATCGCAAAGTTTCTTTCACGCTCATACCAACACTTCATCTAGCCCCTTTGCAGTCAAATTTAAAATATATATTTCTATGTACTTTTGTTGCTTAAAGAATTATTATTGTATAGTGAAAGAAATCTCGATTATATAAAACCCATCTTCTACTTGGTTTACATTCTTATAGAAACTCATATATACACTTTCTTCCTTCTCTTACGTTTCTTACTGTTTTCAAAATAATTTGCGTCTCTTGGAGAAAATTGTTATAAAACATCCTAAGCATTCTGGTAATTTTTTTATAGATATTATAACTTAAGTCTACATTCAATTTCTTCAAGACTTTTGCAAAAACTTATAGCGGTACTTCCGAACTAGAATTTTTTCAAAAAATCTTGCCTATCGATCTTGAGCTTTCTACACATTTCTTTACTGCGGCGAGTTCTTGCGTCTTTGTGAAGAGAAGAAAATAACTGAACGTCTGAAATTAGCAACGTGATTCCATTTTCTTTTATTCAAATCCAGAATTTAAAGTATTGCTACTTACAAATCTTTCATAATCGCACGATCAACCGTTCGATGGAAACCTGGACCATTTCTATGCGCAACTAATTTTCGAAAAAATTCGCTGAAGCCTCTAAACGTTCGTTTGATCAAATATTGGAATATTTCGTTATCAGTGAAAAAAAATATTCCTGGGAAGTACGAGAAATTAGGATTTCGCTTCGGTCGCAATCGACCCGAGTCGCAGGCCAGCGATGGGTCGAACAAATTTAGAAAGTCGAACTTTGTTATACAATTTTGTATCGGTTCCAAATTGGAGAATCACAATATTCAACAATTTGTAGCAAATTCATTTTTGCTTTTCAAATCCAAGAACTTCTTCGAAGAATATTTGACATTTCCATTAATGCGATCATGATTCGTTCGGAACACAGATATGTTTTGTAAACTTATCGCTACATACGTTGTAAAAATACCAATACTTCAACTCGCGGATGTAACTATTGAATTGTTGTCGGTGCTAAGATCGCAAGGATAACGTGTAATATATTGCCATGAATATTTAAACCTGTAAGGATATTGTAAAAGGACGAAGTCACCTCGGAAACTTGCAATGAAAAATCTTATTTATTCGAGCTCCTGTGTTTTCATTAGAAATAAGTTCGTGCGGAAGAGAATTTGCAAATTTGACTCAAAGAAATCTGTTCTCGCAGTCATCGATCGCCATTACATAATCGAGAAGTGTTTTAATTCTCGTAAAGTTCGTCGACGATACATTCATATTCAATTTCTTCTCAAAAATATCTTTCCTCTATGGTGGTTGCATAGTTTTTGCAAATCGATGTGAAAATTTCCTTCACTTTTCACGAGACTTTTTCATTTTCTTGCCTTTGTTCGGAGAAGAATATTATTTTTGAATCGAAGGATGTCAAGTCGATTCATCGATAAAATTTGGAAATGGACTAAAGTAAGCGGTCTATCGTGAAACTGTGACAAGCGGCTCCGACAAATGATAGTTTCCTATAATTAAACGAATATAAGTAGACGAACTTCAAAAGAATAATGGAAATTTTACAGGAAGTTCTATAAATAAGATTTTCTAGCAAAGTTGACATCACAATTTTTCAAATTTTCGAAGAATATTTTCCAACTCTGAGCTGATTAAAGAACCAGTGTACTTTTAAAATTTCGAAATATTATGAAATTCCTTATGAGCGTAATTGAAAAATTCTTCATCCTCTAGGAACTTCCAAAGACACAATTTTTTTTTGAGGTGAAGCGAGGTGACTATTCTTCAAATGTAAAACATGTAGATTTTCCAACAAAAGAAAAAGATGTATCATTCCTTTATGCCATAGTTTTAACAGGGTCGAACCAAACCGACGGAGCAAGGTATTCGGAACTCGAGACTCTTTTGACTCCGAGTACATGGGATTCCGATCAATGTTGATTATCGACATGTTCCTGTAAATCCTTAAGTGTCCGAAAAGGTTTTTCACACAAACAACACATTTCCATATCTTTGCTATGGCTCTCGACATGTTCCGATAGAGTCTGTTCGCTGTCGAACGTTTCATCGCAAATATTGCAAATGTACTCGTCCTCGATAATGACTTGTTGTTTACCTTGTTTCGCCCATTCTTCGATCGCAGCATCTTCTTCGTGCTGCGGCATGTGAACGTACAAGAGAAGCTGCGAAGGGAAAACTTGATTACACTGATTACATTTATGAACTTCTATCGGTTTGAAATTTTGCGAATTTATGTTATCATTGTCGTTGGTGCTATCGTCCTCGTACAGATGTTTCGCAACGTGTTCTTCCAAAACGGTGGCATTTTCGAAAGTTTCCGCGCAAATCGCACACTGGTGTTGATCGGAGTCTCTGCTGTGATCTTCGTGCATTTGGAAGTGGCTTCGCATGACTTCTCGATCCGCAAAGGTTTTGTCGCACACGTAGCAGGTGAACAATACTTGAGCAACGTTGCCTCCATTCGCAGAATTCTCAATATTCAAACTCTCAATATTTTCCTTTTCGATGTTCGCCACTTTCGTAATTTTTCTTTGCGGAGGCGGATACACCTTATCGATGCGGTTTATCGCTGGAATTGGATTCGATACACGTTGGATAATATTCGGGGTTCCCACACGTTGGATTTCTACGTTTTGTGTCACCACATGTTGCGACTCCACGCGCGGGGTGGATGTTCTCTGACTTATTGTGCGTTGTATCGTGGTATTGGGCGTCGAAACCCGTCTGATTTCCGCCTGACTCGGCGTAGTTTTATTTTGTGGCGTGGTTCTGATCTTCTCAATTGTCACGTGGTTCTCTCGTTCTTGCTGAATCTTTTTGACTCTCTCGATGGTGAATTCCGAGGGATCGTGCGAACTCAAGTGACGAATCAAGGCTTTGTCGGTGGTAAAGTTCTCATTGCATACGTAACATTTGTGTATGCTGGGCCCATTGTTGCACACGTGCAACTTGACAAATTCCGCCTGCACAATTGCCTGACATCTTTTGCAACGCATCATTCTCGGTTTCACAGGCTTCACCCCTGTCGCTGTGACTCTGGTGGATTTGTGTACAGATTTCATGTGGTTTTGTATTTCCTCGAGAGTCTGGAAGGAAATCTTGCAAATGCCACAAGTGCGATTCTTCGGTTGCATCTCGATGGCATCTTGCCCTTTCGGGGTGGTTACCCCCTTCGAGGGTGTAACCGTTGCTTGCTGACTTTGCTGACTTTGATTTGTGATTATAATTTGTTGTTGCTGCTGCTGTTGCAGCTGTTGCTGTTGTGGCGAATTGAGTTGTTGAGCTTGCAGTTGCTGCGAAAGCTGCTGTTGCTGTTTCGAGGCGGGTCCGTATGTTTTCAAAATTTGTTTCGCTTTTACAGGAGTTCCCTCGGCAACATTCGGAAGGAAATCGATGTCGGTGTAATCTAGATACTTCCGAGGACGTACGATCGGTCTCGTACGTACTCCTCGCTGAGCCGATACCACATCCAAATTGTTGATGTGATACTTTTTACCAACCGTCTCGAGATCCAAGCGCACCAGGAGTACAACCGGCTGATATTTCTTTGATTTCTCAGCTATTTTCACAAATTCAGGAGTCACTTCTTGGTAATCGAACTTGTTCTTCTGCTGGGAAGTGTGGAAATTTTTAGTAATCGCTTTCTCGACTATCGCCTTTACTTTCTCATCCAGAGTTTGAGCCGCATCTTTGGGCTTGTCCTTGTCATTGTCCTCCGTTTTGTTCATAATCTTATCTTTGATATCCTTTTCGATGAACGTCGCCAACTCATTCTGGACTCGCAAAAGTGCTCCGAGTTCGGTACCTTCGACTTCGATATTCAAACATTTTTCGAGATATTTCCCGTTACCGCTTTTCTCTTGCGGTTTGATTCTTCTCAACTGAACTGCGTCAATGATGTCGGTGTTTTTCTCACGACTGCTTTCATCCGTATTTAATTCGTTCGTTTTATTAAGACACGTTTTCTTTAAGTAATGCGGATCGGAGACAACCAAAGTCGATGTCACAATATAAGTCGTGTCCCCCATCGTTAACTCCGATCTTACGGATTGTGGTTCGAAATGAGCTTTATCGATTTCCTCGTTCGCTTCTTTTCTGGATTTGTTGTTACTTTGAGAATGTCTTGCGTTTTTAGTGTTTTCCATGACACTCAAATGGCTTTGCGACCTCGTTGTGATTCCAGTATCGGATTCGGAATCTTGTAGAAAGTATTGGTCGCTATCGGGTCGACTTCCAAAACTTCCAGCCATATCGGTACGTAATTTCCTTAATTCATTAGCTACGCGTTTCTGCCTTTGAGTTTCCTTATCGATGTTGGTTTTAGCACGAGCTTTCTGCAGTGGCGATAACTGGATGTCATCGGATACCATGGAATCGGTGTCCGACAAAGGTTCACCCGTGGCTGCTATCAAGGCTCTCTTACGAGCTACCCAACGTTTAGTCGAAGCTTCTCTCCGTTCTATCGTTCTGCCGCGTCTCAAAGGTATTGCTTTTATGGATGATTCCGGTTTCAAGTCCAAAGAACTGTTCATTTCTGCTTCATTTTTTTCTTTTGATTTAACAGCATCGTCATTACTTTTCAAGTCGACCGTCTCAGAGTTTAAATGTGCTGCGGTTGGAAGTTCTGGTTCGGACAGGTAACCAGTTTTCACAGGTGTACCTTCATCGTCCGTAGTTAAGTTTGCGGCGTGTAACTCAATCGACGAATTTATATCAGTTTTCAATTTTTTCTAGAACAAGACAAAAAAGTACGTAAAAATAATGTAAAGAAACATATATATATGTATAGGCTGTGCGATATAAAAGCCACAAGATGGTGTTCGAGGGTACAAATTTGAGAAAAAAAATTGCATATTATTTTTTGAAATTCGGAATAATTACCGAATAATCAAATAAGCTGTGTTGGCCAATCGGAACGTCGAAGAGGCTTGGTGGGCATGTCGAGAAATTTAAACTACAAATCTCCTGGCAACGATTACCATACTTTTACAGCTAGAGGTGCCCCTCCACCCCGTACAATGCGATAACACCTTTGATTGACCAAAACATTTTAATTAATTACTCGGTAATTATTCTGAAATTCAAAAAATGATACATAAGTTTTTTTCTCAAGTTTTCACAGTCTAACACCACCTTTTGGCTTTGGCCTCTTATACCGCACACCTTGTACATGTATGCAAAGAGACAAACTTATACTGATGAAAATCTGTCGTGATTCAGAAATGTACAATTACAATTGACAATGAAGTTTACTAGTTACCTTGTCTGTAAGAGCAGAAGAGCTTTCCTTTTCACCTTCTTCCTCGTTGATGCTTTTTCTTTTCGACTGAAAAAAAGAATTTACAATTTAGATTTTGTGAATACTTCATTTAAAAAGACGTTACCTAACGAATAAAGCGAGAGGAATACTTACCGTGGTTTCACAAAATTCAGCTACATTTAAATGTGACAATAGTCTAGCATTGGACTCGATAAATTGTTCCTTAAAATCATGCCATAAGTCAACTTTGTAGAGGCAAATGTAGCAGATACTTCTTGGCAAATTTTCATTGCTCTTTATCTGCAAGATTAAAGGAAAGTAAAAGATGAATAAACATTGAGGCAATCTTCCTATTTATAAGGTAAAAACTATAATCGTTACTAGGGCGATCCTGGGCATCGTCACATTTTGCTACAGTATACAATAGTAACAAATTGGTAGAGTTTCAAAGTCATAGTTGGAAGGAAGCGAGTACTCAACGATTACTTATAATTTTTTAAAACACTATCTCCAAAAGAGGTATAAAATTATTCAAAGAGTTTGAAAAATTAATAACAAGCGACGAGAATGAAAATCGATTTTTGTTTCACTTTGCAAAAGTCCATCGAAAATGGATACCCATTTAGGCAATAAAAAAAGGTGTTATTAACGCTTTACCGGCCGCTAGCGATTTGACAACATTCTCGTGTCTGATCGGTCGCTCGATGATATTAAAGCTAAATTATAAGTATTAACACGTAAAGCGCCACACCGAATTCATGTGCCTTTCCGTTCACGCCACAGCCCTGCCAGAATAATACAAACGAAACGAACGAAAACTCTGCCGCTGATCCGTGCGGACCGGCGAGGCCTGAACGGAAAGTCGTGTTAAGCGTTGGCGATGAAAAGTCGATTAATAGGTTATCGGTTGGTAGGCGTTGGCGACAAAAAGCCGATTAATAGCCTAGCGGTCGGTAAAGTGTTAAAAATGTCATGAAATCATCTCCCAGCAATTAAAAATGTTAATATTTTGAAAAGTAATTATTTTTCACAACATATAGAACATTATTGCCACAAAAACAATAAGTTTTGCAATTTCTTTTGATTTTTTTCTTGTTATATGTCGTGAAAATAGTATTCTTGTTACGTGTTGTAAATAAAAGTGTTTTTCAAGCTATTATTGCCTAGAAGCAATTTGTTTATGTGATTACTTAAGTAGAAGATCAATGACAATTTTCAAAATTTTCAAAAAATAAAAAGCATTCGAGCACCCTTTTCAAACTATGACAAACAGCTGAAACTTTAAGTATGCATTTCTTGTCATAATTGCAATTATTAACCCTTTACACTCGAAGGCTCCGAAGCGGAGCCATTTAAAATTTGCCTTCAAACACAAGAGCTTCGCTATGGAGACAATACAAATAAAATTCAGTTCATAACACAAGGACAAATTGATGATTACAAAATATAATAATTTTATGATTTTTTGTTTTTTTATATATTATAACATTTGTATCCATAATCAATTAAAAAAACAATAACATACAGCAATGACTTTTCTTTTAATGCGTATAACATTTACTTATATACGAATATGATCTTTTCGCTGAAATTGCTTCGAGTTGCTGGTAATATGAATGAAAAAAAAAAAAAAAAACTTCGAGTGCAAAGGGTTAAAAAAAGTGCTCCATTTTGTAGATCTAACTTGAATTTTTCGCATGAATCCATGGACCATCATTAACAATTGCTTGGATAGCTAAAATCTACTCTGTTGCGATGAACAATTTTCAAAGTTATTCCACGAATTCTCTCCATTTCATGAGGATGCGCCCAAAGCATAAAAACCAATGCTTTTTTATATTCACATCGAGAGCAAATGGTCAAATTCTTGCCTATGATTTCAGTAACTTAAAAATACCATGCTACAGGTACAAAAACGAATCACGTATAAACATACTTCGATGGAAGTGCAAACAGAAAGATCCTTGATTCTTGCGTGCAACAACGTCTCGTTAAATAGATCTTTCATGCAGTTGCTGGCACCGAGGCATATTCGGCATCTTTCTTTCAAATTCATAAGGGGCTGGGTTTCCTTCGACATCGTGGTCGTATGATATATTCATTAAATATCAAATGAATGATAAAGGACGAGATTATTTTCGTATATTTATGAAATTAGTTACGAAATGTTTTTGGGGCCGAATGGTAGCGCGCATCTCTTAACCCACAGCTTCGATGCAAGATGCAACGCTATCTGCGTGAAAACGATTCGGTGCACTTATTACGTTTACGCAGCGCCAACGAAAAAGCGCTGCTATTGCTAACGGCACAGCACGTCACTGAACTTCGTTGGGAGCTTCCGCGGAACACAAATTCGGTTACTTTTTTTTTTGTTGAAAAATACGAAGTTTTTCAGCACTTCTTGGTTATGGTTACCAATTTTTCGCTTTTCCGATTTCTAGCGATTACCAGCGATTATTAAGGTTACGTTTTGATAAACAAAAAAACAGGAAGAAATTGTGTAACTTGAAACATGTCCCTATCGCGTGGGACTTACGAAAGTATTCGCGTATCAAAGCCAAAATTTCTCTTGGATCCGCAAGATTAACACCTTCGGAATGTAAAAATGAACGTGACCATTCGGTTGGTGCGTATTTTCGCCGCCAGGAGTGTCGAAGTAACCGACGCGCCGTTTTCTCAGTGTGTCGTTGTTACGTCCTCGCAGATGGCGCTAGTGTACGCGCGTTCCAAATTTGAATATAATATTCTGTCTTCCCAAATCCATAGAAAAAAAGAGAGGAAGAAAAAAAGAATGTAATATAATAATAATAATAATAATAATAATAATAATAATAATAATGTATATAATATATAGAATGCTAAATTAATTTTGTATTTCCAACTCAAAAGGAAAATAAAATTATTTTTCTATAGTTTTATTTTCCTTTTGAGTTGGTGTTCAAAAATCTCCAAGTTAGAATGTAGTTTGTCATGCATATGTCATCCTTCTCACACCAAGGCACCCTTAGAACCCAAAACTATTACATGAAATTTTCAATAAAGTTGTATTTGTTTCTCCAAATGACTTTTTATAGAATATGAGTTGCCTCACCCTTAAAATGCAGCTTTTCTGGGAAAAACTTGGAGTTTAGATCTCAAGAATTTTTAGTTTGTCAGACAATTCCCTTTCGTCTTTCCTTGAGGAAACATTTCATCTAATAATAATTGAATAAACGTTTATTGCAACATTTTACTTTAAAAATTTTGTTTTTCTGTGCATTTCTTTTCCTTTTAAAAATCGAATATTCGCGCGAAATATAAAAGTTACGATTGAAGTCGTAACAACGGCTCTACTACTTCGAGATATATCCTGACAAATCTTTGTTTTATCGCGTGGGTGTGAAATATCGAAAGTCGAAGTCGAATGATTTTAGTTAAGATATTTAGATCTTATTAGATCTTGTGGCAGTTTGTAAACGGACGTAATTCGTATAGGATTGTTGTCAAATTTAACTTGAAATTATGCCAAATTGTTATTTCCTTAAATTCATAGTCTTAAAGTAAAAGAAAAACTAATATTTGAAAGAATAACCACAGTGACATTGTAATAACGTTCTTTCAAAAGTCAGTTTCGTTCATATTGTTGCGCATTGTTGAAAGGGGTAACCACGTGGATTGACGGTCAGAGAAAAAATGTCGCATCCAAGCTTGGAACAGTTTTCCACGAGGGCTGAAGCCGCGGTAAAAAAAATACAGTATTTCTAATTCTCTTTGTATGATTGGTCGTAAACAATTGCTTTAAAACAATTTTCAATAGATAATTCATTCAATCCTTTTTTGTCATTCCAACAAAACTACAAAGGTTATGCTTCCGCGTGATTTTCAGGAAGAGGAGATTAGGCAGCTTAAACGAGACATTGAATTGTTGAAAATGAATCTCCCAACAAACGCCGCTGATAGTGCCAATAATCCCAACGAAGAACTTGTAAGGCTACAACAAGAAAATGTCAAGTTGAAACACCGGGTAGCAATTCTAAAAAGGGTACAGGTTATCTTACATTGCACTCCAATAATTGTTATGCCTGAGTAGGAACATTCTATTTCAGAGCAAATTCTTGATCCCGAATGAAAGTATTGATATCTTAAAATAATAATATTACAATAATACAATATTAACTCATTGACAGTGTATCCCGTGACAGTCACGGGCAGAGCGTCAAGTACCAAAAGGTTTATCCATTCATTTAATTGGTATTTCAATATTTGGTGTCGAGGATAGCACGAGAACACCTAGAACGAGATGGAATTAAGTTCTCTATTTTGCCTCCTCCTGTAGAACAAGAGAAAATGATATTAACCCTTTCACAGCGTGGTCAAATTACGAATTCTGGTCCAAAGAATATCTAGTTTTTTCATGTTAGAAAATACTTGGGCATTTAATAAAAAATGTAACAAACGTGTTTTATATACAAACATATACAAATATGTACAAATAATAAAATTTCACCAAGTTATTTATTTTTATATCGAAAACAACAAAATTTGATAAATACTACATTCGGTAATTAGTTTCGTAGCAGTATCGCTCGAGTTGACACTTCAAATTCGCCGGGTGCCGTATCCATGCCGCTCGAGTGCAAAGGATTAATATTATTATCAAAATTATGTTAGCCCTTTCGCTACGGCGGTTCGATCTGTCGTTTGTCTTTTTTGAACGAAGACCCTCGGTCAAAAATATAAATTTTTGGTAAAGTTGGTTTTTTTTAAAAAAGGTTCTTTCTTAATACAAAAACTAATTTGAACTATGTGTGTTTAGGCTGTTATTGCTCAGAAGGCGAAAAATAATGAACGAAACCCAAATGCTATGATAAGTATATACGATACTCTGTACGATCTGTTTGAAAAAGCAATCCTAACGGCATATCCCGATATATCGGAACCACCAGTAGTGATCAGTACTCCAGGGAAGGGACAAAAATGTGATTATCAATGTAACAGTGCTATGCCATTAAACAAGCTATTGGCTACCAGAGGTATGCTCTTCTAAGAACATCTAATTCTATTATTGAAACCTGGAGATTTTATTTTTAGAAATTGAATTTGCAATATTTAACTTAACATTTTTACTTTTTTCTTTCCAGGACAAAAATGTTCACCACAAGAGATAGCAAAAAATATTGTAGGAAACATTGAATCCTCCGCTTTTATTGAAAAGGTAGAAGTTGCTGGACCAGGTTTCATCAACATTTATCTGAATCGCGAATACGGTTTAACTGCATTAAATGCATTATTAAGAACTGGAAAAGTTGCACCACCGAGTGTAAGAAAGTGCAAAGTGGTGATAGATTTTTCAAGCCCCAATGTTGCAAAAGAAATGCATGTCGGGCATTTGAGGTCTACTATTATCGGAGATAGTATTGCAAGATTATTAGAATATTTAGGTCACAATGTTTTAAGAATCAATCACATTGGTGATTGGGGTACCCAATTTGGGATGTTGATAGCTCATCTTCAAGACAGGTTTCCAGATTACTTGACCGTCTCTCCACCAATTTCTGATCTTCAGGTGAGCAAATTTTGCACAAGTCTGAATCAAAGCTAATAATAAATTTAATATTTCGTTGCTCAAGTGGATATTTAAATATTGATAATGAATTAATAATAATAATAAATTTATTACAACTTGAATTGTGTAAAGAAATCGAGTAAGCTCTCAAACTCGCTTATCATACAGCGAAAATAAAACTGATATAAAAAATGTCAAATCGAGGTACATTATTGTAGTAAAATATGGAAGCGATAAAATAAATTTGAAAAAAAAAGGAAATATAGTCGATGCAAGCATCAAAACACCATAAAGTCATATCGACTTAGTTAATATAATTATTTATTTTCAGACTTTTTATAAAGAATCAAAAACAAGGTTCGACGAGGATGAAGAATTTAAAAAACGGGCCTACAGTTGTGTCGTCAAACTTCAAGCTTTTGATCCCGACATGATTAAAGCCTGGCAATTAATTTGTGATGTGTCTCGTAAAGGTACTTTTTTTTAAATAGAAAATCAAATATTTCTTACCTACAACAGAAAATATGTTACAGCTTTTAATTTGAACACATTTTTGGAAAATAAATTTCTTTTTTTCGATACAGAATTTCAGAAATTGTACGAAAGACTGGATATTTCACTGATTGAAAGAGGAGAGTCTTTCTATCAAAAGCATATGGAAAAATTGGTGAAAGAATTGGAGTCGAAGAATTTTCTGGAAGAAGATGAAGGACGAAAAGTCATGTGGGGTGAAAAAGAAGGAATTGGTATCCCATTGACAATCGTCAAATCCGACGGTGGATTTACTTATGACACATCTGACATGGCAGCTCTTAAACAACGAGTTGAAGAGGAATTGGCTGATTGGGTATTAATTTCCTTTTTTTTTAAATTTCTTTTTCATATTATAGAGTTTCAATATTTACCCTTCAACACCAAATTCATTACTTTTGCTCAAGAAAGTGGAGTTACAAACAAGTTCAATTATATCTTGTATCTTTAAAAACTTACAAATCAGCCTGCGCTGAGAATTTTTCAAAATTTCCACATTTTTTATGAAATTAAATAATTTTTGCTCTCGTAAAAATTTGTATATCACGATTGGATGATAATATTTGTTGGAAAATTGAAGTTTAGAGAATAAAAAAGAACTTCGAAGCTTTGAATTCAATACTAATTATATATTCAAAATGTTTATGTGAAGCTTTGAATTCAATAATAATTATATATTCAAAATATTTAAAGAATTTTTATTTTGCAGATTGTGTATGTTACGGATGCAGGACAAGCGGTACACTTCCAAACGTTAGAAAAATGTGCAAAACGGGCAGGTTTTCTACAAGATAGGCACAACATGGTTCATGTAGGATTTGGTGTTGTTCTCGGAGAAGATAAGAAGAAATTTAAAACTCGTTCTGGGGACACTGTAAAACTGAGCGACCTACTAGATGAAGGTTTGAAGATATTTACAAGTTTACTATGATAGCCATAAAACAAAAATATTTGTTGGTACCCTTCTAGTATGAGATTCTTAGATTTTATTTTTATTTTCTTGTGATATCGATTTTATATTAATAAATTAGTAAAATAAAGTTTCTTATTCAATATCAAATTTTTTACAGATGCATAGTTGCTCTATCGAGCACTTTTCAATTGCGAACTTAAATTAAGATGATTTAATTAAATTAAAATGATAAAAGATGTTTTAAAAAATAAATAGTTTAATTAAACTTAGAAAGTAATTCTAAATTAAAATGATAAAAGATATTTCATGACAAAGAAGAAATGACTTCTTTGTCATGAAATATCTCTTATCATTTTAATTTAGAATTACTTTTTAAGTTTAATTAAACTTTTTCTTGACATTCGTAAACAAAAAGTGCTTAATAGAGCAACTATGCATCTGTAAAAAATTTGATATCGAATAAGAAACTCTATTATATCTACTATATTTGATTTCATGGTTTATGGTTGTTGATTATTGATTACGCGTAAGTAACGGTAGAAATAGTATCAAATGTAAATATTTACTAGAAAATCGATATGCAAAAAAAATTTTTAAACAAAAACCATTCAAAAATCTCATAATGTGGCGATTTAAGAAAACAACCCAAAATAACTTCAACTACTAATGTTTTCGTTATTTCTAGGCTTGAAAAGAGCACTTGAGAAGTTAAAAGATAAACAACGAGACAGCATATTAAGCAAGGAAGAAATTAAAGCGGCACAAGAATCGATAGCATATGGATGTATCAAATATGCTGATTTATCTCATAATCGCGGCCACGAATACATCTTTTCTTTCGACAAAATGCTGGAAGATAAGGGAAACACTGCCGTATATTTATTGTACGCTTTAACGCGAATCCGTTCAATCGCAAGAACGGTCAACCTCACGAGGGAAGAATTAAAAGAACTTGCGCAAACAACGTCAGTCACTCTTGATCACGAAAAAGAGTGGAAACTTGCAAAGGTTTTACTAAAATTCCCCGATGTCATACTAAGAATCAGTAAAGATTTCTATATACACACTTTGTGTGAGTATTGTTATGAAATCGCATGTACGTTTACGGAATTTTATGACAGTTGTTATTGTATCGAGAAAAATCGAAACGGTGAAGTAACTCAAATCAACATGGAAAGAATACTATTGAGTGAAGCTACAGCCATAGTTATGGAGCAGTGTTTCTCCTTGCTTGGTCTTAAACCTGTCGAACGAATGTGAACTTTTGGCATTTTTTTTTCGTTATCATTTATCATTAATACTATTATTTATAATATTTTTTAACTTCAACTACAGCTTCGTGATGTAACTGCAAAGATTAATAAATACGTTTAATAAATTATCTCTGGCAATGTCTTATTAAATTTCAAGGATAAAGATTGTAATCTCGACACATTAAAAAAATCTCAATATACTTTCGAGCCTATTTAGCTCGAGATATTTTGAATTTATTCTCGTGGACAAAAGATGTAAATTCTATTCAATTTCGAATTTCTCCTTTTCCTTCGCATTAGAATGAGGAAAGTTTGTTATACAAGACGGCAGAGGGAATGGAGTGATTATGAAACGAAAAAAGTTTTCTTGCCTGGAAATGATAATTTCTAGGCTAATAAATATTTGTTTTCGTGATCACCTTATTTCCCCGGTCATCTTGGAATAACAGATTTTCCTAATTCTGTTGTAAAGGAAAAGAAGAAACTTGACAGTTAATAGCAAAGTATTTACATGATTTGTACACGAGAATAATAAACATCACCCGTTAGTATTTCAAACAAATAATCTCTAAAGTATATTGATATTGACATTTTTTGAGTGTCTTGAAGATCAATGCCTATCCTTGAAGTCTAACAATAGGTAGAAATCCATAGCGTCTTAATATTAAGAATAAGGAAATCTTCGTAGACCGAAAATTATTAACACTTTGCCGTCCTCGCGACTGTTCGGGATTCTTTCGTTTGGCGCCGGTATAAATCTTTATGTACGACACCAACGTGGTGCCACCGGCGCTTGCCCGATAGTTTTCACATGGCACCAACTTGGTGCCACCGGCGCTTGCCCGATAGTTTTCGCATGGCACCAGCGTGGTGCCACCGGACGGCATAGTATTAATTTTATTGCATCGAACGAATATGTATATTTCCCGAAACTAGGTATTTTGGGAGAATCTGAGAAGGCTCGACCATGATAACCCTGAGGGACTATCCTTATCTTTTCGGGATACCCAAATTTTTATATTTCTCCACCCGAAACTATGGCATATACAATTAAAAAATGGACAGAATAGTAAGGATACAAAGGATTTAACAATTTCATTATTTATTTTATATGATAATTATGTAGACTGTAGGGATATAGCAACCATTGGGATTGTTTTACTATTTGAAAGGTTTTGAAGTTTTTTTAAAATATCTTTTTCTATTATTTGGTTTCGAAGATCATTCCTTTCAATTCGTTATGATATAACAAATTGATATATCTATTTAGCTTGTAAAGAATTGTTATATGGAATTTTAAATTGGATTTTGTTTATTTTGTTAGTTAAATTGATTACATTTTTATTTAAGAGGTAAGCTAATTAATCATAATTCTATCTTAAGTCACCTTTTAGTTCTTGGTGATTCAAGAAATAGCAAAAGTAGGATGTCATCCGACAATAAAATTTTAGAACTTCGCGCTCTGTATTAATTAAGTAGTTTCAGCCATTCGTAGTCGTACAGTTGGTAGAGTCACTGGAAGGAGTCGGGTGCCAATGCGAGACAGACATTGCAGATTCGACACATGAACACGTTACATTCATTTGAGGATTGTGTGAAAAGCCGTCACCGCATGTATACTTGCGTTACATGTGGACCATAAATAAGTGATATTTTACCTTAAATCTGGAAATAATTACAGAAAAATGGTAAGAATGTCACTTACTATTCTTTTTCAAAAGGAGCAAATACCTAGATAATAAAGTTCTCAGATCTGCTTCTAAAAAATTGCAATTTCTAACCTACCCTTTTCCTGCTTCCAGCTGTACTTATGAACTTTTCAAAAAATTCTTTCTCGATGCTAATCTTCTTTTATTTCTATTTCAATTAATAAAAAAACAATTAAAAACATCTGTTCCCAAATTTCATTTGTTACAACATAGCTTCGTCTTTAGGTCACATCTGATGCAATCTTAAATTTTTGATGTTATTCGCAACCAAATGAAAATTGATACCATTTCAATTGTTCTAAAAATCACAAGTTCATATTTTTGTGTAAAAGAATTTCAGGTGTTTGCGAAATACTTAACCCTTTTAGTGCCAAAGAATTACATATCGGTTAGAAAAACAACGATATATCCTTGTTCGGCACTAAAAGGGTTAATATATAGAAAAGTTTTCAAAATTACAATATTTTATTGACAATAAAAACTCCAGAAATATACATAATGCCAAGTAGCAGTAGAATTGCCTTGAAATTATTCTTATCCTTGAAATTATATTGTTCAGTGTATATATATATAGAGTATTGTTGTATTTCTCAAAAAATTTCCTTGTGTAATAGAATTTTCTATAAACATTCTGGAAGATTTCATGACACGTAGATCTAAGATACACTAATATTCAAATTTTTAGATAATACATTTTTTAAATTTTCATTAATAGTTATAATATTCCAGTTAAAAAACTATAAAATTATAAACTTAAAATATATAAATGATAAAAATATAATAAAATGATAACATTTCATCATAAAAGTATTTTAACACTTTACCGACCGATAGCCTATTAATTGGCTTTTTGTCGCTAATGCTTAATAAATATAATTTAGCATTAATATTATCGAGCGACCGATCGGACGCGGTAATGCTGTTGAATCGCTAGCAGTCGTTAAAATTGATATTCTTATGAGTCTTCAAAATTACAAAAATTACCCAAAACATTATTACTAAATTATATTTCACAAATAATATTCGATTACAGGCAACGGAGAGGAAAGGTACTTTTAAAGTCGAGTATCTCCAAAAGATAGAGAAGGAGGTACAATCAAAATGGGAAGCTGATAAGGTTTACGAAGAAGACGCTCCGAAAGGAGGAAGGAAATCAGGCGATGAAAAGTTTTTAGCTACTTTTCCATTTCCTTACATGAACGGACGTCTTCATTTGGGACACACTTTTTCCCTCTCAAAATGTGAAGTAAGGTTTCTCATTTTGTTGTTACATATAAATTTTTTAATAAAAATATGAACGATATAACTCCATCCATTAACTCTTCATTAATAAAACGAATTATTTCTAGTTTGCGGTTCGTTACAATCGTTTGAAAGGCAAAAAAGTGCTTTTCCCGTTTGGTTTTCACTGTACGGGAATGCCCATAAAAGCTTGTGCGGATAAGTTGAAGAGAGAAATGGAATTATTTGGATACCCTCCGAAGTTTCCCGAAGAAACCGAAGAGGATTCATCCGTTAAAGAGAAAGAAGACGATGTCATTATTAAAGATAAAAGTAAAGGGAAAAAGGTACATTTTAAAATTCATCCATATTTGTTATGAAAAATTATCAGAAAAATTATGTTTTTAAGAGAAATTGACCGTCAAATATTTGTATAACGTTTTATAAAAATTGCAGAGCAAAGCAATATCAAAGGTCGCTGCTGCCAAGTATCAGTGGCAAATAATGCAAAGTCTAGGCCTGAGTCATGAAGAAATTAAGAATTTCGCAGACGCTGCATACTGGTTGGAATATTTTCCACCCCTTGCTGTTCAGGATTTGAAATCTATCGGATTACACGTGAGTTTCCATTTGTTAAGCTTGATTATTTAATGTAACATTTAAATTTATAAGATCCTAACAGGAAAAATTTAAAATAATCAAATTATAATACATTTTCGAAGGAATGTAGTTTACGGCGAGAATGAGACTGGAAACTTAATCTAAATTACTGCATTTTTTTATTGTAAGAATTACAAATTTATTGCAAAATTGTGTTTTCTTTAAGCGAAAAAGTGACGAAGATGCAAAATTACTTTATAAGACTTGCAAAAAAAACAGTTCAGTTGATCTTAATTAAAATTCAAATCTAAATCTTATCCCAGACTATATTCCATCGGGATATTCGCTCCTCGTTTACTTCAATGCGAACACATATGTGCTAAATGTTCAATATGCCCAATAAATAACATCCAAAAATGTCATGCTTACATTTTGTGGTGAAAAATGGTTTTAGGTGGATTGGAGACGAAGCTTCATTACCACAGATGCTAACCCTTTCTTCGATTCCTTTGTCCGATGGCAATTTCAACATCTCAAAGCTAGGAATAAAATCAAGTATGGAAAAAGATATACAATTTATTCTCCAAAAGATGGTCAACCTTGTATGGACCATGATCGATCAACTGGAGAAGGAGTCGGTCCCCAAGAATATACATTGATCAAAATGAAGCTGCGAGAGCCTTATCCCGAAAGTCTTAAGTATGAATCCTAGCGATAAATAAATATTAAAATTTTTATTCCCCCAAAGCAACAAATTTTACATATCCTGGCTTTTGCAAAAAGTATTTTAGGTTTTTTTCGAGTCGTTAAATAAGTAACAGAAATACAATAAAAATGAGATTGTGGATTGCAAATATTGTATTATTGCCAGATTCTTGTGAATTCCAAAGAAATCCTACAAAATGCTTATCAGTGTCTTCGTCAAGTACAGCTTCTATTTCATTTCTATGCATTTTAGGGTCGCTGCAAAAAAAGCAGTCTATCTGGTTGCTGCTACGTTGAGACCAGAAACAATGTATGGTCAAACCAACTGTTGGGTGCATCCGGATATAAAGTACATTGCCTACACTCTTGCTAATAACGATGTATTTATCTCAACAAAAAGAGCCGCTCGTAATATGGCTTACCAAGGCTTCACGGGGGAAGATGGAAAAATCAACATTATTGCTGAACTGATAGGACAAGTAAGGAACGAGTACTTTAAATAATTAAAAATCAAATACTAAGTAAATATGAATTTTTTTAATAAGAAATATTAGTTCGAATATAGAAAAAAAATACAAACAAGAGATTATTTAATCGAAATTATCGGTTATTGAGGTATCAGACACTGTGTCAAGTGAAATTTCATTTTACTTTGCAATTTTATTTATTTTCACTTCTCGCTGTTGCAATGTCTTCACTTTCTTTTTGTTGCATCGAGCAATTTCTTATATTTAAAGTTTCTTTAGAACTTATTAGTCGCAGTTCGAAATAAAATGTTGATCCGAAAGCAAATTTTATGCTGTTTCAAAGAGAAACTGAAACACTTGGTCTTTTCAAAAACAAGGAAATATGAGAAACATAACACCTTTAAAAAAGCTAATTTTTCTACTTATTTAATATAAAAAAGGGAATTTTGAATTATGTTAATCTAAAAAACTTTTCTTCAACTTTTTGAAGCGTTTCTGAATGATAAATAGTTAAATAATATTGAATAAAATTTAAATATTCCAAAATCAAATTAAATTAATTATTAGTATTTGGAATTTGTTTATTTGAAATTAATAGAAGGCTTTAACAATTATATTTGCTATTATATTACCTATATATTTGTTGATACAATTGTAAGTTACACACATAAAAAATAGGCTGATGAAAGTTTTGAATTTTATGAACACACATAGGATATCTTGGGATTACCGTTAGAAGCACCTCTCACGAGTCACAAGATTATTTACACTCTGCCAATGTTGACAATCAAAGAAGACAAAGGTACGGGAGTTGTTACTTCGGTGCCAAGCGATTCTCCGGACGATTATGCAGCTTTGGTAGACTTGAAAAAGAAACAACCGTTCCGTGAAAAATATGGAATTAAGGATGAAATGGTTTTACCGTATGATCCCGTAAGTTGTGCGCTTAAATCTTATTGTTATAAAAAAAAGACTGTAATGATTTTTCTAACAATATTACTTATTATTAATACTATGCCGTCCGGTGGCACCACGTTGGTGCCATGCGAAAACTATCGGGCAAGCGCCGGTGGCACCACGTTGGTGTTGTACATAAAGATTTATACCGGCGCTAAACGAAAGAATCCCGATCAGACGTGCGGACGGCAAAGTGTTAATGTTTAGATAAAAAATGGATTGCACTAATTAACGAACTTCCCCCGATTTAATTTATAAATGTTATTTTCTTCTCCATTTAGATTCCAATCCTCGAGATTCCAGAATTCGGTAACTTGTCAGCAGTAACCGTTTACGAAAAACTTAAAATCCAGTCTCAAAACGATAAAGATAAACTATTGGAGGCGAAAGAGATGGTATACCTGAAAGGTTTCTACGATGGCGTACTATTAGTCGGTGAATATAAGGGTAAAAAGGTTCAAGACGTGAAAAAATCGATCCAGAAGAAATTAGTCGATAGTGGAGAAGCTGTGATTTATTACGAGCCGGAGAAAACGATAATCTCGAGATCGAACGATGAATGTGTCGTCGCTCTTTGTAATCAATGGTATCTTGATTATGGAGAAGAAAAGTGGAGAAAAGAGGCGGAATTAGCATTGAAAAATTTGGATACTTTCCACGACGAAGTTAGGAAAAACTTTTTGGCTTGCCTCGATTGGCTTCACGAATACGCCTGTTCCAGAACTTATGGTCTTGGTAAGAAACGTGGCACTTTCAGTTGTTTTCATTATTTTTTATTTTTTAATACGGTTTTTCTCGTATCGTACTTGTTGAAATATCGATTTTTGACACTTTCGAGTAATTATAGAGATAAATTTTAGAATATTTTTTATGGAATATTATAATTCTATAATATTATATTTTTTCTACTGGAATTTTATAATTTTTAATGACAAAGAAAAGGTATATTATATTAGAATTTTGAATTTAGTGAATCTGAGAATTACGTTTCATGAAATCTTCTAAATATTTTGTAGAAAAATCTTGCACATTTTTGCAAAAATAATATTGCAAATTTAATAGTATACATTTTTGTACTTAATATTATAAATTTTTTTAATAATATAATTTTAGAAATTTGTATTCTTTTCGCTGGACCATTACAATTTTTATTGGAAGCAAATGTTTACTATAAAAGAATATTAATATAAGTATTTTAAAATCGTAGGCACGAAGCTACCTTGGGATGAACAGTGGTTGATAGAATCACTTTCCGATTCCACTATTTACATGGCTTACTATACAGTTGCCCATTTATTGCAAGGAGGGACTTTCAAAGGAAACAAGCCAAACGTTTATGGAATCAAGTAACCAATTTTCTATTTTCTTCAATTAACTGATTATTATAAAGCGTATGGGCTTGACTCAACAGATTTAAATTTTCTAAGAATAATTATTCGAAAAACTTCAGTCTACGCTGAGAAAGACAAGATTGTTAAAATAACGAAAATTCTCACAAAAAATAATAAATATGCGCCCATTATGTAAAATAATGAAGCAAATTAACAAAATAATAGATATTCGTTTTTATAAAGAAAATGTATATTTTGAAAATGTATTTTTTTAAATGTATATTTTCTGGTAGGTTCTTCATTCTATTATTTTATTAGTTTATGGGTGCATGTTTATTATTTTCGTAGCGAATTTCGAACAAATTGTTGTTCTCCATATAATTTTTTTAAATAATTCCTTTGATGTACAATGGTTCTTATTTTATGTGTGCATTTAAAATCACAAACAATCGTAATTTTCAGAGCAACAGAAATGACACCGGAAGTGTGGGATTACATCTTTTTCAAGGATGCCAAATTTCCAAAAACTACTATTAAAAAAGAAGCTCTTGAACACATGCGCCGAGAATTTCAGTATTGGTATCCCGTTGATCTGAGAGTGTCTGGAAAAGATTTGGTGCAAAACCATTTAACTTTCTTCTTGTACAACCATACTGCCATTTGGCCACACCAACCCGAATTGTGGCCACAAGGTATTCGTGCTAATGGACATCTCCTTTTGAACTCCGCTAAGGTATAGTATGAAATGTAATTTTATGATCTATAAAAAAATGATCGAAATAATTATTTTTAATGAAAGAAGCAAACTTCTTTACATTTAACACTAAACCTACCGTGACGTCACCTAGTGACGTCACATGCGTGTATTTTAAATGGGCAGCGGGTCATTTGACCCGCTCATGGTAGCTTTAGTGTTAATAATGAATATTGTATAATATGTGTTTTATATTAACATTTAGTATTTATATTACATTTACATTAACATTTCGGAAAATGGAAAATTTATATCTTCATTATCGTCACAGACAATTAATTTTCAGCAATTTTTTATTGACAAATCAATGAACTATAATGATGCTGTACTTGATTTATATATTACTTTTGCTCCAGAAAGGATAAGAAATATTTAACAACATTGGATATAATCGGCTAATATTTAATAATATTTTAATAATTGTAATAATATCTTTCATATATTTTAATAATTTTTTTAAACATTTCAATAATATTTAATAATATTTTAATTTTTACACTAGATGTCAAAATCTGAAGGGAACTTTTTGACGCTCACCGAAGCTGTAAAAAAATTCTCCGCTGACGGTATGCGCTTGTGTCTGGCTGATTCCGGGGATTCTGTAGAGGATGCAAATTTCGTTGAAACCATGGCCGATGCTGGAATTCTACGTTTGTACACTTTTATCGAATGGGTGAAGGAAGTATTGAGTATGAAAGAGACGTTCAGGTCAGGAGAACCAACGACTTTCAACGATAAAGTTTTTCAGAGGTACGTTTCACATATTTATTAAAATTAATTTTCTCTGTGACTCAAGAGCCACTTGCGATTTTTATAAGTATTATACAACTTTGTTACTAAAGATGGTTTTATTTTACATCTTTGGAAAAATTTCAACGATTGACGTGAAACAAACAAAATTTCCGATGGTTACTACGCAAATAATGTTTGGTTTATTTTTTTCCTTCCAGTGAAATGAACTTAAAAATTCAAGAAACTGGAGAAAATTATGCAAAGATGTTATACAAAGAAGCTTTGAAAACTGGATTCTTTGAGTTTCAAGCAGCTAGAGATAAATATCTTCAACTCAGCGCATTGGATGGAGCTAATTTGTCCTTAATCACGCAATACATCGAGCTTCAAACGATTCTTCTGTCGCCCATTTGTCCGCACGTCGCCGAGCACGTTTGGTCCCTCATAGGAAAAGTAAAATATGAATTAATTTTTATGATTTTTAAAATAAGAAACAATTTTCTTTAACCCCTTGCCGTACTTTGACGAGTCTGACTCGTGATACAAATTTTGTGCCAAACATGAATGAATATCACGAGTCTGACTCGTGGACTGGAAATCGGGCTAAAGTCTCGTCTCCTACCGCTTGGGCCCGGATTTAGTCACGCTAAATGGTACGACAAGGGATTAAAAACACCTTCGATACATAATACAAATAATTCATATTATTTTGATTACAGAAAGACAGTATTTTACATGCCAAATGGCCGGCTGTTGGTCCAATCGATGAGATCCTCATAAAATCTTCTCAGTATCTTATGGAAGCTGCTCATTCTTTCCGCGTGCTTCTGAAAAATAGTATTTCGCCTAAAAAAGCGTCAAAGGGCAAAACCGAAGCTCCGGCTAATTTGCAACCAACTTCTGGTACTATTTGGGTAGCGAAGACATTCCCACCCTGGCAAAGCATGGTTTTGACCACGATGAAACAGATGTATACGGTTCGTATCGTTATTTTGGATTAATGGTAACACGAAAGAAAACAATATTATGGAAAAACGATAAAATACGATCTCAAATCTAATTTGGAAAATTGGTTTACAGAAAAATGGCAATAAACTTCCGGAAAATAAAGTAATCGCGGCAGAATTGGGAAACAAAGTTGAGCTGAAAAAGTATATGAAGAGAGTCATGCCGTTTGTGCAAATGGTTCGTCAAAAAGTGGACTCTGTTGGTGTTAGTGCACTCAACCTCACTCTAGATTTCAGTGAATTCGACGTTTTAACTAGCCACAAAGATTATTTGCGAAATACCCTTGATGTAAGTACACATTGAAATCTCAAATTTTACTGAACAATTTTAGAAATGACGTAATGGAATTTTTTAATATAATAATTTTTTAAAATATAATTGTAATTTTTTATATTGTATCGCTGGAATATTGTTATTTTTAATAACAGAAACATTACATTGGAATTTGAAATTTAGTGAATCTTACATTTATTTATGGTGGATTTATTTTCTTATATCCGTTCTCTTTTTTTCTTCCTTGTTTCTTTTACTTATTATTTTTCTTCTCTTTTAGCTAGAGGAAATCGAAATCAAGTTTACCGATGAAGCTCCAGAAAAAACGAAGGAAGAGTGTTGCCCTGGATCGCCTTATATGAGCTTTGCTGTAAAATCAGGAATCCCCGTGACATTCGTAAATCCACAATTGAGCAATGGAATTTTTCGTATGAATCTTAAGATTTCTTCTGGAGATACCGTTTCTAACATAGCAGCAAACATTCTTAAAGATTCGAAGAGTATCAAAGGTATAATCATTCGTTTACAATTTGTTTTAATAATACTTTTGCTTGCAACCAAACGAATAGTGGCTTTTTCCAAAATGGTGTTGGAATTTTTCGTTTGCAGAATTATGAACACTTATTTAATATCCAATTTTCAAAATCCAAATTCTAAAGTTCAGAAAGCCTAAATCTAAGTCTCGCATCTCGTGATATTAGATTTGTTATTTTAGATTTCAAGAATTCCGAGTTTTTTGGGATGCGAAATTCAAAAACCAGATTCAAAAAGTCAAAATGCATTTTTCAAATTAATTAATTTGTTACTCTCAAAAAACTATTTTATTTTGTTAATTAATTATTAAAAATAATCGTATATTGATACGACAACCATTCTATGGTTTTTTAAAAGTATTTAAATATTCTTTACAATTCTTACGTTTAAAATTGCAATATTGGACGTTAATCCAAGTGCAATTTAAAACTTAATTTCCATTTTCTTAATTAGTCAAAAGACTAATTCAGGGATAGGAATTTGTTGCAATAACAGCAGAGAACAAGATAAAATAGTGAAATATATACATTTTTATTCAAAAACTAAATTCAAAATTCGAAATGATCTAAAATACATAATGACTGTTGTGAGCCAAGGCAATCCTTAAAATATGCAATCAAATAAAATCGGGTAGTATCCGTTTCGATTTTAAAACGCATACGGTTCAGCTCTGAGGTTTTTAACAATTTAAAGAGACCGGGATTGTGATTTTTGAATTTCGTTTTAAATTAACTTCCCAATATTGCACCTCCCGGAAATCATCTCTATCGATCCCCGATCTTCCGGCAGTGGAAGGAGGCCCCTGGATGGATTTTATTTTAATTTTTGGTTTTCGGCAAGGAGGCCCATTCAGGAGGAGCTGGAGAAGGTTTAGAGATAGGAACGGGAGGGAGAGGAGAAGGATTAGAAATCGAAACAAGAGGGGGAGGGGAAGGAGGCAATTGAGGAGGGAAAGGATTCATTGGGACGCGAGGAATCAGGGAGTAGGGAATGGGAGAAGGGACTCTTCCCACGATCCCGATTTCCTGGATCGAATCATCAGCAATCTCCGGTTGTTTGGGTCGTGGTTCTGCTAACGTTTCCCAAAACTCTGGGACGATTCCCCCGATAATGACTGGATTCCGGAGGGGTCCGTGGAGCCCTCGTTTTCTTAAAAACTCGACGAGACGCCTTCGGTCGCGGGCCGCCCTCCCGACAGATTTGGGCTTCACTAATAGAGAAGGAAAAAGAACAGATGAAATTTTAACAGGCGCAACTAGTTTTCAATTTAGAAATGGAAATTATAAAGAGAACATTCTTCCCGGTGTAGCCAGGTTCAAATTGTAAAAAAAAAGAAAAGATTGTACAAATAATTTTTAACTGGTGTTCCAGTTTCAAATTAATTAGTAAAAGAGGAATAGATTTTAACGGGGGGGTTCTGCCTTGTAGGACCGAAAAAGTAGGTGATATTTGCGAATTTTTTTTTTATTAAATGTTGAACGGGTTTATTTGAAATTTGGCAAGTTGTTTCATTGTACCCTTAAGTATTATTACAAATTTTTATGAGGCTATACAAAAAAAAATGTGCGTGTGTAGAGCGTCGCTTGCAGAACGTTGAGAAAAAAATGGCTCGTGCTGACGTTGAAGGAAAGTGTCCTATGGTTTATCTGAAAAACAAAAAGGAAAAGGGATTCTTAATCTGCATGAACAGGGCTATCTATGGTACTAGAACAATTCAGAAAAACCAAAAACTGTTAAAATGGTAGCCGTTTGTAAAAGAAAATTCGAATTTCGTCCAAAAATCGCAAGGAATTATTTAAATAAAAAAAGAACGGTAACCGATACAGCCAAGTCTAAGTCCATAGATAGCCATGTTCTAGGTCCATAGACAGCCCTGTTCATGCAGATTAAGAATCCCTTTTCCTTCTTTCTTCAGATAAACCATAGGACAGCTTCCTTCAACGCCAGCACGAGCCATTTTTTTCTCAACGTTCTGTAATCGACGCTCTACACACGCACATTTTTTTTTCTATAGCCTCATAAAAATTTGTAATAATACTTAAGGGTACAATGAAACAACTTGCCAAATTTCAAATAAACCCGTTCAACAGTTTTTTTTATAAAAAATTCGCAAATATCACCTACTTTTTCGGTCCTGCAAGGCAGAAACCTCCCTTAACTGGTATAACCAGCTTTGAATCTGCAAATAGAAGTTATAGGAAGAACAATTCTTTCTGGTATAGCCAGGTTCGAATTATTTGTAGAAGAGAAAAAGAAAAGAATCGGTGAGGAATAAGAAAAAAATTACCAAAATATATATATGTTTATGTATATATCACCACTTAAGGAAAATGAAGAAAATTATAATTGCTTACTTTTCTTTGCAAGAAGACCGATTTGTCTGAAAAGGGTTGAGCTGGCAGCCGGTCCCGTTGATAATTGTGAGGATGTTGGTCGTTCCTTTTGATGAAATAATTTAAACACGATCGAAAAATTAGTTTTTAAATGGTTAAATATTTTACTTAAAATTTTGGAACTCCTTTTCACAATAACTGATCTCGAATTTGAATAAGAATGATATGGAAAGACACTGTATCGAAATTGTAGTAAGAGAATTGATGTCGAGAAAATTGGTATGAGTGTGCATTCCTCCATATGGGGTTTTAAAGACAAGGAATATCTTCCCTTCCTCTACAAGATTCGCAATTACATATTTTTTTTTCTAATAAAGTGGGAGCTTCTAATTGCTTATTTGTCTTTGAATAAGAATTAATTGTTCTATTGGCCCTTTTAGTCTCTGGAGGGGACTTTCGCGATATCATGATATCCCTTCTTAGCCTTCTTCCAGAAGAATGTGCTCAATTTTCAATTGTTCCGGTCGAAATCCAATAAATCTTGTTATTGGATTCTTAATGCATGATAATTGTTATTATTCGTATCGAGTGATACGAACTTCCGCGTTGGTGTCACCAGAGTTTTTATTTTTATCAGCTCCCGTAGGGCTCCCCGTCTTCGATATATGTTCATCATTTAAATTTTTCGTATCGAATGTCCTATCTCTATTCAGGTGAAATATGAATTGCGGATTTACACACACACACACACACACACACGCGCGCGCGCGCGCGCGCGCGCGCGCGCGCGAAAATTAGCTTGGAAATTCTTTAGACATTACACAATTAACCCTTAATGGTCACACGTTCTAAAAATAACGTATTGGTCACACGGGGTCAGAATGACCCCAGCCATGTTTAAACAATTACCACGTTGCCAATATCATTCCGAGCGACTCATAAAAATTCAGGATATTAGTTTGAACCTTTTAGAATGAGAACATCATCGCAAAAAATTTTTATCAAATTTGCAAAATGGCGAAAAAAAATCAGGAAGGAGGCAATCCGTAAAAAATACCATTTTTTACTAAAAAACTCCGGCAATTTTTAATATTTTTTCATAAAATTTTAGGGTGATATTCTTGAGATATCAGAGTGTATAAAAAAAATAACTTCATAGTGGGCGCTTCAAAAAAGGTATTTATTTTGACATTTGAAGAGGGTTTTCCCGACGTTAATCTTATCTTACAAAGGAAATCCCAAAGCACTATTAGAGGGAAGGCTAGACCAATCGGGCGCCAATAACTTATAGTAATTCTAGTTAAAGTTTCCGTTGGGGTCATTTTGACCCGGGGTGACCATTAAGGGTTAAAGAAATTTCATTTGGAAAAGAAACTTTCTTTTCCATTCTGTTGGTTCAAGATTTAATATATAATTTCATAATAATGAAATCTTTAAATATAAATATAATAACCAATCGAATCTCCTTCGATAAACGGCGATTAAAGAAATTTGAAAACTTTTTGTAAAAACTAGCAAGTTAAGGGGCATACCACAGTGCGCGCGCGGTACGAGGGTGTATTTTTATAAATTTTTTTCGAGCAAACGATTTTTTTTTCTATTAATACTTGTATTCAATATATATTTAAATAGGACTCTACACAAATTTTTGTGTCCGAATGTGACGAATAGTTTGCGGTGTACGCCGCTTCTAAAAGGACCCTCCGACGAAGTTGCTGCTTGGTGGTTGACAGCAATTAATTAAGCCATACGGTTCATCGGAAAGATTTAATATATAATTTCATAATAATGAAATCTTTAAATTGAAATTTAAAAAAAGATATCCTTGTAACGTCCTAGGGAGGTTTACCCTGTGGTGCAACCTATGCCACCTCGAGAGACCAGTAAAACCCTTACCCTGATAACGTAGCCCTTTCGAGTATACTTGTCTACGCGACAGAACTCCGGGCTGGGCCGTACTATTCTCGATAATGGTTTACTAAATGATGAAACACGAAGAATCAAATTTCCTGTACCTTCTTTTATAGAGTAAAACGCTGACAAATGAAGTAACTGGTTGTTTCTGTTGATCCCGATGCTTGGTTTGGTTCCTCGTGACGATTCCTCAGGAAGGTTAGTCGTGACGATTCCTCAGGAAGGTTAGTCGTGACGATTCCTCAGGAAGGTTGGTCGTGATGATTCCTCAGGAAGGTTGGTCGTGATGATTCCTCAGGAAGGTTGGTCGTGATGATTCCTCAGGAAGGTTGCTCGGGGAAATGAGTATTCCGGTCGGGCGGCAGGCGATGGTTCTCTGGTGCAAGGTGGAGTCGTGAACAAGACACTACTTGGCACTTGGCACTTGCACACTTCGAGGATAGCCGAAAAAACTGGTCCTCCCGAACTTTCACGGGGTATATATACGATTGGAAAAAACCTCCGAAGTGGAGGGAAATCATTGTTTTACCCTTACACCTAGTAGAAACCATTGCCGCCTCCCGCTTTCCGTCTGTTACGCTCGGTTACATTTTCTTTTCCTAGTGTTGTGACAATCGTAATAAAATCGCTTGATATATAGGATCTTTTGTCTAAGTAGTCGCATCCTTTCGCTTTTGATGTCCGAGGATACCTTACAATTCGTGCCGCTTGACCTGCGATTTTCCCTGAATTGTTTTAGGGCCTAACGATCGTAAATACCTCGTTGTTCAGAGTTGTACCTTTTGGTGACATATTTATGACTGGTTAGTCATCCTACTTGCCAACTGCTACGTTGGTTCAACTTTTCTTTTCGTTAAAATTATCATATTAAGGTCGTAGTCTGGTAACTGACACGTTTCTTAATGCACTCTTCGGAAATTTTTTTTAGGGGAATATAAAATTCAATCGGTTTGATTTTTTAATATATTATTAATGGTATCTAAGAGTGTACCAAAAAAAATTTTTTTTTCTTTTTTAATTTATTTTTATAGTTGTGTAGCACCCGAAGTGAGCGTCTAAAAAAAAAGTAGGTGGCTGGCCCCGGTGATTTCACCTCTTGAGGAGATCTGAAAGAAAAAAATCACAAAGATCATTGTTCTGTAAGCTTGTCATTCTGGTTGCAACTAGGATTAAACAATTTTGTTGAAAAATAACAAAATGGTGGACTTCGAAAAAAAAGTGACTTTTTTTAGTGGAAATCGGGCTGTAAAATGGAATGCTAGGGACGAAAAAAAAGATCCCAGTTCCTGCGAGAGCTATTGATGAGTAGAATAACATATCCAAATTTCAGCCCAATCGGTTGAATAGAAAATTGTTTATTACCCGGACCGACCGTAAAAACGTTGTTTCGAGAAAAACGCGTTTAACAGATTTATTATAGAAAAATCATACTTACACTAATCGGCTATCCCTGGTGCGTATAATAAACCTTCAACTTGTTCATAGGCCTCATTGGTAGTCAACTTTTTCTGACCTGCGACTCATTCTGGCAATTTTAGAAGCATAAGTAACACTGAACGTAACACAAAGCTGCCGTGCGGCACAGCGCGCACTACTACGAGGCGCTCACGTATAGGTGCTATAACTTCGTCAATATTTCGAATTTCGGTCTAAAATTTGTACAGTATTTTCTTAAAAAAAAGTCGATTTTTCCAAACCATGTTACCAGACCTTAACACGTTCAACCCGGCGCATTTTTTAAGCCATTTAAAAAGCATTGGCCTGTGAACCACCGGTGGTTCACGCCGGGTTGAACGTGTTAATCGTTGAATTCGGTGAACCTTCTAATATATATCGCGTATGTTTCGACGCTTCCTTTACAATCGTTCTAATAAAAACGGAAGCGCGTAATTACTGTTTCGGTGGTATCTGAGTTAACTCTTTTCGATTTTCAGTGACTCATCTTCCCTTAACGTTAAAAGGTATAATTACAGTGGTTAAAAGGCGTGAAACAACCGGTTTTTTAGTACATTATTAATAAAGGACATTGATTATATTATTGTTATAAAATAAATCCTTGTCATATAATATTTCGCTTAAAAATCTAATATTAAAGTGAAGTATGTCGCGCGACGTGACATCTTTATAAACTAGACATATAGATTTATAGCTCCACGTGGCGAAATTTCGATATCTAACAAAAAAAAATGACGGACCAGCAAATTTTATCACAGAAAATTTTCATCGTTTTTGGAAAAAAAAATAAAAGGGGGCCCTTTAAAAAAATCGCCACGTGTGGTCATAGAGACTGCATTTTCGAACATTTTAAGACTTGGTACATGCAAATCGGATGAATAATTTTTTAAATTTGCTGTCAACGAGGTTGAAAAACATAGTTTCGAGAAAAACGCGTCCAAAGTTTTGCTGAGAAAGGATAATAATACGACATAGAAACTAAATTATACCTGCATCTCCGTCAATTTTACGAATTTCTTTACAAAATTTGGTAAGAGTTTTCGTAACAAATGCAGCTTTCAGAAAATAAAAATAAAAAAATTTTTTTTTACTGTGGTATGCCCCCTTAAAGTTTTTATATACATTTTTCCACCTGGAATATTATAATTTATTATGAAAACGTAGAAAGTTTGTTACTCAAGAATTTTATATTTTCCAATATTTCTTTTAATAATAATCATAATTTTTAATTAAAACAAACAAGTTTCTCATGTAAAAAATTAAAATTTGGCGTATCTTAAATTTACTTTTCATGAAACCTTGCAGTTGCCTTTTTTCAAAATTACTATTCCATTAGACCTATTCACCACCATCGAAGGGATAAATTTGCAGAACTTTCTTTGTAATTTTCCATTTAAAAAAAAAACTGAAAAACATTCCTTTTTTTTTTAGATACATCCTCGGTGTGTTTATACCGATACGATGACACAATTCTTGGGCCAAGAACGATGCCAACATCCGAAGATATCCTAAAAGGGAAAACGCTAATTCCAGCTGATGCTGTTTTTAACGTGAACGTTGTCACGAAAAACGTTGACGTCAAAGTTGACGGTAAAGTTTATCCGGTGGGAACTGAAGTAATATATATTATTGAGCCTTCAATAAGTTAAATCGTTAAACGATTTTCTAAAGTTCTTTTACGAACGTTTTCTACTTCGATAATATTTATTTTTCATTTTCAAAAAAATTAAGTCACTTAAAGTTTAAAAAATGAAATTTTTTAAAGAAGGTATTTAATTGAAATAAATTGATAGTGAACGAAATTTCGCAAATGCATTTGTTATTTCATGACAAATTTCGCAAATACATTTTCTATAAAATTGCAAAGGCTGCAATTGCAATTTTTTTGGAACGCTTCTGAATTCTCCAGTATCATCAGGTGGGGAAGGGTTTGGATTTTTTTTTTTGGGTCAAAATTATTGATTTAATGTAAGAAATTATTGGTTTTTTTTTTGTGCATTAATTGGTGCACGTACACGATGAATTTATTGATCGAAGTATCAATAAATTTACATTCCTGCGATTTGAAAAACAATTGTGAGAATTAGTATCAAAATGTTTGCTTGTTTTCGTCATTACCATGCATAAAGTTTTACAAAAAGAAAGATTCGTTTAGTATTTCAATGCAAGCCACTCCTTACTCGTGTAATTCACTTATTGATATTAACAACATCGGTTTCAAACCAGATGGAAAGTATGTACAAGCATTATCTGAACGAATGATTTCAAAGGCAAAGCATTTTAGGGCAATTTCATAATTTTTTTTTTAGAAAAATAGGCTACTTCATTGTTTGACATCCTTGAAATCATCTTCGTGACAACTAATTCTTTCACCTATGAAACGTTTTTTCCTTTTTTTTTTCCTTAAGGAAACATCAATTAATTTAAATATTTTCTTGCCGCATTTGCTGAGGTTGTTTTACAATCATCTCATAAAATTGCCACTTTTTCAAAATTCCAAAATAATTTTTTTACAAAAAATGTACACGAAAGAATGGAAATTTGACGCGATTTTAAAACAAAGTATTATTTAATTAGATGCAAATTACGCAAATTTGCTTAAAAATTAGATGTAGGTATAAATTGGAGTAAAGAAAATTATTTAAAATTAGATATGATTTATGCAAATTTTGGTGCAAGGAAAATACATTAATTAAACAATCGCTTTTCCACGTATCCGTCGTTTTCAAACTCTTTTAATTATGTTTCGGTATTTTTTATAATATTAAAAATAAATAAATGCACCAGAGCTTAAATCATTTCCAGTTATTAATTAATCCTGAATTATAAAAAAAAGATAAAATATTTTTATTTTGACATTTCCTTTAAATCGCGATTGAAAGGGTCAAAGTGCCAATTAATACGAATTTCCATTGATATCTCGAAATTCTAATATCTCGACCCATTATTAGTAAGTATACATTTTCAGTAAAGGAAAAATCGTTTGGAACTTTCAATAAGGCTTCAACTTTAGGAACAACTTTTCCAAAGAATGCCTTCCAAACATTCTTGAGATTGTATAAAACATTTATCAAAATTTGTTTTCAGTGATTTTTTACTGCTGTTTCAACTTGCTCCATTGCTATCGACGAATTGAAACTGAATTGTAAATTGAAAGAAAAAGTATCTTGTCTTTGCTTACTGGAACGATGCTATACAATGCACGTGTCTTTCTAACGAACTATTATTAATTAACAATGTGACATTAAAGTCTTATTCTCATACACTAACTTCACAAATTTTATCACACTACATTTTAGGAATGTGTTGCAAAAAGGGTATCGAGGTGTTATTGTTGTTTTTTTGTTCCAACCTTTTTGCAACGTAATTTTGTATAACAATTTTGTTCATTCGTGTAATTGTTTTTGTGCGTAGAAGAGTGATTTGATTTTCTTTTCTTTTCTTTTTTTTTCCTTTCCTTCAACACGAATAAAACTCTAAGAAAGTGACGATTGGCAGAGTAAGAAAATATAAATAATATTTTGATATTTCGTTTGACATTACGCGTATATCTACAATTATCTATTTCTTTGCGCATTCTGACGGTTCAACGAAACAGAATGTTGTAATTTACAGCAAATGTTGGAACCAACATTTTCGTGTCTCTCTATATTTATTACAATTGTGTAAAAGAAAGCAGACCTACAGTATTTATATACAATTAGCAAAATCAGCATTTTCCATAAAAAATTTCGAAATTGAGAAAAAAAAATGTAGATTCAAAGAAATTTAATTAGTTTCTTTTTCATCTTCTTTAGTAACTCGACTTTCCCCAGAAATTGACGATCGCGTCGATTGTCCCAAATTGTCACAATCGGATCTCCAATTTGGAATAGTTTATCGTTATCATCAATACTATCGTTTTTAAAAATTTTTTATTTTAGTAGCGTTTTTTCCTAGAAACCAATGGAAAATTGGTTGCGTTGCTGTGCTTCGTGATAAGAAATTAAATTTTCTTTCCTGTGATATTCATTGACTGTAGCAATTATAAGTAATTATTTACAATTAATTTAAAGAAATTTAATTGGTTGTTTTTTTCTTTTCTCCTTTAGTGACATTAAAAATTTCGATTGGGTCCAAAAAAGACACAAACAATCGATTCTCCAATACGAAATTCCTTATCGTTACGATCAATATTATTTTTCTAAATGGTTCTTAATTTTAGTAGCGCTTTTTCTCGAAACCAATGAAAAATTGGTTGCATCACTGTGCTTCGATTTTCGAAATTCGGTTTGCAACTCCGTGATATTTATTAGTTGCAATTCAGCATTGCGCAATTATAACTATTTACAATTACATAGAAGCTCTTTCGAAGCTTCAGAAATGAATTGATGGTTGAAAAAAGAAAAATATTTGAAGCCAGATAAAAGTATTCCTGCGACGAACTTTCCAAAACTACATATATCGTCAAATTTGCCCTTAATTCCCAACCGAAAATTCTCCTATTTTTTTTTTAACACTATTTCAAGGTTTTAGTATCACAGATAATTAAACAAATGTTAGAATTTTCTCAAACATTCTTACAACGATGTTGAGTTTTGGAAGCGGAGAACTTCAGCAGTTTATTCTTACGTTTAGGAACAAAGCCTAATTTTGCAAAAGTCTTCAAAATTTCTCTTTGTGTCGAAAGAAAACAGAAATTTCGCCTGCTGCCATTGTTGCCGTATAATTTACAAACAAATTGTGTGAGATAAAGATATAATGATATTTTGATACTAGGCATTTGTAATTTATAATTTTATTCCAAATTCAAGGAAAAATCGTTAAAAATGATGGAATACCTAATTGTCAAAAACGTTGCGTTTTCTTCCACAGTAAAGATCGATTTGGATTTGGAGATTTTTCTGCTACTCCATTGGCTCGTAAATTGAGCTTCTTCAAAGTCGCATGCTCATTTCTGTAAGATTGACTGTGTTTGGTACTTACACCCGGCAAGCAAATTTATAGCAAATTTACTTGTTAATTTTTCGAAAAGTTGAATTTCCTTCAAACCAATTTAACTCAATGACGTGTTTGAAAATTTATCGAATACTACCGAGGGAAAACCATTCGACCGTTTCATTGGTCAAGTCTAGTCTTTCCAGAGGCAAACGGATACCACCGAGGAATTCATTTTCTTGTAAAGTGTCGTGATTCCAAATGGTAGCTTCCAGGGACCTTTCCTTGATGACTTCCAGCGGCATTCTGTACTCCAACTGTGAGAAAAAATAAATGAAATAAAGAAAGAAAGAAAAATAAATAGTAAAAGCATTCTTTGCCGTTATTATTTATTTTAAAAATTTCTCAACCAACTTATAGTTGGGTAAAATGATAATTTTCTTATTTTTACGTAAATTAATAATTACCATTTCCATAAATGAGGGATGGCAATTCTTTTTCACGACTTTGGTTTTACGTTTTGTTACTTTCGATGGATCTGGTTTGAGGTACACTTTAACGTAGGTATTAGGCTCTTGAGCATTGGCGACTTTCGGTAACCCCCTAGCGTGGCAAACCATTACACAAAAAGTACCTCTTGTGTAGTGTAAAGATAACTTGATTTGTCCACTTTGAACGTTTTCCCGGATCTTCTTTTCGGTCCACCAATTTCCAACTGAAAGAAAACAAAGGATTAATCGAATGGGTCACCTCAAAAACGTTGTAAGGTACAAATTGCGAATACTTCAAAAATGAAAAAAATTACCCGATGGTGCAATAGTAGAATGAGTCACATCAAAAACGTTGTAAGGTACAAATTTTGTTAAACAATTATTATTGCACCATCGGGTTATTTTTTTTTTTTTCATTTTTGGGGGTTTTTGAAGAATTTGCAATTTGTACCTTACAACGTTTTTGAGGTGACCCATTTAATTAATAATAAATCTATGATCGATCGCCAATAAATAAAATCAGTAATCGTTACTTAAACTTTTGAGAATTTGACAGGAAACATAAGTCGTGCTGATCTTGAACTTTTCAATTTAATTTGTTACTCTCAAAAAAACTATTTCATTTTGTTAATAAAGTATTCAAAATAACCGTATATTGATACGACTTGTAATATCATTTCTGTAGTCAAATAAATCATTCTCTTATTTTTTTAAAGTATTTAAATATTCTTTGCAATTAAAGAAATTTTCTTTCGAAAAGAAACTTTCTTTTCCTTTCTGTTGGTTCAAGATGTAATATATAATTTTATAATAATGAAATCTTTAAATTTAAATATAATAACTAATCGAATCTCCTTCGATAATCGGCGATTAAAGATAATTTGAGAACTTTTTGTAAAAACTAGCAAGTTAAAGTTTTTATATACATTTTTCTAGCTGAAATATTATAATTTTTTATGAAAACAGAGAAAGTTTGTTATTTAAGAATTTGATATTTTCCAATATTGCATTTAATAATAATATTTACTAATAATAATTTAATATTTTGTTTGCTGGAATATAATTTTTCATTAAAACAAACAAGTTTCTCATGTAAAAATTTGAATTTTGGTGTATCTTAAATTTACGTTTCATGAAATCTTGCAGTATCATAGTGAAACGATCTTCAAAATTTTTTTAAATAACACATTTATAAATTAAAAAATTCTATTTTAAAAGAATAACTATTCAGAAATACAACCATACTCGACACGTATCTATATAAATATTGTCTGAGCAATTTCAAGGCAATTCTAATATGCAGAGATGACAAATGGCTAAATAATGAATAATTAAATTTTTTTTTTCTTAAATATGTTATTAAAGCAATAAATTAATAGCGACAGATTTATGAAAATGAAATTAAAATCTGTATTTACCTTTCACTTTACGCAGATGAATATCAGCATTCTGTTGGTCTCTTAATAAGGGATGGAAAAACGTGTAAACCAAGTCACTCTGCGAAATTTCTGGTGCCATTTTGAAAAGACTCATTAGGAATTTTTCAATATCCGCCCGACGTTTATCGGCAACCTGTTTAATATTGGAGCGACCGACACTCATGCCACTTGGCAAACTGAAATGAAAAAAAAGAACAAAAATACAATTAATAAAAATTCTGCTACATGAAAATGCGATTTCACAAATCGGCAACGTTTTGTTACAGAAAAGATACATCCCCTTGTATTTATGCGACTTTCGATAACCCATATGATTTAATACATTTTTCGTGTTACATAAAATATAAAATCTTGTATCACTCGAAGAAAAACATGTAATGTGTAAAAGAATTGGAATGACGCTTGATTATCGGATGATTAATCGTCAGATAAACGTACTAATATCCAGAATGATAACAGTTTATGTTCACTTTGTGAGTTAACGCCAAATGGAATCGAGTAGATTACAAATCATAGCATCTGCATTTGTCACTTATAGGAACAAAATTGGAGAATTCAGAGATTTCATTTTTGAAATTGAAAAAATCGTCGTAAAAGCATAATCTCGGTAAGTGTACATTTTTTTTTGTATTGTTTTTATATTTAAATTGAGTTTCTATATTCAAGTTTGAGAAAATTTAATTAATTGGGAGTTTTAAGCACAGAAATGGAATTACAGTAGCGTTCATTCAAATTTTCACATTTAAAAAAATGTTAATATTTGAAATGACAAAGACAATAAATACTAATTATTTGAATTTCATTGATAATAAAAATGCACCCTCTCCGAAAATACCTGAGATTTGAATTGAACATTTTTATTGAATCTGTATATTTTTTTATATTTAATATATCTATGTAACTATTATGAAATATTCGTAAATAATCATGGTACCAGGCCAATTTTTGTCTTAATAAAATAAATAGATTAATTTTTTCAACCAATTATGAATCCTGCTTTAATTTCATTCGATTTTTAATTTCATTATTTCCTTGTATTTTTAATAAGTAGAACAATTTTTTTCCCCAATTACTAGATTGCAATTTTCCTGCTAGAATTTTATCAATAATGATAAAATCTTAAATAAACATTAAATGCCAATATAATAATAAAATAATGCAATTATTTTCCATATTATCATTAATGATCAGAAAAAAAAAACTAAATTTGAATCGTTTTTGTGAAAATATTAGAAATAAATATGCTGAGTCATAAGTTCAATAATTTATCTTTATCAATAATGATAAAATGTTAATCAGACATCAAACCCTTGTATAAAAATTAAACAGCAATTTTTTTATAAGCGTAAATCCTTCGATTCCCTACTACAGATTCGACAAACCTGGTAGTATTTATTAACAACGTCCGTCACTTTCAACAATAAATTGTTTATATTAATTATTGTTATTCATTATTTTGAAAATTTCAGCACGTCTTTCCAAATAACGATTGCGTAAATGCTGAAGGAAGTATTATAAAAAAAAAGGAAATATTATTAAAGAAAAATGGTTTTTAAATGTTTCCAAACACGTTTCACACTAAATCGGAAACGGTCAGAACCGGCTGAACTGAAAGGATTTTATCGTCCCTTATCGCAATACGGTCAGCCACATAAAAATGGTTACAACGGGCAATCGAAAAATACGTTATCGGTGTCATCTCTATTAATAAGTGATCGGGAATTGGGATCAAATGCTTCTGACAACGTAGCTACGAACAGTGGCCAACAGATAAATAATCGGCTGAGGAATTCATCCGACAACGCAGCGACAAATAATGAAGATAAACAACCTGAAACATCAACACCTGTAAATAAGCAAATGACAAGTTTTGATGACAATGACACGGAACAGGCTGAAAATACAATGTCGCGTAGGAAGAAAAAGAAAGCACCAGCACCTACCAAACCCAACAACAATAATTTGCCTGAAACGCCGAAAATTTCTGACGGACCAGAACTTGAGATTTAATTTTTAAGAGATTCTTATTTCATCGCTTTTCTACTTTACTTAGTTAGTAGGTTGATAATGAAAAAATTATGTCATTTATGTATGACAAATTAATGACAGATGGTGGAAATGTCAACACACAAAGAAATGGATGGAAATATCGTTGATTGTTATTAATATTATTATTAATATTGTTATTAATATTATTTATTTATTATTATTAAATATTAATTAAAAAAAATATTAATTCAATATTTGACATGAAAAAAATTTATGAAAAAGTTGAATAGATTTATAGAAAAAGACTATTACGTTAATTAAGTTTCTAAAAATCGTGGACAATCTGAATAAGTCATTTTTGGAGTAATTTTACTGAGTAAATTCAAAAATTGATGTTTGTTCACTTGGCAAAAATATGTTCGATTTTGAAGTATGACATTTTTTATTATTCTTGGAATAGAATTTTATTAAATATTAAAATATTAAGTATTAAGTACCAGAATGATTCGTAATTTTTAGCAGTTCTTGCAAATTTTTACATTTATTTGGCGACAAACGAATGTAACAAAAGTAAAAGCAATAAAACTTAAGAACCTTTTTTTGTTAATGTAAAATGTATTTATAATAATGTTTATCATAAACTTTTCATTTCTTCCCCATTATTTTTGTAAGCTTTGTAATCTCTCCCCTTAGTCACCTCGACTTGGTACTATAATTTTCCTTATCAATTGCTAAACCCTTGGACTAGCATGCATCAAATTGTGCGTAGGTACTTTTTAGAACATTAATTTTAAAAAGGTAATTTTAAAAAATTTAAATTTAATTTAAAAAATTTAAAGATTTAATCACTGAAATATTAAATTCAAATTTTATCTCAATTTTCATAAATTCAGTAAATTCTTTTTTTAATTTTCACAATGATTACTTTCAAAAATATTTAAAATTTCAAACTTAAAATACTCTGGAATTAAAATTTTACGTGATTAGGACAGTTTCAATACGCACAAGTTGAAATAACACCAAAGTATTTACCTTAAAGGGTACCGGCTTGGCTGAAAGTAACTAGTTAATGACATTTCCATCTTCATAGCTATTGTAATTTTTAAAAAATGAAGAAAATTACCTTGCAACTTTGGCCAAAGGAAAATGTATGCAGAGTTTTTGATAAAATTCGCAAAACTCTTTGTACGATCGAAAGAGATAAGTTGGATCCGTCTGTCCTTTCCTCTGTATGCGTAATATGTACATGTAGTATTTTTCGGGATCGTACCGTTTTTGGTAACCGTGCACTTGAACGCTCGTCAATTGACCTTCTTGTTGCATTCTTTAAAATAAGGAAATAAAAATTATTAATTTTTGATAAATTTCAAACAGCGGATATTTCATTTCAAAAGTGTCTTCAAATTAAAATTATACTACATAGTTGCAATCTACTTTTAAATTCTAATGTCCAATTTCCTTGTATTTTGTAGTGCAAACTTCTCTCAATTTAATTTCATACAATATAGTATTTATTTAAAATATAATTGAATCTATACTAATTCGTGTATTTTTAAAAAAGAATCAAATTAAAGTATATTGTATAATATCATGGAATATAATATGAGCCGTTCAGTGGACAAATAGATTAACTCCATAAAAATGAAGTTGAGAAGAATGATAAAATAGCATATACATATTGCCTTTTAAAATCCTTTTTAAGGGAGTCGACCCGTGTGGCGGCCGTTTTTTTAAATATTTTTTCGGAATTTTTCATGATGAAATGAAAAGATACAGAGCTTTCAAATTTTTACTACATATTTATTCATTCTTCAATTATGTTTCTGAATTTTGTTATACGAAAACATACTTATGATCGTGAGTTATACTGCTCAAATGGCACCTATGTGAAAAAAACGGTGTCCATGATTCCGGCAGATTGGCTTATCCGAAATAAAAAAATAAAATTGCAAGTTGATCTATAAGTGGTTGGCTATCTCCGAAATGAGGATTTTTGAAAAACATTGAACCGCCTTCTTTTTACAGAAAAAATAGTCCAAAAAAATCATTAATTTTCGGGTCTTAATGTTTAAAAGCATGTAAAAAATTTAATTTTCAATATTTTCAAAAAATCCTCACTCCGGTGATAATCATCCACTTATAGATCAACTTGCAATTTTATTAATTTTATTTCAGATAAGCCAATCTGCCGGAATCATGGACAACGTTTTTTTTCACATCGGTGCCATTCGAGCGGTATAACTCACCATCGTAAGTACATTTTCGTATAACAAGATGCAGAGACATAATTGAAGAATGAATAAATATGTAGTAAAAATTTGAAAGCTCTGTGTCTTTTCATTTCATCGTGAAAAATTCCGAAACAATCTCAAAAAAAAACACCGCCGCCACACGGGTTGACCCTCTTAAATAACAAATCTAAAAAATATTTTAAAAATGGAGTCAATCGATTTGTACATTTAACTGCTCATGCATTATATAATATAAATGGTACGGTATTTTTATACCGAGTTTGCAAAAAAAACACAATAATTCCAAAACAGCGCTTTTAACTAATAAATTCAAAGTACTCACGTATAAGTTCGTGGGATGAAAGACAACAACTCCCCGTCGTTGTGTTCACCACTGAATCTCAATTGAGCAAGATTGTGAAGAAAAAAGTTGAACTGCGTGAACCAACTTTTCAGAGAACTTTCAATCATGCGTGCAAATGTAGCCGCTGCTTCGGGATTTGTTTGTCCCGGTAAAAGTGCTTTTTGTACGTAACTCACAGCTTCCATGGTAACACCGGGTATCCCAGACGAAGTCATCTGCGAAGTTGTGTATTCATTCATTTTCAATTGATTCAATTTTTCTTTCAGCTCAATATCATTCAACTTTTGCTCAATCGACTGTCGTAACCGATTTTCCTCCTTCGTTAATAAACCTTCCATGTTAAAATCTACTTTGTTAATTCCAAAATCTCTCTCCGGAGAATCAATTTGTTACGTAAATTTATTTTTATGTTTAACAAGGGTAAAGATCATCAATTTTTTAAAATTCTAATTGTAAGCTCAATATTTCGCTTTATTTTTTTTAAGCACAAAATCATGGGAAGTTAGATGTTGTTCTTCTGGTTTGAAATTCTGTTTGTTGCTTCAACGACTCTTTTGAAATGCTATCGCCCTTGTAGCATTGAAAACAAGAGAAATGTGCCCAACGATAAACATTAATTAAGGGAATAAGAAACGCGATAGTGGTTTGTAGCGATTGCGATAAAAGGATAAGTTCTTCCGCTGTGGTGAGTAAAACGAACTCGATATAACTCCTTTGTTTACACGATATATCTTGTGTCAACTTTTTATTCCTCTATTAAATCGTAAAACGAGCTGGTGTTCATTTAATCTTGAATAAATTCCTTTAGAGAACTGATTAATTTTTAATTAAATGAAACACAAATTAATTCCATTTTAATTAAGCGAAATTGACGATTTTCATTTCACTGAAGAGAAATTTGATTTGGAATATTCTGCGTTTGGAATATTCTGTATTTTCAAAATTAAATGAGGAAACTGTTGCAACATGCCGATAAGTTATTAATATCAGTGAATATTCCAACATTTAACACATTTCTGAGAAAAAATTCCGAGTAAAATACGTCGTAGGTGGATCGCAAACTTGAATTACAGTTTCCAGGTTTAAATGGTATAAAGAAAGAAAAATTTTCCGTCCCGTTAATTTCGGTCTCCGGTACACTCTATTAAGATTTAACAATTTTGGAGTGCGAATTTAGCGTTTAAGCTGGATGATTAAATTGTTTAACAATTTGTTGTCCTTCCAGTCTCACTTACAGCTTCAAAAGAAATATGATAAGATAAACAAATTTATCTTTTAAATACATATATACGTGTAACGAATTTCATCTCAACAATTGACTCGCGACGATTACGACTAGTCTTATTTAACATAGAATTAATAAATTAATAGAAAATAGTAGATTAAATACAATTATTCTTTGATTGAAATGCGTTACCATTGAATTTATTAATTTTTACTTATTATATTTTTAATTATTTATTAATACTATATTTTGACTTAGTAGTTTCTGCTAGACTATGATTGATTTTCAATTATTTCTCAAGAATTAGATAGATTTTCGATTTATTAACTTAAATCCAATTCTTGAAAAATAATTATTAACGTAATTATTAACGTAATTTTAAAATATTTAATAATTACTAATATTTTGTTGAATCATACGTATAAATTGTAACTCAGCTCATGCTTTTTGAATTTTGAAAATTGATAAACTTTTACATATTTTCAATTCAAGAAAAAAACTATAAATTCTCATTATGTTGTATATACATTAACACTGTTTCTACCGCGCTAATTATGCGTTATCAAAAATCTAAAACCAAAAATATAGAATCATAATTAAACTATATTTTCTTAATTTATACGAAATTTTTTACAGACGCATAATTGCTCCACTAAAATTCTAAAAGGTGTCTTTTGACACATTTGGTAGAAATAGTGTTAACTAATATTGAATTGAATTGAATAAATTTGAATATGAAACGGTAATTGTAACAACTATTAGATTATTATTACGTGTATATCATTGATACCTACCAAACCAAAGAGATGAAGAATAAGGTTACCGTGTTTCCGCACGATATTAAAGGCTTGGCAACACAAATCGACAAAGTGATGAAATTTCGCCGAAGGTTTGTCACCCCCATTAATAACGTAAGCCATATCTGATGTTAATACAAAGGGTGTACGATCCCTAAAAGTATAAAAATATATATTTATCAGATGTCGCTCGTTGTCATAATTTTCAAATAGAGTTTATTAAAGTAAGGGGTAGATTCGCAAAAAAGTAATTTCTATTTCAGAGTAAATTTCAAAAAATTGGTGCTTTCTTATAAAAACACTGAAACACATTTTTCTTAAAAGCATCAATCAACAGTCAAAACCTTAAAATTTGACATATTTGGCACACCTCTAACAATTTAAATCTATTTTTTTGCAAAAAATACTCAATTTACATGTCTACGAATATTTCAACATTTTCAGTATTTTTTACATTGCAAATATTTTGATAAATACAAAAAAATTATTACATTTACTCATTATTCCAAGTTTTAGCAAATCGATATACAAAATACGAATTTGAAACATAAGTGTCACGGGGTCCAAACCTTTTTTCAATTATTTATCGCGTTCCTCAGAGAAATTTGCCTTACCTTTTAAAATTACCAAACATTTGAGCGTCACCAAGAAATTTTCCAAAATCTATATGAAAGAGATGACCCGACGTTTTTAACATAATATTATCATTATGTCTATCACAGATTCCAAGAATATATGTTGCTACACTATAGCCAGCGCAAGAGGCTGTGAAATTCTCGACAGCTCTTTCGTATTCCAATTCCGATGGATTATGCTTGGCCAACCATTCGGCAATAGGCCGGTCTTTGAATGAACCGGTTAAACCAAATTCAACTTGTATTTTCCTTAACGTCTCCGCATTGGTAACCATTTCAATCATGCCTCGTTTAATACCGGTAGGAACACAGGCGAAAGTTACCATTTTTAAATCCAAGCCTTCCTTTAGCCAAAGCTTGTCCATTATTCGTACCATTTGTAATGTGAGCATGTCTTGTTGTAAATCATCACCAACCTGTGTAACATATGTGCATAATTGTACAATATACTTTTCATTATTCGTAGGTATTTTATTAAAAGACTAAATAGACTAAAATATAAAAGAGATTGCTTTTTAAATTGCAAATAAAATGCACTGGGCTGGTTTGCAATTTTTTTAGAACTAGCCGCAGTTGAATAACCCTGTGATAGGATTGGAAAAAATTCACGACTGCTTCTATTTTAATTTTTAAACAATATACTTTTAACCTTGGGGTAATAGAAAATTTAAAACTTATAGAAACGGAAAATTTAAATAAATAATATTTTACTACATAAAAGTGGAAAAAAATTATTGCTCATAAAAAAGTAAATTTCAGAATGAAAAAAATGGCTTAAAAACCATAAAAATATTATAAACCAAATTTTTGAAATACTATGCCTACCTTAAAAATTGCTGGACTAATGACGTTATCACAGCTTACAAAGTTAATTTTCAAAGGCAACGTAAACGATGGGAAGTAAGAGCAAGTTTGCACGTTGATTCCGAAAACTTGTCTGCTCGGGGATAAAGGTAAACAAGTTCCATCATCTTCCAGCAATTGACAATGGATATTTTGAAGACCAATTTTTAAAGTTTCCAACCTCAGTGACTCTTTAACAGTCTTTATATTCTCTGCTACTTCGTACAGGTTCTGCAAATAAAAGTCAATCTAGTTACAGCAATTTATAAATAAATAAAATGATGTAATTACATTTATGTAAAATTCATATCTTAGAAAACTTAATTTATAAAATTTTTTATTATTTATACATTGAAAAAATTATTTTCATTCAAATTGAATTTAATATGATAAAAAATTGTTATCATTTCAACATGTTTTTACTAAAAAAATTCCAAACATGGATGAAAATTATTTTTGCTACTAATGATCGTATCTTTCGTTATCTTACTTTGACAAGAAGTTGTTGCGCCATGAAACTATTTCTCAAAGTTTCTCCAATAACGGCTAATAAGGCTCTCAACATTAATTGCAATCTTCTGTAGTATCGCGCCGAACTAATACTCTTATCATCTTCCGGGGATAATTCTGAGGAATTCTGGAAATGTTATAAACAATATGCAATTATTATTTAGCTTGCATAAATACTATAAACAACTTTCCAAATTTTATTATTACATATATTTATTTATAAATTTAATAGTTTATATTATATTATATAGACTTTTGTCAGTTGAAGAATCTATTTGTGAAAATTATATTTCATTACTATATTTTAATTCTGTAATACCTGAGGGCTTTGTCCCGGCAAAGCTTGAGTCAAAAGCCAATATATATGATGAGCGACGCGTGGTGATAAAAGCGCACGTTCCAAAAGGAATTTTGCCAAAGGCGATGCTTCATACGTTTCATGTTTTAATGCTTGAAGCAACTGTGGCAGATAATCGACGAGTTCATCGTTAGTCAGCTCACGTATCCATCCCACTGCCATTTCTCGAACTTTCATATCTGGAAAACTGCAAGACATAAAAATTGAATTACTCTGCGATTATATAGAAAAACGTGTATTTATTATCTTGCATATTTTTGAAAATGAACCGGATTTTCCGAAGAACCCAAAAACAGTGTAATTCGTTTCCTCGTCAACATGAAATCTTTTATTTTTCAAAATATGTGTATTTGACATAACTCGAATAAAATGATATCGAAAGGATTGCCAACGGTAATAGAAACATTAAGCCGGTATATAAATGAATGGGTCACCTCAAAAAAGTTGTAAGGTACAAATTGCCAATTGTTCAAAAACCCCCGAAAATGAAAAAAAAAATAACCTGATGGTTCAATAATAGAATTTTCAAAAACAATTATTATTGCACCATCACGTTATTTTTTTCATTTTCGGAGGTTTTTGAACAATTTGCAATTTGTATCTTACAACGTTTTTGAGGTGACCCATTAAAATATATTTAGGTGTAACGAATTATATAAACTTGACTTATGTTTTATTTAGAAAAACAGTAATTTACATAATGATTACGAGTAATATATTTAATTAATAATTTATCATCGAAAAAAGAACAAACCAAGATAAACTTTTTGTTATAATGTAATATTCTCTCGATCGGGTAATTTGCAACCGAGTTTAAGTATATTTAAAAGACACAAATTAAAAAAGAGACGTAATAAATTTTTAAAAAATATGAATTCTCTACTTACCAGGGTAATAATAATTGGAGAGCTTGGATTGGTGGTAGAGGACTCCACACTCTCAGAGATGCGTGAAGATCCGGTAAACAAGCCCAATCCCAACTATGGGCTGCCAACAAGACTTTGGGTAACGCTTCTGGACGATCGTGTAAATAATGTCTTTTTTCCCAAAGAATTTCTCTTTCATCCACTGGTGGTCTATAAAATAACATAACAAATTTTTAACTATAGTAAAAATAGCAATTCAATTTTCAGTATGTTTTCAAATATTAAAATAATATAAAATAAATTTTTATATGGTTGTATTTAATAGCACAACTATGTAAAAATTTATTTTATATTAATTATTTTAATATTCAATATCGAACATTAGTTTTATATGACTTCAGGTTTATAGACAATTAAATATCAATTTTATGGAATCCAAAATAACGAAAAAGAATGGTAGGACTAATAATAATATAATTTATAAAAAAAATCACAAAAATCACCTAGAAAATGTATCCTGCTGTGTAATGTCAATAAGGAGTTCTTGAGTATTTTGGTCCAAGGAATTAAAGTCGAGAGATTCTACATCGTGATCCCTGAGTTCTGTGGGAAACAGAACCCTGCCACCATAGTCGGGTAATTCTAGTCCAATGATTGGATGTGTATCACCGTGCGGATGAATTCCAGGTGCTGGAGCCGGTCCTAATCTTTTATCAGCTATAGCTGGCCATAACGAAAGAAAAAAACTTCCTTGACTCATTACCCTGAAACAAATAGAAATTCATAGCAGGCTAAATTACGAATATCTTAAAATTCGAATTTATTTACAATTATCACTTGAATATTTCGTAATGGCACTCAACGATAAATTGTATGTTTCAAAGTCAAAACTTTATTTTACGTTATTCTTTGGAAATTGTCGTTATCGATGTCCCCAGATCGTTCAGCAAATTCATCAGGATTTTCAAAGAATAAACATAAATATTTGCTGAATCTTTTTGATCGTCCTTTAGTCGTAATATATTAATATAATATAATTTTCATGCAAGCCCTAGATTATTGATTCACGTATTTTTTTGCTTTAAAAAAATTGCTTAGTCTTTAAACCACTAAGATTTACAATTAAAAAATTTAGTTGAATTTATTCTATTAAAATAGTCACTCGTTCTCCTGATTCACATTATAATATTATTATTTATATAACATTGACTAAAAAATTAGATATTCCAAAATGAAATTTGTTGAAATCTTCCAAAAATTATTTTTGGAACTTTTCTATTGCTATGTTTTTTCAACAAAAAATTGCTATTTATAATTTCTTTTAATAAATGGATACTTACCCGTCATAATCAAAAAATTGAATAGCTCCCCAACCAAGTTCTTCTTTTTGCATAGAGCCTTCGGAAAGTGAATTCGATTCATGTTCTGTTGGTTGTAAAGTGCGACCATACAAAACAATGACTAGTCTAGCTTCTCGGGGTACTTGGCAAACACTAAGACCGCGAAATTCTAGCCTAAAATTATAAATTGAAGTGGTACATTTAATTAATAAGTGTGACGTCCAGAAATTTTCGCCTCATAGGTCTCAGGTCATAATAAATGATAATAAAAAAGTTGTTTAAATTGCTTTGGGTGATGTTGTAAGTATGTACCTTAACACGTTCACATCGGCGTGACCCACCGGTGGGTCACACTTGACTGTCCCGTGGGGCGGCGTGACCCACCGGTGGGTCACATTTAACTGTTCTGTGGGCGGTCCCGCCCCACGCGGAAAAACGTAAATATCCGCCCCGGCGTGAACGTGTTAAAGAAATCGAAATTGAGAAGAAAAATTCTTGATATAAGAAGTTAAAAGTATAAGACGTTGTTATTCTTACCAACAATTAAAGAGAACTCGACTGTAAAAACTAGAGCTAACGGTCATGGGCTCTGATAAGACGGGATTGCCAACAGGTCTAGTTCCATGAAATATTTGTGCAGCTATTATATAATCATCGTGTTTCCAGGAACCCGGTAATCTGTGCAATGCTCCGACTCTCACTAGCACCGTATCCAGAACTTCTGAAGAAATTAACGTATCTGAAATAAATAAAAAAAAAGTTCAATTCAATTGATTTTGCGTGTATCTTCCAATTAGATAATTTTATAAAATTATCGCAATACTTATTGTATCAAAAGTTTTACATTATTCCTCTAAAAATAAGTAAAACAATTGCCAAGGTCAAAAATTTCATCAACTTTTGCACCAGAAATAATTATACACTCACTCGTTGGGAACTCTCCTCTTGTATTCAATTGAAAGTCCACTCGGAATGCATGACAATACGTTTCAACGAGATCCTGTACAGCATCTCTGATTTTACGACAGTGAGATGCAATAACGTCTGGAAACTTGGTACGTAAGGTGACGACAGAATAGTCTCCGTCTTCGTGAAGGATTTCTGGCTTTTTACATTCGATATTCGTGGTATGTGCTTGAGGTAAAAACTGACAGCAGGCATTTACAAAATTATCCACAGTTTCAGTAATTTCATAAGTTTCTATGCGTCCCATTAAAGCGCATACCGCTTTGATGGCTTGTTTTACACCCATTGGTTGCAACTGAGGTAATAAATTAGAACCATGATTCGGGGTAGCCAATTGTAGTGCTGCTGATTCTACGCGTTCCATTTCGTTCTCCAACGTTTCTAAAAAATGAAAATTCTCGATTAACCCTTAACGTTCACGCTGGGGGTCATATTGACCCCAGAAAATTATTTAAATATATATTCTTTCTTCAGTCTATCGGTCTTAAATTTCTTTATTCAAATATTGTGTTGACGTTTCGACAACTAATACGTTGTCATCTTCAGAACTATATAAAACAAATTAATCTTATTTAGTATAACAATATTATGCAATTAGACTTATAACATATTAACAATTTTGTATGTCTACCACTATTTTTCATTCATTTCTAGTCTCAAAATTTTTATTTTATAACTTAAATCATGTTTTTCAAACGATTTTTTAAATTGCCCTTCGAAAACTTTGCCCAGAAAATTATATCAGTTTGTTTAACGGAAAAACTTAAAGATTGAAATTCTAGAGCCTTTCAATATTATTCATTTTGAATTTTTTTACTTGTATAATCAGTGTTTCTGTTTGTAAGAATAATTCCATAAATTTTTTTATCAGGAACATTCTGTATACATTTTCCAGCCAATAAATTATCCAAAAGATACACTGATTTTACTAATTTTTCAGAACAAAGAAGAATATTAGTTGTTCACTCACCTAATAAAATAATTAACGTGTCGTATGAAATGGGTTGTAATGGTTCATTAGGAAGTATGTCTTCTAGCTTAAGACACTGATCCCGATTATCGTCTTGAAGCTAAAATATGACATAAAAAAAATTGTATATAAAATTAAACCAACGTAAAATAAAAAGAAAATAATATTTCAGCAAAAGCTGCCATTGTAAATTACCGTTCGTGCTATAGATTTCTTAATTTGTACTCTATTCATGATAGCTAATTCGATATCTTTTTCTAGTTTGATACACTGATGTATGTATTCATATTGCGCTAAAGTTGTGTTAGGTGCCAGGTACTCTGCTAATCCCCAAACCCTCAAACAATATTTTTCTACGTTGACCGTGTCTTCATCTTCCAAAGAACATGCGACGTTTAAAATTACGTGCTCGACACTGCAGTTTACTGAAAAGACAAAATCGGCTTAAGTAGGTACAATATATTTTGCTATGACTTATAATAGTTTATAGAAATAATAAATTTTCTGCACGTGGCAAGTTTTCAAATATTTATGCAATTAAATATTATTCTATGCAACATGTTTCATAGAGTTAACAAATAATGGATTTGAATGTAAGGTGATAGTTAAAAAAATGTATTTTTTAATGTAATTTCGTTGTTCGTTATTTACACGTGATTTACAATAAAAGTATCGGAGAATATTCAAAAAGTTGACTTTCTATCGTTTTTACCTTCAAGTTGGTACGTATTATCTCAAATAATTGCAATTAGGTAGTAATTAGAATTGCAATCAAATTTCTAAGCAGTTTAAAAAATAATATATAAAAAATATAATATAAAAAAAATAATATTGGTAGCACTCATTGTTCTTGGTACTTACCATCACAGGTGAAAGAAATGGACGGAACTGGATCTTTGTCACTACTTGGAAGTTGAGGATGAACTACTAATTTTATACTGGTACCTTCTGGATATAAGTTTTCCATCATAGGACTAATAACATGCCCAATATTTGTACTAGGATCATTGAATGGAAATTCGCCTGAAAAAAATGAAATTTATATTAGCGTAAGATAGAATTGGTACCAATTCGTCATGTGAAATTCTTCGTTGGTCCTCACATCGGAAATATTTAAATATATTTTTTTATTTCGAAATTACACTATAAAATTCATAATTTTCGAAGTTATGTTGTATATCTTCAAAATAATTTAGAAAATTATGAATTCTATGGTCTAATTTCAAAACGACGAATATACTTAAATATCGATACTAATTTCCTCAATTAGTACAACTTGTTTAAAGAAATTGTAAATAAAATTACTTAGTGTCCAATATTTTGCTCCTGTTGTCACTCATTTACGAAAATAAGTAGATGAATCATATATTAATTCTTTCATATATTAATTCATACAATACTTACCCCGTACAGATTTGATTATTCTGTGAAAAGCTTTAAGATCGCAATCATGTAACGATGCTCGAGTTTTGATGACGGTTACATTCTCATACAAACGGGTTTGCCTTTTTTGCTGTAAAACGGAAATTATCATTTAACTTATAAACGTTACAATTTATTTAAATGCAATATATTTACAAGTGCAAAATTACACAGACAAATTTAATAAATGAAAAGTATATACTCACTCGGCGATCCAGAGACGTTCTTCTCCTTTCGATTGTGTTCCACGCAGAAGAGTTTCTAGGAGGAAGTGGCGGCGGTGCTGCAGGAGATAGAGCTGGAGATTTGGTTGATTTTTCAACAGCAGCGTACACCGGATCGGAATTAACACTTTCATTTGTACTGTACATGTAGTCAAAAGGATCAAATGGATCATAAACTGAACCCACCTGTGATTCTACATCTGCAACAAAAACAAAAAGGTGATTTATTTGTTAATTAAACAATAGTTATGGATACTGCAGCGAACAAAAAAATTAGATAATTCTTTGAATTTATTATGAACTTTTTTAAAAATTATGTCACCATGTCAAGTATTATGCTTCTAAATGTTACATGATAATGAACTACTTTCAGCACAAGTATTTTTTTCACGGTTGCCGGTCAACAATAATTGCATCATTTTAATGCTTCTGCTGCCCATATCACGTATCTGCTAAAAAGAGAAACACGAGAGCTCGTAATTTTGTTACAACTGAGCACTGAAAATATGCAATAAGTAACGCGTTACATTTCAAATGTATGTATGTCACAGTTCCAATTGCTACAACAACAATGAATAGTGAAATTAATATTTTTTTTATGTCCCGCATATTATTAATCACTTTAAAGCTATGAAATACGATATAATTTTTCTCATGGTGCATGTTCCAACATTTATTTTGGTACTTGCAAGAGTGTCCACACATTTTAAATCAGTAATTACATTTTTCGGTTCTACATCTGTCAGTTTTTGAAATTGACATTCTCGTAACTTTGGCTCCGATTCGCTTTTTGAAAACTCTCTAAGGATAACAATTGAACCAACTAGAAGATAAAGGTAATCAGAGATAAGATAAATATTTTCTGTAACTTATTTTGCAATTTTCAATGGGTTCAGTAGAGTTGCAGTATTATCGACACCTTATCTTCCACACCTTGGCTTTGTGCGATTGAATACCTTGTATAGGTTACATGCGCATAAAATTGTTATATAAGAATATTAAATAAATTGTGAAACCAGTCACCGCTGAGCAATCGCATTAATGATATTATGATTATAACTTACGTGAATGTGTAATAATATAATGAGTAAATATGTACACATATGCGAGAAATATACACAGTTGTAACATAGAGTCTCAGAAAAATCTCTATGGTGTATATATTGGTTGGTTGGTTTTTAAAATAATAAGTAATTCAAAAATTAAATAAAATCATTTATTTATTTTGGTATTCGTGCAAATTGAATGTATTAAATATTAAGAAATTCATATTCCTAATGAGTAAAAAAAGATTTTAAAAAGTTGTGGCCTCTTATTTTTTAAATTTTAAGAGAATGAAAAATTAAATAGAATCATTTACTTCGAAATTTATGCAAATTATATGCATTAAACATAAAGTAATTCCCATTTTAAGAATCTTAAAAAACATTTTAACAATTTGCGGCCTCTTATTCTTTCTAAATATTAGGAAATTGAAAAATTAAAGAAATGCAAACTTTTGAAATTCAGATTAATCGAAGCTCTATTTAAAATCACAAATTTATCATGTAAAAACAGCATTACTATACTTTGTTCACCGTATTATTAGAAAAATCGTATCAAAAAAAAATAGTATTTATATGCGGTTAAAGGAAAAACTAAATTATCGCATAAAAGGGGTAACATGTTATAAATATTTTGCAATCTCGGTACCAACAACAACACTAACAGCGGTCGTTAATCAACAAAACGCTTTCTCAAAGACTCGTGAGAGCATCTGTAAGGAAATATAATGGTATTGAGTAAGTAGAAATAATCATAAATAAAAATACCGTACCATCACGACAATCTGTAGGCGCTTCATTATATTCTTCAGTCTTCACAAGTAGAGGATCAAAGGCTTCGAGTACACTCACTCGAACATTTGTCTTATCTTCAATCTCTTCGAAAACACTAAGATCTATGAGATTGCTGTTTGGTTTCTTCTCGATAACTTTTAATACACTTAGCTGCTCGTCATTTATTGAATACGGTTTTGGTATTGCGGCTGTTGGATTCGCTACAACAGGACGATAATTCATAGGCAAGGGTGGTATCTGGAAAAAAGAAATCATTTGATCAAGAAAATGCAGTGGAAAATGGATAAAATGCTTTTTCTGAAGTAACGAAGATGAAATGAAGAAACTGTATACAAGAAAACAAATTATTCTTAATTCGGTACTCGACACTTGGGTACTGGGAAAATCCAAATACTTGCTTGCAATAAATAAACAGTTAATTTATGTTCATAGTATAACATTTAATTAATGCGAATTAGAATTTCCTCGTAACAGTTTCAATAAATATCTAGTCAAAACCAGGTTTCCAATTTTTTTTTCAAATCTATTTGGGCGGCAATTGATATGTGTGGGGTACAACATATGAACGAAGGATTTTAAAAATGATCCTCAAAAATAGGTCCTCAAAATTTCTTTGGAAAAATGTTTAATTTAACTGTTTCCGAAGCGAGAAATTCACTTCAAGACACGAATACTTTGTTTAATCTCTTAACTCCATGAATGAATTAGAATTTCATGAAAATCTTCTTCGAGAAAACCTTCGGGTGAGAAACAATGACAGAGAAGACAAACATTTTCCATTTTAACTGAATTCATTTCAAGGTTCAGTTTTTGTGGTAGAAAAGAAATTTCTGGAAAGAGATAATTTTCGTTCTCTTGTACTCTAGGTGTATTTTATGTACAGTGATTTTGGAAATGACATTTGGACATGCTTGTGATATACACAATAACCTGGCGATGTATACCTGAGCGAAGAAATAATTTCTAAAAGCAATGATATTCCAGGCAGGCTGGAACGGAATACATTAAATTAACATCTTTTGAAATAGTTCAATACAGCTACGCCTCACCTAATTTACTTCGCTGAAACCACGTATAATTAATTACGCAACAATTTCATTATAAATGGTTGAAGCAATTAAGATTTTTCTATTATTATTTTACATCTTTGAGAAAGCTTACTTGTGGCACCATGTCCGGCATGTGACTATTGACACTACTGGCTCTCGACATAATTGGACTTATTCCTGGTGTCCCTGGTGTACACGGTGCGGTTGACGCCTTTGGTCCAGGGGACTGCGAGTGATACCGAAAATCTTTCGAATGTGAAGCACCGACCGAACTATTGCTTCGCGATACTCGATTAGGCCTTCGTAATAAAGCAGGATGGGTTTCCCATTTCGGTTGTAGAGGAGGAGCTTCTCTGAAAAGAGAAACGATAGTACCAAACATAATTACCATTTCTTGCCACTTTCTGATACTTTTAATAAACAAATCTTTTAAGTAATTAGAATTTTTGGAATTTTCTTTCCAAATTTAAAAATACAAAAGTCAATGCCAAAATCTAAAAATCTATTGTTGTAAATTTATAGGTTCAAAAATCAACTGTTCAAAATGTTTTATTCAAAAGGTAAGTTATAATTGTTAAATTTACAATTACAATCTTATATGATCGAAATGCAATATTTACACAAGAGTTTGCTTCGTTTATGCTACGGTAATTCTCATTTACAATATTTTTACGTTGATTGTTTCTCATATAATTAACAAATCTAAACTGTGAATAAAAAAAAATTATTTTTACATTGAAAATGAAAGCATTTTTGCTCGATTTCATTGGTGTTGTAGTTTCAACAATTTTGTAATTATTTGAAATATTTTGAATGATCCTTTTTCGAAAAGCTGGGAATACAAATATCAATAGTAACAGCATACGCCATAAAATTATTCCTTAATGTAATAATAAATTAAACATTATATATGCACAAATGAAATAGTAACAATAATAATATATTATAAATTATGTAGCTCTAATTTTATGTTCTTTAGTTTTAGCTCTTACGAGACTGTCTACCGATGCATGCGCGTCTCAGCAGAATACATACTATTGTATTGTTACTATTTATGCAATCTGGTTAAATAAATAAACTAAATAAATAAATATTACATAAGAAGTTCTTACATGGAGAATGAAGTTTGAGGACCAGAACAGTACTGTGCCAGAGTATCTGGTTTGACGGGACTTGTAAAATTAATTAAATCAGATTCCTGATTCGACGGAGCAGACACTGTCGAATTTCTTCTACTAGGAATCGGTGGAGGCGGTGCTATTATCGGAGCGTTGTTTCTATGATTCGCATTATATGTTCCTGGTCGTGGTCGGCTCCGTAACTGAAGTCTGAAATAATAGTTATTTTTTGTTTTTTCATAACAAACAAATTCAAAGGAGTATTTTTTGAAAAATTAACATCCTCCTTCGTATTAGCTTCAAATAATAAATACTAATATATTGTCGAGAAATCAACAAATAATTTACGATTTCTTTTTTTACCTGTCACCAGCAGATACTCCATTTGTTTCAGTGGAATTGTTGTAACTGTGATTTCTTTGACTTTCTTGTAAACGTTGATCATGACTGGGACATTCCACTTGTTGTTTTTGTAACTTAAATTTTTCCAGAGCCAAGCTTTCTAAACTTAAAGCTTGCGCTCTTTCTAAATCTTCTTGGAATTGCCGATCGTAATCAATTACTGCAGTTCCCTGAGGTTGAGAATTTTTTCCACATTGCGACATCTGAAGAAGAAAGGTTGAAATATTGTTTGTTTCATTTATTCGTTTATTATATGTTTATGAATTACCAATTGAAATTATTGAATAATCACTTGTTTTAAAATCGTGCATAATTTGTTTCAAATTTAAGGGAGTTGGTTTTTTATAAACTTTATTGTTAGTATAATCGATCTTCGATGAATAAAAAGAAGTATTTATATTATAATTTTTTCATAAACAACAATTCATAACTACATTTCTAACGCTTGCTAATAATATTTTTCTCACTCTCTCGATCCTTGAGTCAAAGGTAGGTATTTCCGTATAGGAATTCTCCTTGAGATTTATAAAGTGATAACAATTTAACGTAGTAAAAAAATATAAAACGTAGGAATATTATTGCACTTATTTGTAAGACGAAATAAGTTTATAAGAAGAAATACTATTGGACTATCCAGAAAGTCCAAAATTGTCAATTCTTAACACATTCGTCGCCCAGTGCAGTTCGATTAAGTTTCGCAAGAGGCCCAAATTTTACTGTCGGACCAAATGTTGCTACATTCTTCGTTGTGTCACCCATATCTGAATGATGGGGCCCATACAGAAACATATCCGTCACCCAGATATGGGTGACACAACGACGAACATGTTAAAGCAATTTTCAAAGATGAGACATTTAAATATTCAACATATATTTTTCTGCACAAACTGACAGTTGAAAACATTTTCTAAGAAGAAAGTATTTGAAGAACCTTAAAGGACTATCTTTTCTTTTTTAATAAAAAAAGAATAAAAATTTGATCTATAATAACTTCCTCATTTGTGTCATGAAGAAACTGAGGTAATTGCTTTACTCTCTGGGAAGGTTACATACTTTCTTTAAATTGTATTACAGTATCCCGTTGTGTAAACGCAATAGAGCATGTTACATTTTATATTAATTAATAATTTCTCTAAATGGATTCTCATTAGGCACTGTGCGGACAATGTACTGTCATAACGGAGGTATCCGAAGTACTGTTACTTCCTGAATAGTCCAAAAAGTAATATTTAAAACTAGGAGAGATATACAGGGCGGATCACTCGAATATCTATCTTAGATTTAAAAATATGTAAAGAATGTAATATTGACTAAATTTAATGGAAGAAAATCTAATGCTTTTTCAAAAACAGAGTATTATATTTTTTAATTAACATTATTTACACATATCCATCCTAGGCTCAAGTAAAAGAATTTTACAAAAATAATTTATAATTACTAATAAACCAAATAATAAATTGTAACGACAATTTTGATAATTTTTTATGAAATATTTGTTTTAAAAAGAAAGGAAATGTTAGAAATTCTTGAAAATCTGGAAAATTAAGGTCAAAACGTCAAGTAAAATTATAATAAGAAGAATTATAAAAAGAAGTGTAATAAGATCCTACGAAGTCACATGAAAAATAAAGAATTTCAAAAAGATCAATTTGAAATAAACAGCCAACAAAGGATTACAATTATTAACATTATTTATTCAATAGTTATTCTATGATCAATAAACAACTACTCAAAAAAACAGGAAAGAATACATTATTAGGGCTTGCATTGCAACAAAAGCAAATATCGTTGAACGACCTGTACAATTATTTTTAACATTTGAATGGGTCACCTCAAAAACGTAAGGTACAAATTGCAAATTGTTTGAAAACCCCTGAAAATGAAAAAAATAACCTGGTGGTGCAATAATTGTTTTAAAAAATTTGTACCTTACAACGTTTTTGAGGTGACCCATTCTATTATTGCACCATCAGATTATTTTTTTCATTTTCAGGGGTTTTTGAACAATTTGTAATTTGTACCATACAACCTTTTTTGAAGTGACCCTTTCATTTATTTTTGTGATACAGAAATGATATACTTGCAACATGTTAAATATTATTGAAATCGTCTCAATTGACGCATCAATAATATCAAATAAAAAATACTAGTACAATTGATAACAATAATGAATGCCAGTAATATTAATAAAATAGAGTCATTAAAGAACCCATCAGTGACCTTGATGACTGAAAAAAATTAGCTGGGTCGCAAAGTTTTTCCAGCATGAAATTCAGTTCGAAACTCTTCGAATTTTGTTGGAAAGACTTTTTATTTGTCAGTTTGAAACGGTCCACCTTGTAGACTTTATTTTTCATGGAAATCGAAGCAACATAGTAAATAGAAATGAGATGATATCATGACTTTTTGCCACGCCATGACGTTGGGATGACATGTATCATTTCATTTACATGTAAGGTAACGCGTAAATTAGAAGGGGATATATGCAAATGAATTGCGTAGGGCCGTAAATCACGGATCCTAACCTTAGAGCATTATTATAATTATTTAAAAAATTGAATGTCAGGACAAATAAGGAGATCATCTCGAGTGACACGTTGAAACAACTGAAAGTAACCAAAGATACCGTGAAAGTAGGAAAACAAACTTTGAAAGAAAGTAATACAAAGGATCCACCTACGCTTATTTCGTCTTGATAACGTTGTGTAGAGTCAAAACAATTCTAGATGCACTCCAAACGATAATTCCTGTTTATGTCTAACGATAAGAGAATTGTTGCGCTCTGTCGCACAACCACATAATTGACTGAGTTTTCCGGACACTTTCAGTTTCGCACAAAGAAATGTTATTTCTTTTTTATGTAGGAAACTAATAAAGCCATGATTTTGGATAAATATTTTCACGATTGATACGTCGATCGATCGGCATTCGATTTATTTCGCAAAGACATGACTGTTACTGCAACCGAACTTGCGTCGTTTTGTACCGTTAGGTATTTAGAACGTGACACCTGACACCAGCAATTTCATTTTGACACGCTGCAAGCCGTAATTTCAACTTCTGCCTTATTTTTGCTCCCTTCCTGCTGCAACTAGCAACCAAGTGCCAGGCAGAGTTCTCAACTCCGACATACTCAATTGTAGTACGAACAAGTACGAACAAGTACGAGGTTCCCACTGCGCTTGAGCAATATGCAGTGAAACATTTTAGGTCTCTCATGGCATGAACACAAGGGTATGCTCGCATCGTAGAAAACTCTGTACCCGCTGACGTCACAAACTACAAGCGGGAAATTTAAATTAGAGCGAGTCTGTGGTAGTAATTTGTAAAATCATATTGAGCAGATATATATAGTTTGAGTGTAATTTTTTTCATTTATTTTCGCGCTCGAATACCGTTTTGGGACCATATATGGTTGTATTCCACCGGACTGCTTAGGTACAGAGAGAGTTTGCGCATTAAAATAAATCATAAAGCGCCTGCGTGCATTTGGGCGCCTGTGCATATATCTCTTGCAATTTTCAAATATTTAAATCCAATTTCAATAAACGTCAATTATTGTTATTCCTTCTAATGCTTTCAATAAACGTCAGTTATTTATTCCTTATAATGCTTGACATTTATTGAAATTACGTGTAAGTATTTGAAAATCGGAAGAAATATATGTACGCATGCTCATCATGATTTATTTTTACGTCTGTGGTATTACAGACTCGCTCTATTTTAAATTTCCCGCTTGCAGTTTGTGACGTCAGCGGGTACAGAGAGTTAAGTACCAACTGCCAACAACAACTCATGTTGGCAATTGGTATAGTTCGTGGACGAAGGAACAACGTGCTTTTTTCCATATAGGTTATGTTATGTTTTCATTTCAACAATCAAGATTCTAGAAACAAAAATTACATACCAAAATGAGTGATCTTGAATTTGAGTCGGAAGATTTCGAGAAAGTTTCAAAATCACATTCAAAACTTGTAGAAGCTATCAGGCAACTTGATAAAGGACAACGGTAGGTTTTCAATTAGGTTAACCGTTCCATCAACATTAGGTTCAATTGTTTTTTTATTTGTTGCAAGGTGCTTGCAAATTTAAAAAAAATAAAATTTGTATAATGGTTTGGTTTTCTGCTGAACCAAAAATTGTTGAAAGAAAGATTTTCTTAAAAAGTATAGTATTATTGATATATTCTATTATTATATTGTTATATTTTATTATCCTATTATTATTACAAAAAGTTCCAAAATAATTAGATTGTAATGAATAAATGTAATAAATAAATTTTCATATTTTCATTAAATTTTCTTGCTGCTTGCAAACTTTTAAATCATAATGTATCTTTCAACCTATGTTTTTATAATAGCGTTAAAAAGCCAGAACGGAGCGAACCAAGTTTAGAAGTATCCGAGTTCCATTTAGTTAAAAGTGGAGTCTCTGATACCGATGCCATTAATATTCAAGACCTGACCAAAGCGTTAGGACAAAAGGGACGCCATGCGGAAATTACTCAGAAGCTCCAAAAAGCCCAGAAAAAATCTACGGTTTTGCCTAAACCTTTGGAGAAACCAGCAGCAGAAAGAGTAAGTTTAAAGAAATATTCCGTATCCTGAAACCTAATTAACCCTTTGACATATAATGACGAATCAGACTCATCATTCATTTCATGGCTTTACTATACAGAACTATTAAATTATTGTTTTTTAATGTTATTTAGATGTTCTTCGTTAACACCAATCTGATTGATAAAAAACCAAATTTCAAAATAAAATGTGCTTTTTCTCAGCTTTCACGTAACTGTTCGGTTAAGCGAAATTAAATAGTATTTTTTAGTCGCATCAAGTTCCTTTTTATTTGTACGTCAAGGAGTTAAATTTCATAATCCGTTTTTCCAGATCAAACGTACGCTTGGTTTTGAAAAAACCAAAAGTGAATTATCGAGATGGGACGCGATAGTCGCAAGGAACAGAACAGCCGAGATAGTTCGGTTTCCTTTGAAAGAACCTTCGATGCGCTGGCGGCCGTCCAATCAATCCATAGATAGATTTCGTATTAAATCGGAATTGGAGAAAAAACTCGAGGCATTGGAACCAAAGAAAGAAGTCGTGAAAGTGGAAGATGATGAATTTCCGACAACTTTGGAGGAAGCGATCGAACGAAGGAAAGAAACTGCGAGACTCAGGGCTCAGCAGTCTTACAGGGAAGCCAAAGCTCACAGGCAGAATAAAATCAAGAGCAAAAAGTTCCATAGGATTCAGAGGAAGGAGAAGATCAAGAAAGAGCTGAAGGAATTTGAGGAATTGCAGAAAACGGATCCACAAGCTGCTTTGGAGAAGTTGGAGCAACTCGACAGATCGAGAGCCGAGGAACGAATGTCTTTGCGACACAAGAGTACCGGGCAATGGGCGAAGAATAAACAAGTTCGAGCTAAATACGATAAAGAAGTATGGCTATATTTTTTTGTTGGATTTTTTGTCTTACTATTTTAATTTCGAATTTTTAATTAATTCCTCTTCTTTTTTTTAATAATTTGAACTACATATAATTTTACTCGATTTAATATTTCCTAGTTTCGTATGAAATAAAAAAAGAGCCAATTATCGTAATTGTTTCAAGAATTTCATTGTTTAATGTTATTACTTTTCAGAGTCGTCAGGTTCTTGCGCAACAACTATCGATCAGCAGAGAACTGACCCAAAAAGTAAGGAGAGACGATGACAGTGACGAGGACGAAAATAATTCCGAAGCAGTAGAAGTATCAACTCTTGATAAAGAAAATCCTTGGATAAATGGAGTAAAAACTGAGGAGGACATCAATGAGTTCATTGGTAAATACAGAAAATATTGGGACGAGCGTAACAAAGTACAGAAGGAGACGAAGAAACAATCTCCAAATTCAGAAGCAACAGAATTTAAGAAAAACGGCACCGAAACATTAACTAACAGTATTAAAAAGTCCGGAAACCCGGTTACTCGAGTTATAGAAGAGGTCGAATTTTCTGTCGATGAATCAGAATCGTCGAACGAGACTGGAAATGAAGTCGAGAGTTCCCTCGCAGAGGAAAACGAAATGGAAAATTCATCCGACGAATTTGAAATTATGAATGAGGAGTCGAAATTGCAGAGCAGCCTTCGGAAGAAGAACCCACAAAAATCGAAAAAACGAAATTTCAAGTCGATTGCGTCCGGCAGTTGGGTCGTGAGTCCACTGGAAGACAATGAAATTGAAGAGACGGAATCGAAAAATGTGAAGTCAAAGGATATCGATGATATTTTCGATGAATTGGAAGAAAATATACAAAATCGGATAAACACGACGCTGCAAAGAATTAAAAGTAAGCCGAAACCGAAAAATGTTGCTAGAAAACGTGCAAAAAAACGTAATTTGAAGAATGACGATGATGCAAATGAATATTCCGGGGATCTGGGGCTGAAAAATAAAAGACTGAGGCCGGAAATCGATGCAGCTCTGGTGGAAACTGTCGGTGATTTGCTCGACGCGGATGGTGAAGTGGCTCCGATTTCAAAAATTGTAGCAAATGTTTCTGAAAAAACAACGGAGCCTTCCTCCAAAATCGCGGAAATAGACCCGACTAAATTCCTGAATGTTAAACCGCAACATTTGAAGACGCAATTACCGGACGAGATTACAGGAGGAATCGAGGGTTTGGATGATAGCGACAGCGAGGAGGAGAGACACGCGGTTATCAGCGAAGCTTTTGCCGACGACGATGTTGTCGAGGATTTCAAGAAAGAAAAGGAAGAAGAGGTAATTAATGTTTCTTTAAATATATATATTTTTTTACTTCTAATTCACGATTTCTGGTTTTGTTGAAAAAATTTGTACTTCGGGAAAGGTGCTTTTTTGTATCAGGAAATTTCTGGAAGTAAAATTAGGTTTGCAATGGATAATTAGTGAGAGTTAATTAAGTAAATGTCAACAATTATAATTTTTATTTGATTGTTAATTTTTCTACCACGTTTTACTTCAAATTGAAAATTGAAGTTTCTAAAATGTTTTTTTTATTTTATATTTAATTTATATAGAATCAATTTTAAGAGTGTATTTATATTTATATTTTTTTACTGTTATTTGAAACATAATTTATTTCCTTTTTTATTGTTTATGCTTTTAGTATTCACATCTTTATTGTTATTTTATGGAGTCTATGGCAATACCTCTTGTATTAATTTTCTAAATTTATAGTATTCACATTTTAGGGGATTCATCTTAGACCGTTTTGATAAATGAGTCTTATTATTAAGTTGGTGTATAATTAACGATAATTATTATCAAAGCAATCTTAAAAAGTAATCGTCGTTAATTATGCACTAACGTAATATTTAAAACAAACGAGAATCTTCATGATAAAATACGTGCTATCTTAATATTCGGCTGTTATCGGTAATAAATATTTGTAATTGTAATCTTGCAGATAAAGAAGTCTCAGCCGGAAGATATTGATTTAAGCATGCCAGGTTGGGGATCCTGGGGAGGGTCGGATGCAAAGGTATCGGCGAGGAAAAGGAAACGATTTATTGTGAAATTACCCAAGGACGCGCCAAGGAAGGACGAAAACAAAGGGGACGTAGTTATAATCGAAGAAAATGATGCTCGGATTAGAAAGCATCAAGTTAATGAATTGCCATTCCCATTTACGACTGTGAAGGACTTTGAATCGAGCATTCGTGCTCCTATTGGAAGGACCTTTGTTCCTGAAAACATGCATACAAGATTAATTCAGCCGGCTGTGCAAACGGCTATGGGTCGAGTGATCGAACCTATGGACGAAGATGCGTTGCTCAACTTGAAAAATGCGCAGAAAAACAAAAAGTTCAAGCTAAAGACAAATAAGTCTACTGTTGCGTCGAAGAAAGGCAAAGTTTTGAAAAAAGGGATCAAGAAAAAGAACGTAATTAAATCAAGTTTAAATAAATAAATTAAATATTAACAAAAAGGTTGAAACCCTAATTTTTTCCCGGTCCTCTCTTGCTAAAAGATCGACATCTCGAATAGCGAGATTACAAAAATCGCTAACTTGGACAACCATTGTCGTCGGCGTTTCCCCCTCTAGGTTTTTCTTGGACGCTGATTGGTTTTCATTATGAAAATTGCCGATTTCTAACGAGAAGAATTAGTTTTTTACAATTAAAAAAAAAATTCGTTTTATACAGCCTTCCCTTAGGAATTCATGAAAATAGACGATGGAAGTCGATTCTACGCGTCAAATTACCCATAGAAATGACTTTCCCATAGAGATAAATTTAAAAATTTTGTAAATTGCAAGAGACATATGCACCCAATACGCGCAGGCGCTTTATGATTTATTCTAATGCGCAAACTCTGCACGTAAGCGAAGCTATCGAATCATATCGAATACGATCTATGGTAAAAACGTATACGCATGCGCGAACAGAAGACGCATTTGGCAACATTGCGATTGATAACTGCAGCGCACTCTAGTGTTAAATTCTGTTGTATAACATTTGACAAGCATTTAGTTCATGTTGATCAGTGACAGTTGGTGCGTAAATAAGGATTTAACTTTTTGATAAATTGCAAAAATCCATCAAACAAGATGTCTTATATGCTATCACATCTCCACAATGGATGGCAAGTCGATCAAGCAATTTTATCGGAAGAAGACAGAGTTGTTGTAAGTTGCTTCGCTAACGAAAATACATAACCTCAAAGAGTTGCATATATTGCAATATTTATTCCCATCTAATCAATATTTTCAAATTGTTTTTCTCCCTGTATAAGGTCTATTCATATAAACTTTTACATCTACATATTCTCTCTTGGCAACAGATTCAGCTTTTATGTTTATATTCAAATCCCACTTTTGATTAGCAAATCTACAAATAACAATTTATAAAATTAAAACTTCCTAACAACAATATCCACCGAAATCTTTGAAAATGATTATCATTAACACTTTTGCTATGCTGGTTTGGTCTGCCGTTCATCTTTTTTCAATGGATACCTTCAGTCAAAAATATATATTTTTGGTAAAGTTGGTTTTTTTAAAAGCAAAAAAATGTAATACAAAATAAAGAGAATAAATATGTTTCTAACGCGTATGAGACATATACTTACACTACCGGTCAAAAGTTTGGGTCCACTTCACAATGTTAATGAATAAAGCAAGTGGACCCAAACTTTTGACCGGTAGTGTACATGAGGACACCTTGGATGCCCGATATATCCGGCATTCGTCTCCAGTAGATTATCAAGTGGATGTCCGATATATCCGACGTTCAGCTCTGAGGAACATAAAGTGGATGACAGATATATACAGCGTCAGGAGTGAGAGGATTAATGAGGATTAATAAACCTTTTAAAATTATTAGACTATTTAATTAATTTCTAACAACTACAACTCTCAAAACGATCGATGTTTCTACAGGTCATACGTTTCGGTCATGACTGGGACCCAATGTGCATGAAAATGGACGAAGTACTTTACAATATCGCAGAAAAAGTAAAAAACTTTGCTGTAATCTACCTTGTGGACATCACGGAAGTGCCAGACTTCAACAAGATGTAAGTCTATTTTTTATATCGTATGTATAAACTGGTTTATAACTATTCTATAGAGTCGTGCAAAATTTGAATCGATTATGTGACTTTAAAATACTTTAAGGATCAAATTGAGAGAAATTTGAAAAATGAAAATTATAATTTTTAATATTATAACATAAGAAGAGTAACCATTTTTTCAAATATCGCCATTTTGAAAATACCATTTCGAACCATTGGGATTCGTATAAGTTAGTGCATCCTCTGGAACATTTTTTGTTCCACACAATTTTTTTTCAAGGACTTGATTTTATAATTTTATATAAGTGTAATGTTTACATAAACTTTATTTACACGATTTGGCGATAACACTGTCAAAAAATATTTGAATTCCATTTTTAGACAATTGGTCTTTATACTTGAAAAAATTGTGGGTCTTTTAAATTTTAGAAAAAGTTTCCACTGACTTGAACTTCAAGAGACTGCGAGTTATTTTTTTAGATAATTAAGAAAATGATTTTCTTTAGATTTAATACATCAAATTTGGAATAAATGTCAAAATAAATAAATAGTTTTATTTAATTTTTTTAATATTTATTCATTTTTTTTCTTAATTTCTTATTTATACTTTATAAATAAAAACAAGTTGTCTAACATAAAAATCATTTTCTGTCTTTTTTACACAACAAAGTTTTGAATGCATCCTTTTAATTCTTTGCACTGGACTGTCCCTTCTCGAGAGACATTTTGAACGTAAAAATCAATTCTTCAAGTGCAAAGGGTTCAAAAAAGGATTAGGTACGTATTCCGTACTACCAGTTACAGGTATTTTCTGTTATATTACAGGTACGAGTTGTACGATCCGTGCACTGTCATGTTTTTCTTCAGGAACAAACACATTATGATAGATTTGGGAACAGGTAATAACAACAAAATCAATTGGACATTAGAAGACAAGCAGGAAATGATAGATATTATAGAGACCGTGTATCGGGGTGCCAGAAAAGGTAGAGGTTTAGTGGTATCTCCGAAAGATTATTCCACGAAATATAGATATTAATGTCGGTTTCATCTATATATCACTTGGTATACAATATAGAGGTTTGTTTTACATTAAAACAATATATTATCAATGGAGCGAATGATTCAAACGATGCAGTGATTACGATATAATGACAGTCTCGGAATAAGTACAAAATGATATGTGAAAAATCAACACCAGGAAAAGGTACGACTGAATAAATATGTTTTATAAGCTGAAGTTGTTCTTTTAAATTTCCTATTAGAGAAAGTAGGCTGCAGTAACTGACTTTAAATTAATACTTGTGACATTTCAGTTTTTCTATGTCCCTAACTTTAACTCATTTATACTTCGACTCTAAGGTCTCTATGAAATACTATAAAATGTAGAGAAAATTAGCAAGTTTTGGCAAAGGTGGCATGCGAAAAAAAATTACTTAAATTTTATTTACCGAATCATAAGTTAGATGTGTTCAAAAATAAATATTACAGTACTCGATACATTAACTATCCAGTAATTGTTTTCTTGTGATAGGAAATGTTGCATCTGCTAATATTACGAAGCGTTAGAAACTTTATTTAATTATTCATTTATTTTTTACCCCTTTGAATGCTACTTACTCTTCCACGGAACTATCAATATATGTGGCGATATTCACATGTGAGTCATTAAGTAAATATTGATAAATTAGTGAGGGCGCATTTATGCGCCTTTAGTAGTTATAGAGTTAAACAGGCAATTGTGGAATTTGTTATTGATATTTATTATTCATCACCATCGTCGTAAAAAGGAAGAAACCCCGAACAGACAAAAAGTAGTTTGAAGTTTTTCATTTTTCATCAAATTTAGCTAAAGTACAATAGTTAACGCTTCGAAATAATATGACTGGAAAGAACTTTTATTTTTTCTGCAAATGATATTAAAAAAATACAGAAAGTGTTACAATATTGTCATGAAATTTCGCGAATTATTCTATAAATCTATTTACAATAATAAAAGTAAGAATAGAGACGAAAGATACTACAAATACTGTGAAAATATAATTTCTTTGTATTTTAAGTACATTAATTTTTAAGGTACGCAATCATACCTGGTTCGTTCCCTTTAATTTTACTGTTTTAAAGAGAATTCCAACTAATTTGCAAAATTCCTTGATTCCTTAGAATATGTTCCTTCTGTAATTCCGAGTGTTGGTTTTCCAACAAAATCAATCATTTATTACTAAGATCAACGATCGTACACATTTTAATGAAGCAATTGACAATTTCTTCCTGTGCATTTGTTATAAATAAGAAATTCGGCTAAATTGAAGGCACTTTCTTCGCGTATAAGAAGCTTCTTAGGTTTCAAGCAGGAAGGTTTGCATTTGGAAAATCTGTAATTTCCAGATTGTGAGTCTTACATATTATTCTTTGAAACGTTGACACGAATCTGTTTCAAATACATCAGGTACATTTGTAATGCAAGTAAATCACATTTTTCAAGAAATTTTAAATGTATCAAAACCCTTATACGCTATATCTGCGCAATCTTCTCGTGTTAAACTAAAACATCAGAATGTCGTACGACGAAGTGACTATAATCTCTTCGTGTTATATAATTCTGAAAAGTATCGATTACGTTATGTCCTATTTACAAGTTCATAAATGGCACCTTATGGTAAAATGGATGATGATAAACTATTTTCTTAACATTCCCTAAATTTTAGTGACTCGACAAGAAAATATGGAATACACTTTGCATTGATAATACTTATACTTAGCGATTGTTCATCGAGACCTTAACTTTCGCTCTTAAAATAGATATTTGTAATTAGTTTTTTAATGTGATAAAAAATTTAGATTTGAGTATCTTTCACAAGGGTATCTGAAACAGGAAAAAGTCACAAAATAATTACTCAACTTTACTTTACATCATTTTGTTGCAATCATTGTGGCTTACCTTGTCCTAATGATCTAGCTTCGTCCCTATCGAAAACATCAGTAGTTTGGGAACCTGATAGTTGGGATGTATTTTCATATATCGATTCGTTCGAACCAAGAATCGAACATCCATCTATACTTTCAGTACTCGATTCTGATGGCCCAGAATTCCTTACGGAGACGTAACTAATTTTTTGTGCTCCAAATTTACCTGAAAGTAGATGGAATTTTATTACCCTTTTATGATTTCATTTAGATTTATTTTTTTTCTCCGTATCGAAAAGGGAATCTTAAAATCTTATTTTCATTTTATTCTCGTAAAATTTGGGAACATCTTTAAAGATATAAATTTCTTTTTATCGCATTTACCTGGATGTGTATAGCCTATTTTGTCATCTAGAGCACCTGTTGATTTGCAGTACCTCAAACCTCGAACATGAAAAAAAGCAAAATTTGGAAATTACAATTTTTCAAACATATAGGAAATTGTGTTATTACCCACTCAGCATGGAATATTTCTGAAATATTTATCGACAAGGGTTGAAATTTTTTATGAAATGTTTTTGAAATATTCAGATGTCCCCAAAAGTGGGCTACACGCAATATTTCATTGTTGAAAGATTTCCTAAATATTCGCTAACATATTTCATGAAATGTTGCTAAAATATTTCTACAATATTTTATCAGAAGTTTTGATTAACTTATTTATGTGAAACATTTCAAGATTATTTTAGAAATCTTTTATGAAATATTTTTTGAAAGATTTTGAACAAACAGTTTGAAAATATTTCATGGGAGCTTTCTAATATATTTAATAGATATTTTATGCAAAATCTAAAAACAACATTTTTATAAACATTTCTAAAATATCTCAGAAATTTTTCCCAACATATTTATTAACGGAGTGTTTTTTATATCTTTTTCAAATATTTGGTAAAAGAATAGAAAACGGGTTTTTAATAATAATTTCTAAAATGTTTTTGAAATATTGTATAAATATTTCAATACTTCCCATTAACTGAATAATTTTCAATAAATTGTATTGCCTTGCATTGTTTTTTCCCAGAGATATTTTTCCATCTCATGACTGGTTATTAATAAATAATCACAAAAGGGCTTACCACTTTTAAAGACATTTGATGGAGCCTTCAAAGCTGACCAAGTTGATGATTCGTAAATGGGTTGTGTGAAATTCTTTGATGTGGAGAATGTGCTTTTCTTTACTGCAATTGAAAATCCACAATGAATATAAAAAAAACAGCAACATTTACTATTACATTTCTGCTAAGCCACAGGACGGATTTTTTTACGTAACAAGCTGGAAATAAATACATAAACTTGGTTTTTATTAATTATTAAAATAATGATGGATGTTGATGCGTCCCTTACAAAAAATGTAATAACCTAAAATCGTCAATATTATAAATTTTTAATACTCCCCATATTTCTCTATACATTTTTGTTACTTTAAGGCAAATAAATTTTCGTGCATTTATGCTGAAGTAGATTCACGAAGCTCTAAATTTTTTAATTTACTGATTTGGGAGATTTACAAAAATTATTGGGAGCATAAACAAAAATACGTCGATATGTATTTGGAACCTGGGTACAAGAAGATAGAAACTGAAACTGGAATTAAAATTTAAAAAGTCGATAATTATGTAACCGCAACCCTGAAGATGGAAGGAGTGTATGTTTTGCTGAAAATTAATTAACCAGACAAAATTGTTTTCAATTAATACTGAAAATTTCTTCAACTCCTTGAACCGAAATTAATTCTGTTACGTCTTAATTGCTGGAAAGCTCATTAGCAGCACATGCAAGCTTGAAACATTTATAAGACAAGCTCTTTACACCAAGCGAACGAAAATTAATAATTAAAGCAACAATTTTCACAAAAGACGTATTTTCGAAACCTTTCACGAAATATTTTTTTTCACTTTTTTCAATGGAACATCCCAAACTTCAGCGTTATAATTTGAAATGCAACATACAAATAGTGTTACAATACAGCTACTAATTTTCACAAATACACATATACACGAAATATTTAGTATAATAACAAAAAGTGTTAGCGAACAAAACGAAACCCTGTCCCATAACAAGAACCAACAACTTTTTATAGGTTTAGCCTACCTCGTTAAATATTAGTTGAAGTAATTGATTAATGGAGCAAGTTTCTGTAGTACAAAGGAGACGTAATATTATCATTATTTTTGTTAGAATGGTTGCAAGTAAATTGAAATATTTTCAAGATATTGTTATAAAATATTACGTACATGATTCTACGCTGTTAACCAAGTTTGAATTGGAAGATAGCGTATCTCTCTTTTTTCTGGATGCATTCCCAAGCGTTGGATGATCTACCGGTGGAGGTTTATCTAAACAAATAGGAATTATTTACAAATTATTTGGTATTACATTCTCCTTCTGAAAAAATAAAAACGGAAATGCAGCAAAAAGCAAACTTACATGTTTTCAAAAAGTAAGGATTCTTGAGAACTTGTTTTATACAATTGTAGATGTATGCATACTGGCTCTAAAAATGCGAAAGAACAAACAAATCATTATTATTTATTTTACCAATAAGAATTTTGGAACCCTAGTTGACCTACTGGAGTCTGAGACGCCACTTAACATTAAGCCAATTCTAAAATCTTTTTTCATACTATAGATATTGTATTTTTATAAAAATACCCTATGTTTTAAAACATTGAATAAGTTTCAAAAAAAATTTTGTAAATTATAATTTAGTTTTTTGTTCGCCTCTATTCAATAAGGAATTTATTAATTGCTTCATGCGGTTGTAATAAGATATTTGAAAAATTTCTTTATTATTCATTTAACCAGTAAAAAAATTAATTTTGAAGTTCTTGGTTGATTATTGATGATTAATCATTTATATCTTTTTTTATTTTGTAATTCAACCTGGTGATATTGTTTCTTTTATATGTTTTGATCCTAATTGGCAGATCCTTCAGTAACAAATATTTCACGTAAATATATTTTCAATAATAATTTTAAGATAATGTTTTTTACAGTCATTTCTAATAAATTTAGATATATCGATCCATATTTTCATTTTCTTTGATGAAAAATGATCAAATATATAAATTACTATTAATATATAAATATATAAATTTATTAAAATACAATATATTAATATATAAATATTATATTAATATATAAATTACTGTTTTGTATTATTTTAATATCCTATTTTCCGTAAATATAAGTGCGTTAATCTTTAGGATTTAATTTTGTTAAGATCGATTTAAGATCCATTTCCGTTCTATTGCTACTGAAAATGATCAAATGTTTTATAATCACACGAAGCAATTAATACAATTTTTCTTTAATTAAAAAAGTCAACATCTTCCACGCGACGCAAATTTTAATCGCTGGGGTCTAAAAAACCCCGGTTAGCCAACTACAATATTCCCATGAAACGGTGGAAAAAATATTTTTACCTCTCTTTGGACCATATTAATTCGATGATGTCGCAATCTGTAAACTGTGCCAAAGACGTCGAGTTTCCTGTTGTCTCTAATATATTGCAATAAAATATCTATCGCTATTAAAGTCCCCGTTCTGCCAATGCCAGCGCTGAAAACAAATGTAGGATGCAGGACATTCATTTACTGGGTTGCCATCTGAGTAATTGCGGATTTTCCAAAGCAAATCAATGACAAAATCCGCAATTACTTAATCGCCAACCCGAAACAAATTAATAAAAAATAAACAGCTTCTCTTTTAATTTTACCTGCAATGAATAACGACGAATCCCTTGTTCGCATTGATGTTACGTCTCAGAATTTGGCAGAAATTAATAGTGGGGTCGAAATCTTCAGGTACATCATGGTCCGGCCAATCTTTGAAGTGCAAATGCGTTATGCACCTTTTTTTGTTTTCCTATTTAAGAAATAATTATTCCAAATAATTTATTGCAAGATGTTGGAATTTCATAGAATCTGTGCCCTCATACCTTTTGTAACACCAGGGTACGTTGCGTGTACGTACGAAAATCTAATTCACTCGTGCACCTGATAGACATATTTTCGTACGTGAATGTCTCTTTGATAGTAGGAAAATACTGATGACATTTCTCCTGAAAGAAAAACAAAAAGTATTACGAAACTTTTGCCATAATAATAATAATCACCATCAATATACTGTTGAAGTGAAATTTGCAATCTTACTTTGCCTTTCTCTACCAACTGTGTCAGCATGACGATAATTTTCACGTCATACTGGTCCACCATTCTCCAGAAATCGTAGGTAGTTTCTTCTTTCGGTCCTTGGCAAGCAATGTATTCCTCCTCCCCCGTGAATCCCTATTTAAATTGCAGTGAAAAAGTTACTTAAGAATAATCATTGTGTTACTGTTTATCTGGATATGGCTCAGGGACTATATTCACCCTGTGACGTAAAAAATTCGCCTTTTAAAAATACAATTTTTACAGCTACATTTTTTTAAACCTTTCTTTTATTTTTACAGATGAACATCGACAAATTCTACCTTGAAAAATCGCTATTTTTAATTAAACGGTTGTTATTTGGTTAAAAATCAATACTTTAGAAGTAAAAAAAATTAGACGTAAAAAATTTTGTAAAGAAAAGGTTGGGACAAGAATTTTCTTGAGATTTTCTCAATTGCAGCACGATTTAGATTGATCGCTTCAATTTTAAACATATAAAAAATTTAATGGATGACGACTTACCTTGATAAACGACGCATTGATATAATCCGTATTTGGATCATTGTCAATGACTTCCAGCTTCACTCTTGAAAAATCATCTGAAAAGAAACCATATTTTTTAGTACTATTAACGTTTTGAGTAAAATCCTCAAAAATTAAAAAAAAATGAATTTTATTTCTCTTTGAAACAAAACTTTATTTTCTAATAACTGTGTGAGTAAATATCTGAGAAATCACGACATTGACGAAAGATGAGACATGATTGCCCAGAAAATCTTGAAATTTATACCAAAAAGTTATCTTCTAAATTCGTCGATATTCCGTAGAAAATTATTGGGTTGGCAACTAAGTAATAGCCGATTTTGTCATTTGTTTGCTTTGGAACATCGGCAATTACTTAGCTGCCAACCCAATAATTTTATTAATTAAATTAAATTTGGTAATGTTATGCAGTTATTTTTCCGAAAAAGATTTAAAAATTGTCTTTTTCACTGCCAAAATTTGGTCCACATTTGACGAAAAAAAAAATTCAAATATGTACAGTTAAAAAAAAAGAAAAATTGCTGTTTTCCCACGATTGCATGCGTGATTTTTCTCTTAGCAAAAAAAAATAATTCTACTTATCGAGAATAACAAGATACTTACAAGGTAAAATATCCGAATACCGATTTTTCTTCCTATTGGCTTGCAGACACGCAGTATTCGTTGGCATTTGTAGATCCACACTTAAAGTTTGTAACAATTGGAATTCATTGCTCAACTTTCCTGGATTATCAACCAGTTCTTGACAATGTACTAGGAATTTCTTTCTCGTGAACGGCGCTGGTACTGGTGATCCTGGCATATCCGAATGCAGTAGACTCCTTACGACCCTATAATATAAAAAAATATATTATTAGCAAAAACATATTAAGAAAAATAATTGCCACAAAAAAAGGTGAATATTATTAAAAATAAAAATATTTCATGAAAGATTTCTGTAATATTCTTGAGATGAAAAATTACTAACACATAAAATTACTAGGATAAAATATTACTACTTCTGTCCCATAATAGTAGTAACAAGTGAATGTCAACTGCCACTACTATTATGGGACAGAAGTAGTAATATTTTATCTTAGTAATTTTTTATCTCAAGAATATTACAGAAATCTTAAACGAAATATTTATGCAAAAATCTGTTATACATTCATCGATTGCTTCAACCTATGGGATATTTACGGAATATTTCTGAAATATTCATAAGATGAAAGTGCAAGTACAAGAAAAAGTACAAGGAATACTTCAAGAAATGTTATTGAAACATTTAATAAATATTTGTTAACATGTTTTATGAAGAGTTACTTACATATTTAAATTGTACATAGATCCCATAATAGTAGTAGCAAGGGAACACCAACTACCACTACTATCATGGGACTTATGTATTATTTAAATATGTAAGTAACTTCATAAATCACGTTAATAAATATTTGCTAAATCTTTCAATAACAATTCTTGAACTATTTCTTGTACTTTTAGGATCATATGAATATTTCAGCAATATTATTGGCATAAATATCCCATCGGTTGAAGCAATCGATGAAATCGATTTATATGTAACCCACTTTCGAGGCAATAAAGCTTGTACCTTGAAAGAAATTCAACCATACCAAAATCGGACATTTTATAGAAACAAATTTAAAGATTAGTTGAAAATATATTATAATAAAAATAACCACGATCTGACCAAAATATACGCACTAAAGGAGCACGGGAGATATAGCAAAGGTCTTTTAACCAATATCTTGAAAAACCTCTACGGTCCACTAGTTCTTTAAATATAGTAACGTTTGGTACGAGATGAGATATAAAAATATCCCATCATATATATGTATATATATGAGTATACGTATTTCCATTGGATTTGATTCACCTTACTTTACATTTATCTCTAAAGATATCCATTAAGAAATCCATATATTATTTCAGGAGGTACTACAATATATCAAGTATTATACTTCATCATTAATTTTTCATTTTTCTTCTTCTTCCTCTTAATCACAACCCTTTTTTCACACTGCATTACACTCAATAAGCAATTCTCTCTTTCTTCTTGCAATCCACAGTGACTATAAATCCATGCACGCATCAAAGCAACCTTGTCTCAGTCCAAGTATAGCATTTGCCTGAGTCACGAAACAAATATTGATTCTCTTTGATAAAAAAATACGCACACCTGGTCAAGCATTTGTACACTTTCGATATTAAACAATCATGAACTGACGGAGAAGCAAAGCCTCCGTCTATTTTTTGCATTTTACGTTTTCAAATATCGTACGACCTTCCTTTCTGCGTTTTAAAATTAGAACTCTATCTTGGAATCGTGATAGAAATATCTAGTTTTCTTTCAGTCGCACCTATTCTTCCCACTGAAGCTTGTGCATAATAATTATTCTTTTGAATATATTGTTACCAACGCATTAAGTATGGAAACGCAAGATTTTTAGATGAAAATTCAATGTCTGGTAGTTTTGGAGTCGCTTGCAATTTTTTCTTTTGCAAATTGAATATTCGAAAAATACATACGCTTGTGGAGAACACTTTCGTACGAGCAGCATCATTGTCGTAAATATTCCTAAGAAGAGAATCCCAAAAACTATCCCAATAACGAGTGGTACGTTCAGTTCTGCATCTGTTAAAAACGAAAGAAAAGAAATTAAATAAAAAATACGAGAGAAAAAATTTAAAAAAAATATGTTCGAAAACTTGTCGAATAAGGTCAATGTGGTTATTAAAATCAAATAATTAATAATTAGAATAACAAAGTGATGTAATTGTCTCAATTACTGATTTTCATCAATGCAACTAAATCACTCCTAGTTGCTAAATAAAATCTTTATAACAGTAATTTTATTGTATGAATTTTCTGTAAATTTTTTGTTTGTGAAATTTCTTCGTTCTTATCTTTGACCTTTTGTACATCATTGGAAAAATATTTCTTCTTAGTGGAAAGGAATGTAAAAATTATGGCGGACTTTGATTTGGAACTCAATTGTACTTAGCATCAATACTAGTAGTACTAGAATTTTATTTTTTTATATTTATAAAAAAATATTTACGACAACAGTTGCTTGGTTTTTTGCTCAGAATGAAACGGTGCAAAAGAAAATAGGAGTTTCTACTTTGAAAAAATCACTAAGTTACTTGACAGAGAAATTTAGAAAGTAAACTCTTATCGCATAAATTTATATTTGTATAAAAAGTGAAAAAAAACAGCTAAGAAATTTCATAAAAAATTATTCAAAAGTACAGTTTCGATGGAAAACATACTTTGCAATAATTCCTATATTCTTTCTGATCAAGACAAAATGTAAGAATTATTTTTCAAAGACTTACTAGTTTTAATCAAGATAGCAATCGAATCGCTGTACCCATCCCTGGTGAAGGCCCGCATTCTTACATGATACGTGGTATCGGGTTTAAGAGGACCATTGCAATATAATCTTTTGTCCGTGTTCAACGAGATTTCTTTGCAAGCCAAATCCTCTCCGATGGTAAATTTCACAGCCATCATGTGGCCATAATCAACGACGTGGTTAGCTGAAACACAATTTTTTGGAGTATAGGTATTACTTGATTCAAGCAGGATATTTATTCTGTTAAAAAAATACAGAGGAAATTGGATAAAGTTACCAAATTTCGGTATCTAAGAAATTCGATCTTGTAAAATATATGATATACATGAAAATATATATGATATATAATTTCATACATACATCATATATATAAAAAAAAACTTACATTAAAAATTGGGGTTTATCAATATATTTCATTTACATAGAAAGGATTTATCAGTTGTTATTCAAATTTTCCTTTTTAGATATTTAAGTAAAATTGTTAGACTAGAAATATAAATATAAAATTATTCTAAAGAACGATAAGAATTATAAAAAAGATGTTTGCGACAAAAGTTGCTTGGTTTTTTGCTTAGAATGAGACGATGTAAAAGAAAATAGGTGAAAATAGGTAAAATAGGTAAAAGAAAATAGGAATAGTTTCTAGTTTAAGGGGAGATTGCGGTGTAACAGGTTCAAAAAATCGAATTTTTTTTCTTTGCATAAATCAAAAGTACAATGTTTCAAGAATGCGTTCCAAAAGTAGTATCGCAATTAAGTAGCAGCTGTAAGTTTCGTAAAACTTCGCCAAAAAGTTTAAACGCAAGTTTAGAATAGCGCAAAAACTAATCAATCGATCAACTTCACAGAAGGCTTAATCCAATCAATATACATTTCTCCTGGGGTTATACCAACAAGTTAAATAGAATTATTCAATTTAATATTATTTAACGACATTTTTAGTGGCAATATGTAATCAATTTTTGTGTCAAAAAATTCATTTTTTCTTCAAAACCCTAGGACTGTTTTGATTCTTCATGTTTTCTTTCAACAAGTGGTATAACCCTAGCATAAACTATCTACCTTTAAGAAAATTTTTCATTTTTAGTTATCGGATGCTTGTAACAAGTGCTATACTAAACACCAACAATCCGGAAGTGTTTGGCAGGATTATGAATACTAAATAAATAATACAGAAAATGGCAAGAAAAAATTTTTTTTCAATATTTCATGGATGCTTCTTCATATCCCAAAAGAGATTATTTGGGAATTATTATTAGTTTTCGAAAAAAAATTCATGAAAATCACCTATTTTTAAAGCTGTTACACCGCAATCCCCCCTTAAAAAAATCACTAACAATAAGTCACTTGACTTTGCTCTCCAAAAGAAAACAACTTTTATATAAAATATTTTCCTAAAATACAGTATTTACAAAATATTCAGGTGATACCTTCCCCCAAAAATCAAACTATTTTTTACGGATCTCACAATTTGCAAACATTTTAGCCCGCAAAAAACAAATTTAATCGAATTCGAATCGAACAACTTACTTCGATAAGGATCCCAGCATCTCTGCGTGGGTTGATAAGGTATTCGAAAATCTTGTTGCATCGACTCCTCCCAAGAAGGAGTATCGGGCCATTTTTCGGTGACATTGAACCTCTTCGAAACAGCCTGGTTGTGGTCCACTCGAGCAACCATTATAGCATAATACAAAATTTCTCCACTGGTATCAGGAAACAAAGGCAGCAAAATCGTTACCGCTGACGTTGTACGTCTAGTTTTATCTGGGTCCAATGTAATGGAATTGACATAAGATTCTTGAGGAGGTGGAGGAACTGAAACACAAATATTTGTTATTGTGGTCATCCCGCGCGTTATGGAATATTTATGGAATTTATAACTCACTTCCTGCCACATACTCCAGTTGACACATTTCAGGAGCACCGTATTTGCTGACACCAGAAACCTTGGCAGATACTTCAAAAGTGTAATTGTACTCTCCTTTGAGTTCTCCTAAGGCGACTTCGTATATATCGGTCTCCCGAATGTTTTTCCCGGTCATATTCTTGAGAATCCAGAAGTAATGTGGTGAACAATTATTTCTGGAGCCATAAACTGATATATTGAAAGCCTCGATCTTTCCGTTTGAGAAACATGGTAATTGCCAGTTTAAAATTGTTTCCAGAATGTTGACGTTGTTTTTACTGGGTTGATATCTACAGGAAAAATTTGACACCTTCCCTGGCACTGAAACGTCATAATTTGAATTTTTTATGGCTGTCTTGTTGCTAAAATAATTTTAAGACACAGAGAGAGATAACGCAGGAACAGGCAAATTGAAGGATGAGGGTCCATAAGGCGAGTTTTTGGTCCCAAGAGGGCACAGAGTCGCATCATCTTCATTTTTACATATATGATGTGCTTTGATGACTTTTACGACATACATAAGAAAGAAAGTTGTGCGTAATTGCGCTCATATTAAAAAAACGAGGTTGAATGTGTCAAAAAAAGGTATTTTTCTTGAAAAAATAATAAAAAGACTTAGGTTTGCTCCAATAAAAAAGGGCTAAAATTAATTGAAAAAGATTTAATATTGTTCCAACGAAACATTGAAATTAGTCAAAAGATTATTGCTATAGAAATCCCAGATATTATAATTTTTATCAATTATTAGGGCTAGAATCCCGCCTCCTTTGTTACATAAAACAATTTCAAAAGTTAATGATATTCATTTTGGAAATAAACAAAATAATAATAATAATTATTATTAACTCAAAACAGTAATGTTTATATAATAAAATAATAACAAAAATTACTAAGTTTATACTATTAGGAAATATTCACAAAATCCTTGAACAATTTTTCTTGAAATATCTCCTGTACCCAACTTTTAGGGATACATGAATATTTCAACCCTTGTCGACAAAAATTTCAGAAATATCAGATAATTTCAACCGGAATAAATTCTACGTTGCATAATAATCGTTAAAACAATGTTATATATACTGATGATTATTCTATGATAGTGATTATTATTATGTAAATCTGAGATATTATAATTTTTAACAATTATTAGGGCCAAAATCCCGCCTTATGGACCCACATCCTTTGTTATATAAAACAATTTCAAAAGTTAATGATATTCATTTTGGAAATAAACAAAAAAATAATAATAATAATTAAAATATTTACATATTTAATTTTTGGCTCGACATTTTTTTAATTAATTGAGACTATTCCGGTGGAATGTAGTATGGGTCGAGATTTAGATTGGAAACTTAATCTAAATTACGCATTTTTAAGCAATTAATTAAAAAAATGTCGAGCCAAAAATTAAATAATAATAATTATTAACTCAAATCAGTAATATTTATATAATAAATTAATAAGAAAAGTTACTAAGTTTATAATATTAGGAAATATTCACAAAATCGTTGAACAATTTTTCATGAAATTTTTCTTGCACCCAACTTTTAGGGATACATGAACATTTCAGAACCATGTTATGGAAGATCCTTGGAATATTTCAACCCTTATCGACCAAAATTTGAGAAATATTAGATAATTTCAAGAAATTCAAGGTTTCACAATAATCGTTAAAACAATATTGGACATCTCCGTTATGTTTTAAATTCTATATAATATTCTACAAGTATCCTTATTTCATGTTCTATAAAAGAAATGGTATTCAAAAAGAAGTACCTGCTGGTTTGGTAAGAAAAGTATGAGATGGACTGTAATTGCTCCAACCACCATTAGTCGCAGCACGAATAACAGCTATATACTTTGAATATGGTTCTGCTTCTTCATAATAATAATTGAGGGACGTAGCATTTGCATCACTGATGTTACTACTTGGTCTTACACCCTTGTAACACCAAGGTGGTACAGGATACGAGAATTCAAACATCAATATAATTTCAACTTGCAAAAAACGTCCCGGTAAATATTGCGGTCTCGTCCATTCCAATATAAATCTTGTATCTGTTATACCCGCTACAAAAAGATCAGGAGCACTTGGAACTGAAAAAAAAAATTTTTTTGTATAAATGGGTGTTTCTTTTTGTCTTTGCGTGTAACACAATCACTTTATACTATTACTTTTACATTTTTTCTACTTCTTTTCATGATTTGCTCGTAAATTGAAAATTAAACATGGAAACAATTAAAGCGAAAAAGGAATTTTAGAAATTTTGTAATAATAGGAACAAAGTAAACAGCCATATATATAGCATTTGTGTGAATTTGTCACATTGTGAAAATAATAAAAAAGTTACAACTAATATTTCTTTGAAATATTGAAGAATAATGGTACCGAGTGATTTCTTCTTTTATTTATACAGTTATTATTTTTTGTAAATGTATTAAAATATTATAATATTTATTATACCAATCAAATAGTGTTATTTAGTAAGAAATAATTAATTTTATATTTATTTTGTATGTACATGTATATTTTCTTTAAGTGGAATACCGCCTTTTTTTAGGATTTTGTGTAAAATAGTTTGTGTTAGAGTTAATTATTAATAATATAAGAATTATTATTGATTTGGAGTTCAATAAAAATATTATTTATTGTTAGTAATATTCGAAAAGTATATATGATTTTGTTATTTTGTTATTTCATAATGATTTTTATGTATTTAGATCTATTTTTTTACTGATGAGGCTACCAATTTTGATTTAAATTTCTTATTTTGTTAATTTCGATATTTTTATTAAAGCCTCAAGTTAATTTTAAATTGTTTAACTTCAAAGTTACAAATATTTAATGAAATACTGAACGAATTTTAGATTTTTTATGTCAAATTTTAAGTAAGATACACTTTTCAAAATAAAATTCATTAAGTTTGCTTACCATCCTCCAAGGTTTCAACATCCACACCATAACTGGGTGAATTGAAAGTACTGTCCTTTCCCGAGACAATTGCCATTCCCTGGCAATTATATTGTGTATAAGGACTCAGATCAGATATTGTCACATTCACCAAAGTACTATTTGAAACGTCATCCTTCATTGGTACCGCAGTGGTTCCATTTTGGAGCTCATATCCTTCTCCTTCGGACAACGTATAATTGCAAGTTGTGACGACTGAATGTAACATGCACTTTGCATCACGTTCTGCTTTATTTGCTTCCCATTCAATTGTAACACTGTCATTGGAACTCCATTGTTGGGTTGAATTCAAAGTATATCCTGCAAGACATTATCCCAAACAGATTATATTTTTTTATAATAGTAAAACATAAATTATTAAATATAAATGAAATAATTAAGTAATTAAATAAAATTAAATGTAAACTAAATAAAAATGAAATATAATGAATTAAGGGGGGATTGCGGTGTAACGGGTTCAAAAAATCGAATTTTTTTTCTTTGCATAAATCAAAAGTACAATGTTTCAAGAATGTGTTCCAAAAGTAGTATCGCAATTAAGATTGAAGCTGTAAGTATCGTAAAACTTCGCCAAAAGGTTTAAACGCAATTATCTCGAAACTACATTTGTCAAATTGGTGTCTGGGATAGCGCAATAACTAATCAATCGATCAACTTTACAGAGGGCTTAATCAATTCAATATACATTTCTTCTGGGGTTATACCAACAATTTAAATAGAATTATTTAATTTAATATTATTTAACGACATTTTAGTGGCAATATGTAATCAATTTTTGTGTCAAAAAATTCATTTTTTCTTCAAAACCCTAGGACTTTTTGGATTCTTCATGTTTTCTTTTAACAAGTGGTATAACCCCAGCATAAACTATCTACCTTTAAGAAAATTTTTCATTTTTAGTTATCGGATGCTTGTAACAGGTGCTATACTAGACACCAACAATCCGGAAGTGTTTGGCAGAATTATGAATACTAAATAAATAATACAGAAAATGGATAAAAAAAATTTTTGTTCAATATTTCTTCATATCCCAAAAGAGATTATTTGGGAATTATTAAGTTTTCTAAAAAAAAATTCTTGAAAATCACCTATTTTTAAAGCTGTTACACCGCAATCCCCCCTTAATACGTATAATTAAATATAAATCAAATACAAATGTAAATTCTACATATTTTACAAAATATGGTTTGGCTTGTTTCCGTTTTACAAAATACATATTTTTACTAATATTGCTACTTCGTTTGCTTACCAATGCCCAAAACCGACGGAGAAGCCATATCAACCATTTCACCATCTCCTCCTCCTTTAGTATGAACTGCATTGATTCTGATTACGTAAGACTTGCAAGAATACAAATTCTTGAATGTAATGTTTGTGCCTTTAGGCTGTTGTGTATCGAAAAATTCAAGCGTTACGCGATAATGATCAATACAATTGATGACATTAGGTGCCGGTGGTTCCCATGATATATGTAAACTGTACAAGTCAGTAGTTGCAGCGAGTGACAATGGTGGACCAAGTTCTGAAAAAATTTTAATAAACATATTTTGTGAATACCGTTATAAATTATTTGCTCAAGCAATTATGGAAATTTCATAGAATTTTAGAAAAAATTGATTTTTTCCATTGACATGTAACACCGAGGTGCATTTAAATACAAAGCAGATTATTAATTTTCCTACGTTGTCAGTTACTGAAGTTAATAATTCAGAAAAATACTGAAATTGCTATTTACCAGTACAAGGGTAAGAGCGCAGTGTGTTTCAATCCACATTGATAAAAAATGAATTTGTTGAAGAGCTCGAAATGTATATTTCAATTTTTCCTACGTCTCTGTATGAATCATAGAGAATTTTCAACTATTTTCATTTGGAATTTGCGTTTTACCACATTGCCTTTCTTCTATTTGCTACCAGGCTGCTCATTTTTATGGATATTATATAAATAAGCTCGAAATTTTTGTTTTTAATGTTCTGAATTTCTGAATAACTTATGTATAACATTTAAACATTTTCATTTCGGATCTACCTTTCATTCTATAGCCTTTATTTTATTTAGTGCTAATTATGAAAAGGTAAAATTTTTTTATTGACATACAACATGAAGATTTATTCGATGCAAAGCAAATTATTAATTTCTGTATGTTACCAGTTACTGGGATCAGTAATTTAGGAGAATTTAAAAAAAAGAAACGATTTTCTGATACAATATTTGTCACTTAATGGTCAGAGTACAATGAATTTTGGTACATATTGGACAAAAAATGAAAAGATATCTAAAATTGAAAACTGGTGTCTAAGATACTGTGATAATTTTTTCTTCATAAGAAAAATAATAATTGTAAATTATAATAACAACAAAATAGTTATCAATTAAAAAATTTTTTTTAATTTTCAATTTTAGCAAACAATTTTCAACTTGTAAATACAAGCAAATTGATAATGTTTCTTGATAGAGACTTATTTTAGTAACTCTTCTAATTTAAGCCAATTAAAAAATTAGTATCAATGGAAATTTCGAAAATTCGAAAAGGCGCCTCTAATTTGAAACACTGGGATTTCTATGATAGTCAGTCTCTTAGACAATGAAATCGCAGTAATATTTTCAAGATGAAACAAATATGGGACGAATTTTTAACTGTAAAATTAATAGCAAGTAATTTAAGATCATGTACTCACTCCCAAGTTCCATTAGTTTTCCCACTTTCGTGCCATTTGAGGCTTTAAATTCGCCAATTGCCGTTACTGTAAACGTGTATTCTGTACAGGCAAGCAAATTCGGTACAAGTAACGAATAGCTCTCGCATTCGTCCCCTGTTGATGTTTTGCATTTGTTGGGAACTTCTTCCGGTGCACAAATTCCTTTGAATGCACAAATTTCTATTGCATAACTTAAAACGCAATTGGGGTATCGCTTCGGTGCTATCCAGGTCAAGTTTACAGAGAAAGAGTCTATGGCGGTCACCATCAAGTTCCTTACATCTCCAATTTCTGAAAAATAACACAAAAAAGCATATTACCTTGGTGCTATATGTTGCTAGAGAAATTTTACTTTTTCATTATTTTTATCAATTTTTCGTAATTAACAGTAAGTAAAAAAAAGGCGATACAATAAAATAAAGAATACAAAATTTGAAAAATTCTTTAGGATTGATACAAAAATTAAAAAAAAAATTAAAATTTCACATTTTGACATTTTTTATGCATTATCCACAAAAATGAGCACTCTGGCAGCAAATAAAAGAAAGATAATTCGATAAAATGAAGATTTTAAAAGAAAATATTTGAAAATTCTCTAGGATTGATATAAAAATTTAGAAACAATTAAAATTTCACATTTTGAGCTTTTTTTATGTAAAAATTTAGAAAATTTCAAATGAAAATATTCAAATATTCTCTATGATTGATACCAAAAATTAAAAAAATAATAAAATGTCACATTTTAAGCTTTTTTCTGCATTATCCATAAAAATGAGCACCCTGGCAGCAAATAAAAAAAAGGCAATGTGATAAAATGAAGATTTCAAAAGAAAATGTTTAAAAATTATCTCTGCATGATACAGAAATTGAGAAGGCATTAAAATTTTACATTTTCAGCTTTTTTACTCTTAGGCTTCGTTTCGTTATCATTCAAAAAGTTTTTTCTTGGATAGAGGAGGTGAAACAAATTTATCTTAAATACAAGACAATTATATATTCTCTGTTACCTGCGTCAGCGCAGGAGACATTGTCGATGCTTTCAGTGACTTCTAGGATTTCCGTAGATTCTGTGACAGTCTCTGAAGATGCTGTAGAATCTTTCGTGGAAGTTGATTCTACTGGAGAAATTGAATTCTCATTGAAGTCTTCCTGGAAATTTTCTTCCCCTGTCCCCAGGAAAGATGAATCTCCAGAACGTATTGTCGAGCTTTCCAAAGTGTCTTCATTTTCCACGGTCGTTTCATTATAAAGTGCAACAGGTGCCAAAGTCACTGTCACCCCAGAGTCCTTGGATAAGTGATTTTCAATTATTTCTTCATTCGCATCCGCCACCAAATTCTTCGTTTCTATTGCACTCGATCCAAAAATGAGAAATACTGTGAGAACGCTGATGAGTTTCTTTAACTTCTTCATTTTTCATCGGCAACCTGCAAAAATTATACCAAGTTATTAATTATACAAATTATTCAAGTGCAAAAACTGTTGCAAGTGTAACTAATAATCAATCATAGCTTCCTTATTAATAATTAATGATTTCACGTGTATCGTCAATTATAAAAATTCAACAAACATGTTTTTAGAAAAGAATATGGCACATATTTTGTTCTTGAAGAAAAATCAGCCTCGAATGGAAAAAAAATAGAAAATCTCATTTTTTTAAAATTATTATACAGGTTTTTTTTTCTTCAATTTCTCCCTGATTAAAAATAAAAAAATTGACATTATCATTTCCAAATACTCGTTATTTGAGATGCTGAGTTATGATACGTACCCACACAGTATAGAAATATTTATGAAACATTTCTGAAATATTTCTTGACAAGAGTTAAAATATTCCAAGAATATTTCATAAAATGTTTCCGAATTTTTAAATAATTGTAACTTTCATATCATTTAATATAATTAAATATAATATTTTAAAAAATATTATTGAAAAATTTCGTAAAGATTTAGTAACATGTTTCATAAAATGTGGCAGAAATATTACAAGAATGTTCGAGAAATCTCTGATGCAAGATTTTGAGCAAACGGTTTGAAAATATCCATGGAAAATTTCTAAGATATTTGGTAAATATTCAATGAAAATCTAAAAACGTCATTTTTTTAAATATTTCTAAAACATACGAGAAATCTTTCTTAATTTATTTTTGATACATTTATCCACGGGTTTCTAAAATATTTCTGCAATATTTTACAACAGGCTGTAAAATATCTTTCTAGTAACATTTCTTGATATAGATTTTTTAAAACATTTCATCAATATTTCAGGGAAATATTTCTGAATCATGACTTTATAAATTTCTCCAAAGAATGCAAAAACATTTTACAACATGGCGTGAAACAGATTTCTGGCAATACTTCTTGAAATATTTTTAAAAATATTTCAGTGCAATATACACTCTTTGGATACTTTTGCAAAATATTTTCGGTACATTCCATGGAAATTATTACTTGAAATTATTTCCTCTCTACGATTGACATAAAAATTAAGAAAAAATTAAAATTTCACATTTTGAGCTTTTTTTATGTATTATCCATAAAAATGAGCACTTTGCTAGCAAATAAAAGAAAGGCAATGCGATAAAATGAGGATTTCAAAAGAAAATATTCAAAAATTCTCTACGATTGATATAAAAATTTAGAAAAAATTAAAAATTCACATTTTGAGCTTCATTATGTATTATTCATAAAAATGAGCACTCTGACAGCAAATAAAAGAAAGGCAATGCGAGAAAATGAAGATTTCAAATGAAAATATTCGAAAATTCTCTATGATTGATACAAAAAATGAGAAAAAAATTAAAATCTCACATTTTGAGCTTTTTTATGCATTATCCAAAAAAAATAAGCACTCTGGCAGCAAATAAAAGAAAGGCAATGCGAGAAAATGAAGATTTCAAATGAAGATGTTTGCAAAATATTTTCGGTACATTCCATGGAAATAATTTCTTGAAAGATTTCAGAGCGCTATTCTATGCGATACAGGAAATCGTTAGCTCAATTGATCAAATCAATTTTATAAAGCTTTTAATCAAGTATCGACAGTTCCCGATAAAACCACATTTTTCATTGAAAGTAAAAACTTGAAACTTTGTTTTCTTATCATTACTCTTTTCGTACATCATATTTGATTGCATATCATATATTGTTTCTGCTTTTATTTGTCACATGCTTTTCCTTGTCCTTATATCAATGAACACTTCATACGTACTTGAAAATAAAAAAAGGTATGATTTCATTGTACTACACGACCAAACTGAAAACCGCGTTTAGCTATATTGTTACACGTTGAACAGAATTGTCTGGAAGCACTTTTGAAAGTGCTCTTTAGAAAAAATGAATATTTTCCCTAACGCGCTTTCTGCCGTAGACAAATGTCACTAAAGATAACATTCATTTTCGATACTCCACTATTCCTCTTACTAGATAAAATGAAACTATTGAAACATTAAAAACAGTCATTCATGAACAGATCAGTGTATTTAATTATCACGATCCACTGTATACTGACAACTTTCCGCTTTGCCGTCCCTCCTGACTGCTGATATCACTGATAACATAAAAAGTCCACTCTACACAGTCACTCATGGGCTCTGTCCTGTACTTTAGCAATTAAACAATGTCGATTATTTCCATCGTTACCATTATTATAAAATGTCGACCAGATAAGGCAAACGAAAAAGTATATCAGATGCATTAACGGATTGATAAAATGTCTAATACATTCCAAGTAAATTTTACATTTTCTCGCGATAAGTATTGGCTTCCAGAAATTCGCAAGCTTGCATTTGCAGGATTTATATATGCACTCGAAGATTAACTTGAAATTCTATAGGCATGCCATTTGATGCTATCAAATGACAGTGAAAAGCTTGTCTTCAAATGTGACGAATGTATTGAAACCCACATTTTTATCAAGTTTTCAGAAATATATATATATACTTAAAATTGATTTCATTTTATTGGAATGTTTAAAGTGCAATAATTTAATCTAAAAGATCGTTATATATGCAAGGAGTTATTTTTGCCAGCTACTGTATATTTTAACTAATGACAATAGTTGATTTTTTATTTATTTTCTTGCAAAAATAATATTCAATGCAAATTCAGGGATTTTTGTACCTATCAACCCCAAATTCAAGTATCGAGGAATATTATATTTCCTAAATACCCTGAATGGACTTTAAATGGAATTTCCATCATCGCCTATTTTTTTAAATTTCGGAAAGTAGCTCAATTTATAATTAGCGAAGGGTAGTAACAGGCTGTCCGGAACCAGTTTTTTGATAATCTACAGTGAAATCGGTAGAAACGAGATTTCTCGTCTTTTTCAAAGATTTTGGAAAAATGTAACAACATAAAACATCAGTTTCCATCAATACAACTTATATGTATTTTTTTTTATTATTAGAATAAAGTTATAAGAAATAAATAAACAGTAACTCTTATTATTTTTTCAAAATAATAACGGTAAAGTCCAATATTAAACGAAAGTGGATAGAACATCCATTTATTATTATTTTTTAATAAAAATATTGGGTTGGCGACTAAATAATTGCCGATTTTTCAATGCAAATAAATGACAAAACCCGCAATTACTTAGTGGCCAACCCAATATAATTGATTTAATCAACAGAAGAAAGTCAAAATATGTAATCAAATTTCAAATATCACATAAAAATGCTTTTCAAAAAAATTTATCTGAACTTATCATAACGAAATCGATAAAATGACTCTTTTATCCAAATAATAGAAAAAAAATAATTAAAAACAAAACCTTAACAAATAATATTACTCGATTCTCTCTAAAAATATATATCACAGATAAACACACTTATAAAATAACTTTTCCATATTCTGCTGTAAAATTGAATACAAATATACCACTCGCATATTGTATCAAAGCGCCAGATACTAATTCCGCATCACCCTCAGCTAAGTCAAATGGCTTTCGACTTAATTCAATTAACACAATTCGAGATTTTATTGTTATCTATAATTACCGTAATTACACGCTCTGATAAAATTCACGGAGTAAATATGCTCCTTTCAAAAAATCCAAGGATTGGAAGAAAATACGAATTTCGGACAAAAGATGAAATTTCCGTCATTCTCGTTATACACTAATGTGTGCCCATAATTATGAAAGTGGTCTAAGTCGAGATTTGAAAAAGATGAGATTTTCAGTTATCTCGCATCATTTTATCTTACAATACATTTTTTTTCTTCATTAATCAAGACCAATAAAACTCCAACTTTCAATGTTGCAGAATGTAAAAACATTGTTTATTTTATTTAAAACAAATCCTTTATATTTATCAACACAAAAAAATATGACTCAGACCACTTTCATAATTATGGGCACATATAATTATTCACTTTGTTAATGAGTTTCATCAAATGTACAAACTACCTAAAATTATCGAGACAATTAATTTCAATTATCTAAAATTATAGAAATTATAGTTAATCAGTTTCAAGCTTGCTTCCAAAAAATGCACAATCCCTGCAAAACACTTGTCTACCCCCAAAACTTTTCGGTACTCGCGTTTCGAGCAACTGAATAAAATATATTAAATTTCTAAAATTACCAGCGTGAATTCAACGAAAACGTAGAACCTCTCTTATTTACACATTACTGTTCAAATTAATATTTGAATGCGATAAACTCGACGACTGGTTTAACACATTGGAGAGGCATGGCAAACGGAAGATTGCTCAACATCCTACTACCAAGTGGCAACTGGTTGTGAAGAACCGTACGGCATAGACGGTATGGTATGGTATGGTGTGTATGTACACCATGTGCGTGTTTCCTTCTTCAAAGAAGAATATACGTATCTTCTAAGGAACAACCCCCACAAAGGCCATTCGAAAATAGCATGTTACAGGCACTGGCAGTCTGGGTTATAGCATAATCTTGGTAAGAGATGGAGAGAACCATAGACCTGAATTCCGGTAGATACATGGAACCCCTATGGAGAGGATTCAACCTTCATCCTTTTTATCTAACAAAAGATCCCTTTTTCAGGTACTTTGGTAGTCAAAAACCCATGAAACCAGAGACCTGCTTTCTTTTCATTTCCATAATCCTTCGAAAAATCTTCATCTCACGTCCCAACCAAGTACTTGTGTGCGAAGTAATCGAATTCTTCATTTTTACCAACAAATTAATCAGGAATCACAGAACAGAATTTTTTGGAAACAAAAATTCAAAAGCATTTCAGATATAAAAATATTTATGCCAAACGAAACGCGATTGTTTAATAGCTAAGCTAACTTAAATTTTAGAGATCCAGTTGCAAAGGGAGAAAATAGAAATGAATGAACAAAAGAGAGTCATTGGGTTTTCTCATTCTCAGCTTTTTATTTCACAGCTCAGCTGTAATTCGCTAAAAGCCCACATACATGTGTACATGTAAACTTTTTAATACAGCCTTTGTGGTGGTCCCATAGAAGATTTGATGTGAAGAGAACGAACGTTTTGCCAATGCTTCTTCAAGAGCGAGACCAAGAAGTTGATGGAGAGGTGAACGTTTTGCACCAATTCATCCGGAGACATGCCCACGTGTCCCACAGCTACCGAAAGACACAGAACCTGGAAAAGAATACACCAATTGTGTGAAATTTGGAAAGAAATCAGAGAATATCAGTAATTTGATTTCCAGAAATTCAATATTTTTTTCTGTATTTGTGAATCAAATCTTTTAAGTTTCATCGATTATCCTGCACAGCATGGAAAATTTACGAAGTATGTGTCGACGAAGTCTGAAATATTTCTGAAATTTTCCGACAAAATATTATCGAAATATCCAATCATCTTTTTATGAAATATTTCTAAAATATTTGAGAAATCTTTGATGAAATATTGTTTTGTAAGATTTGGAATAAACGGTTTGAAAATATTTCACGGAATATTTCTAATATTTTTTGAAAATTATTTAATGAAAAAACTAAAAACATCAATTTTGTAAATTTTTAGAATAATTTCTGAAATCTTTAGCAACGTATTTTTTTTTAATATTTGAGATATTTCTCGAAAGATATCTGAAATATTCGTACGTCCTTAAAAGTGGGCTACAAAAAACATTATTGAGAGATTTTTTAAATATTTACCAACACTTTTCATGAAATGCCGCCATAATATTTCCATAAAATTTTATCGGAAGTTTTAATTCATTCGTATTTATGAAATATTTCAAAAATATTTTGGAAATGTTTCATGACACATTTTTTGAAAGATTTTTTTTATATCTTCCGAAATGTTTGACAAAATATTTAAAACAGCTTTCGAGTAATATTTTATACAGTATTTCAATGCAATATTTTCGGTGCATTTAATTAAAATATTTTTGAAAGATTCCAATTCAGCAATCCATGCCGTCTGGAATAGCTATAATTCTGGAAACAAACTAAAAATGGATTATAATATTTTATTTTATGAACAAACCTTCTTCATTTGGAATTTGATGGTAGCTTTTACTTCATCGATTTTTCCCACCATCGATTCCTGGTGGGAAAGAAGACCAGGGAATTTACCAGCCTTGTTCAACCCAGGACCAAGGAGACGTGGTATTTGTTTGATGAGAGATTCACTGGCCAGGAAAGCATCGTATTTTTTGGCTGCAAGACAGAATTTACAATTGACATGAAAATAATGAAACGATTGTTATCGTGGTCCAAAAATTCAAGTATTTGCTGTACCAATTTTGGAAATTGCAAGGGATACAAAAATGTTTATTTTCTTTTCATGGAACTTTAGCCAATTCCTTCAATATTTTTTGTTATTAAATTAAGTATTTCTTATTTAAAAAAAACAGTACCTAATAAAAAATATTGATGTAAAATGCTTTGAGCTTTATGTGAAAAAAATAACCATTTTTGTCCTTGCAAATTTTCTCGAAGGATAAAGAAATAAGAATAAAAATTATTAATAACCAATAATGCTGCAGTTGTTTCTGTACTGTTTGGTGTGTGTGTGTGTGTGTGTGCGTGCGTGCGTGTGTGTGTGTGTGTGTGTGTGTGTGTAAATATTTAGTATTCAATCGATTATTAACGATTCTTTTTTATTAATTTTTTACTAATTAATTAAAATTTTTATATTTAGAATATATTGTCACATTAATGCCAATGATTATGCGTAACACGTATACGAGAGTATTACAGAAGTATTTAATTTTCGAATATTTTGATTTTTCTTTGCGCAATGGATTTTTTTTACAATTATTCAGAATTTCCGATTTATTTGTATATGGTGTATTCCAAATTGACATAGGAGTATCATTTCCTCTTTACCGAATAGGTACACTTTATTATATTTAGTTTTTTATTAGATTTAGTTACAATCTTTTTTCAATTTTTAACAAAACTCTCGAAGTATTTTCAATTTTCAATAGTTATTTGTAAAAATGGGAAATTCTTAATGTAGAATTTGTCTCAACACGGATTGAGTAGCAAGACCATGGAAACGTCGAACCCTCACCAAGTGAAGAATTTTATCTTCTTCCGTTGACGACTCGCATTAGTATAAATAACTAGTACAAGTGCTTTTTGGAAGATAATGAGTATCGATTCACCATTTGGATGATAATAAATATGGAAATGTGTACAGAAATACAGAATCAATATTTTTGATCCCCGAATAACAAAAGCGAAAAAGCAAAAAATACTGTACCTAGTTTCTTAACGAGTTTCTTGTTTTTGTTTAATTTCTTCAAAGCTTCAGCGTCCATGTATGGAATATTATTGGCTTTAGCTTCGTCACAATGTTGTTGATCTCCTAAAACGCAAACTTGCATTTTTGGGCGAGGAATATTCTTCAATCTAAAAAGAAAGTCACAAGTTCATAAAGAAACCCGGAACTCTTTCAGTCGAAACTTCTGAGTTCTTGTCACATCCAGTGGTACTCTCAGTATATTTTATTGGCAACACAATATTTCAGATAATACATGCAAAAGTAGCATCACAGAGTACCACCGAAATATATGTTTTTTTTTAAAACACTGAATCAGCAATTTTTCTTTTAGGTAAATAAATATTTTCTATACAAAAAACAATTTTTTTTAGTAAGTTTCAATAGAAAAAGTTGATATTAAATATTCAGCTACTTTACGATGATATCTTTTTAATTCATGATATTTTATTCTTTTTTTGTAAATTAAATTAATTGTAAATAATTACTTCTATCAATTAAATTTGTTAATAAACTAAATTCAATTTGGAAAATAAAATAAAAATTTTATAAATAGTTTACTCTAATAATCAAAACAATTTACTTGTAAGTGGTTTCCAATTTGTGAATATCCAAGTAGTTTTAAATATAACAATGGGATTTAACAAAGTTGTTATTAATTATCAAACTGATCAAAAAAACTTGAAATTTATGAAAATATTTAAAATTTTACCGGAACGTTTTACCCTGTTCGAAAGAAAACTTACCAGCAGGATCATACGATCCTGGAATGAAATTGATAACGGTTAAAAAAAAACCTCCCCAGTTATTTTAAGACCCTGGGTAAAGGTCCGCCAAGCAATAAAAATTGCTCAGCTCCCTGACTTAACACGAGGCAACCTTTTCGAGTGCATTGTTAACGATAAAAAATCGAATAAAATTCTGTAGTTTGAATCAATCGAAAAGAATCCTCGATGTCAGGTAAAAACGTACTTAACGGTGCCTGAAAAACGTTTATCCTTCTGTGGATCATAATTCTTCAGTCCAATTTGGAGTTCTACCGTTTCTAGGAAATTCCTCTTCTTGTCTTGTGAGTTTTGGATAACACCATTAACACACTCATAAAGAGTGTCGCGGGACACTTTGGACCTAACGGAAAAAAATGAAAAAAATATGTGAATAAAATATTGCGATGTTCTTTTCGATGTCCGAAGTTTTTGAATTTCAAAGCTTTTTAATGTTTACAATGATGAGAATATAGTTTGTATGGGAGAATTTTACTTAGTCCCTTCGTCGTGGGATAAAAAATAGTTTTTTTATGCCAAAAATGTGTTGAACATATTTCTTTTTATTCAAAATTACAGAAAAATTTTTAAGTAAAAGTTTTTTAGGTGAGTAAAATCGAATCTGATGCCAAATTTTGAAGATTCAAAATTGTAACCAAAAACTCAAAAACATTTGGAATTTCATGAAAATTCTTGACATTAATTTCTTATGATTTTTTGTATCACGGAACCCTAATTAAATATTACATTTTCAAAATCCAAAATGATGCAATGTGTGAATATTTAAAGCAATATCTTCAACAAATAAAGTATTTTCTTTTTTATGCATAAAATTATATATTAAAGGGGGAAAATCTTAACACTTTACCGAACGCTAGCGATTCAATAGCCTTCGCGCCTCCGAGCGGCCCCTGGATGACTTTAATGCTAAATTATATTTATTAAGCATTAGCGACAAAAAGGCAATTAATAGGCTATCGGTCGGTATGCCTTGACGACAAGCCGATTAATAGGCTATAGCTCGGTAGGCGTTGACGACAAAAAGCCGATTTATGGGCTAATGGTTGGTAAAGTGTTCATAGAATTTGTCTCGCCACGGATTGAGTAGCAAGACCATGGAAACGTCATACCCTCACCTAGTGAAGAATTTTATCTTCTTCCATTGACGACTCGAATTAGTATAAAGAACTAATGCAAGTGCTTTTTGGAAGATAAACAATATTTATTTATTTGAATAGAATTCGGTATTCTTGGGATTTTGAGGTTGCCAATTGCCATACCAAATTCAAAATTAATATAACAAATTTTGCAATTTTTTGAAAATTTGGTATCAGTTTCAATTTTTATGAAGCTTTCAAGAGTGTAAAAATTCTTAGACTACATCTAAATCTGTTTCGTTATCCAATAAATTCAAATTCAAAAATTCTTTGTAGATCCACGAATAAAAAATATCATTGGAGGATATACATAATAGTCATTGGTTTGACTTGAGTAAAAACAAAATTTAGAGCAAACTTAATTTTATGATATTCCAAAAAAATATATACTTTTAAGTTTCATTGTCATTTCATACATAAACATAATTTTAGATAGAAAAAGTGAACTGGATATAAATTATTGACCCCTTGCTACCCCTGTTGCCTTAAAAATGCAGGATTCTTTTCAAAACAAATCTTATCTGGCATTTGAAAAAACCGTAGTTTGTGTTTAAAAAATAAAATAATTACTTTATTTGGATCTATTCTTACAAAAGAATTGAAACATTGTTTTAAAGTGCCTTTTTATTAAAATGATATATTTCCAGATGGATAATGTTTGGGGTAACATCAACACCACGTGGTCTAGGGTGACTTTAAGTTATCTGGCTCACGGGGGGTTAAGTAAAAGTGAAAATACAAGATTTTTAACAATAATTTTGTTTTTGGTAGCACATAATATTGGTACGCATCTAAAAAGTCCCAAATGTTGAAGTGACATTCTGGAGACGTAGTCGTGCAATAAGTAAACGTTGGATGAACATTCAAAGGTTATTCCGAAAGTTAAAATTTGCGAGAACAAGGAAATATTATGATTAAAAGGTAAAATAATTTCGTGTGAATGATTAAAAGTAATAAAGTTGGCGAAAAAGATAAGGATTGCAATAATATTTATGGATTGCTTCTGGAGAAAAACCACTCACGTCATGATTACGGTGAAACGGGCGACGGTCCGAAAACGCTCCTTCGTCAATGAACGCTTAAACCGAAAAGAACAAGGAACACTGAAGATTGAACACGTTAGACGTTACACGCGACGCCAATTAGCAAGCCCCGGGCTAGTACCGTTACAGTTGTGAGCCGAAGGAGATGGCGCTCGCAAAGTAGCGGGAAAAATAAATGTAGAATTATTTTATTTTCGTGTGTATGCATAGGGTGCTTTCCAACAAGAGACACAGGCGACACAGTGCAACACAGTGTCTCGTGTGGTGCTTTCCAATTACGACACAGAGGGCCACATAACGACACTGCTAAACACAGCTTGAGCTAGAGTTTGGCCGTGTCCAACATCAGTGTTGCCAAAATATCTAACAAAAACATTTTATTTTCCGTGTGTGGTATTGGTATTCTAGTTATCTGTCCTGCATAAACAAAAATGTCTTCGACATAAACAATGATCACTTTTGAACGTTGAAGGTATCACTGCAGGAGAAAATCGTAAAAAAATGCCTTTACCTTCGTGTTCGCACAATATACCAGACCCAGAGGTCTCAGATGGTAATTAATATACGCAGTATCTATTATGAAGTAATGTCTTCGGTTTAAATACCGTTATTGCAGAAGCCAAAACATCACTCGCTTATTAATGAATTACTATTTGTATGTATTTTATCAGATTAATCTTTATTGCAGATGTTTTCTTTTGTCGGCATTGTAAAGAAGTTATTCCTATCTTGGATAATGTTCCACTTCATGCGTGTTTCGTAGGAAAAGAAGTTTTCCTTAAAGGGGACCAAGAATTATACTCATCTGAAGTGAATGAACCTCGGTGTAAGTAATTTCAAATCGAAAGATTATAGTTATTTAAAAAATATAACAGATAACACTTTGTCCAAATATTTGGTAATGTCCTTATAAGCTTAAATATCAATCTTTTGAGTGCTGAATATTCTCAACCAAAACATTCGCTAGACATATCCATGCGCCAACAAGACTCAAGGAGTTGAAATAGGAACTTAGTATGTATTAAAAGTGTATCTGAAAATGAAATAACGAGTCTTATATACAATTTATTTCAGCATGTACTGACAATCCTTCAAAAAACGCAATAGTAGACTACATGGAGGGTAACGAAGAAAATTGTAACGGTGAAAATAACCTGTTACTGAAAAATAAGCAAGCAGGTAAAGCCCTATTATGATTAAAGAATATTTCATTAGATAATGCGTATGTTAGAAGCACGTATGTGTATGTATTCATGTATTATCATATACTTAATGTGTATAGCTGCAATCTGGACAAATAATGCTACATTGGCATTGCTGGCATTGTATGAGGCTAAAGTTGGTATGTTGGAACATCCTAAAAAGAAAACAAAGATATGGCTATCTATCGCAGACGGTTTACGAGATTTCGACATTGAGGTAAAACTATTGATTTAATTTTAATTTTTTAAAAGTCAGCAAGAAACATATGTAGAAAATCTAAAAGAATAGAGTCCCTATTTTAAATAATAAATGTTTTTATATCCATCAATTTTTCATTTTTTTCTCTAACAGTCTTCTATCGTGTTGCTTTCGTGATGTTTATTTTCAAATAAAATCAGGTCGCTTAGAGACAGCAAGACCGCTGCAAAATTGAATATTAAAATGTCCCCCGCAAATTTATTTTTGAATAACATCAGTGTTTGGAAAACTCTATTTTAAAAGAGTATACATCAACTTTATTCATATATACTTCGTTATTTCTTAATGTACAGATGTCACCCCAGCAAGTAAGGTGGAAAATGAACGCTTTAACAAAACGGTATAAAGAATGTATTGATAACAACAACAAAACTGGAAGAGGTACTGTTGAATTTGAATGGTTCGAGCAACTCGATGATATTTTCAATACTAATAAAATCAATACCGCACCAGCTTACACTGTCTCATCCAAATTGTGTTCCTTGCCTGCGACCATATCAAAAAGTGACGGGAGTAATGTGATTGCGAATAAAAAAATTGAAGAAAAGGGAAAGAATAAAAAAAACATACAGAAAAAAATGATGAGTATACTGTTCTTAATGAGATCTGCCAATCGTCAGATACAGCAACAAATAAACAGATTACTGAAGGTATAACTTCACCAAGAATGGATATATTAAAAAACGGACGAGAAAAACGTGCAAAGCACGGAACAGGTTCGAGCATCGCGAAGAGTAAGATAGAACTCGGAAAGCAGTGGCATCAGCATCTGGAAGATAAAGCTAAAAGAGAGGTTATTAAAGAGAAACGTTACGACGACATGTTGAAAAAAAAAGAAGAATTATTACAATTAAAGAAAAAACAAATTGAACTGAAGGAGAAAGAACTCCAGCAGAAGAAGAGTATTGTGAATATTAGAATGAAAGCTAAAGAGAAGAGGCATGATGAAGTGTTAAGCCTTGAAAGGGAAAAGTACAAACTTTTGCGTGTATTTCTTAAAAAAGACACGGGTAATACATCTTCAAAACATTCCGATTCATCTGATTGAACTTTATGATAGAGGAGAATCTGTTATATTTTTAAAAATATATATTTTTAAGGTTTTGCAAAAGTTCAAATTAGGATATGTTTCAACTTTTTCATTAACAAATCATTAATTTAAAAGTTTTAAAAATGTGATTCAAAGTAAAAAAAAACCAAAGCTACATTACTGTAACAAAATGATTCCTGAAAAAGTATTTAATTTTAATAATAAGTAAGATATGTTAATTTTGATGATAAATATATGAAGTTAGAAGTTGCTCGTTTGCTTGTATTACTATGAAGGTACAAATTGCACTTTATGTAAAAATAAAGAATACTTTCAATTGTTAGTAGCATTCGAATTTATTAGGCACATAATCTTTGTTATTAACAGTTTATTAGCAATTGGGAAACAACTCTCGAAAAAGTTGCATTCTACGATCTATGTGTATTCCCCAGTCGATATTTTCGTTCTGTTCATTATTATTAACATTTACTGCATCGTTGTCATTGTGTTCCGGAAAGTCATATGCATCATTTTCGTCAATGAAGTAATTATGCAAGATACATGCACAAACAACTGTGTTAGTAATAAAAGACATTTGTCGGTATTCATTAAAAAATTTCATCCGCCGAAAACGTCCTTTCAACTGACCAAATGCGCGTTCGACAGCCATACGTGTGGAAGAAAGCAAAAAGTTGAATTCCTTTTGATTTGGCGCTAAGTGACCATTATCTCGAAACGGAGGAACGAGCCACGATAATGAGGTGTATGCTGAATCACCGATTATAAATGCATTCTCAGGAAAAAGTATTTCTTTATTTTCTACTGCTGTTTGATACAAGGGTGATCTTCTTAGGACACGGGCATCGTGCAAAGATCCAGGTTCACCGCAGTAAATATTAGTAAACCTCATATTTGCATCAACAACCCCTTGCAAAGTAATAGAGTAATACTTTTTTCTGTTACAATAATCTTTTTCGTTAATACACGGTTTTTGTATTCTTATCGCTGTTCCATCAATTGCCCCAAGTACATTATTAATACCTCTTTTAGCTCGAAAACCTTCACGTACAGCAATTGCCTGATCTTCCTGTGGCCACTTGATTGTATTATCTAATTTTGTTAATAACCAATTTTCCACTCGACGTAAAACCCGAAATACCGAAGAGATGGAGACATCAAATCTGTCAGACATTGTACGCAAAGGCTCAGTGTTTGACATGAACGACAAGAAAAGTACTAAGCTCACTTTGGCTGAAATTGGCTTCATTCCAAATTCATGTTTTGGGATATATTCGGATTCTTCAAATTCATCTAAAACACATTATCAAATGCACTTATTAGATTATTATTGTTCAATTAATATTTATGTAAATTTTCACTACGTAAAAATCAAACTCTTAATAAATATTTTGTTTACTTTCTTAGTAAATTTCATACCAATTAAACGTAATACTGCTGGTCTTGATAATCGTAGATGTTCCTTGAATTCTCGCTCGGTCCACAAGTCGACAATTTCAAGGTACTCATTAATCCGATATCTTCTATTTCCACTTGTTAAGTATTCCATTAAAGGAAAATATAGTGTATCGATATCTTCATCACTTGAATGTGAAATTGAAGTAGTATATTCTGTACTGGTATTCATGCTCGATTCTTTTAAGCTGTCATCCGAAGAACTGCTATCACTTACACTTGACGTTTGAAGTAAGTTAAATAATATTTCTCTTCTCACGTTCTGTAAAAATAATTCATAACATTTTATTATAGTACTGATCTTTTCAAGTGTATTTCAACAAAAATAAAAACTGCTAACCGACGTATATTTTTATAACTCATTTGAAATACGTTTTTCCGTAAGAAATTATAAATTATTAAAAAACTTGCCATACTCCCACCTGGTCGAAAATATCACTTTATTCTTAAAGAAATAATCAACAACACTCAATTTTTGTTTGTTGTTGATGTGTTATGACTTTCTTGCTCATATTCTTTCTTTTTTTGTTACTAGGACACAGTTCGTTACGCTCTCTATCGACCGTGTTAGGTAAACTAGTGTTCCAATTAAGATGTATCGCAGTGTCTCTCTGTGTTACACTGTGTAACACACAGGCACTCTTGTTGGAAAGCACCCATAGTAACGTCACAGACGAGGTGCACCTCGTCTGTGGCGTATAGCCTTGCGACCCACGCGGCGTGAGTGGAGGTTCACGTAAATTTGACTTCGCAGTTAACGTGTTAATAATTTTTTCATAAATTCCGATCCTATATGAAAGACTATTTTCAATTCGTCTTATTTATTTATTTTAATTGGTTTATTTATTTATTGTTACCAAGTTACCTACAATACAATGGTATTCAAGTGCCGCAATATATGTTTTACCATAAATCCCAAAAATTTAAATTCTAATTGTAAATAAATATAACAATATAATACATTTTGCTGTTTCATTTTTAGCTTCCTCTGTTTATTTATGGTACTACAAAGACAAAGGTATACTCGATCGCAGGTTCACGTATAAACTTTGTACCAGCTGACGTCACAGACTAAAAGCGACAAACTTAAATAAAGTCACTCGGTAGTAGTCATTCATAGAATTATTTTAAGCAGATATATCTTTCGAATGAACATATTTTTGTTATTTATTGAAGTCTTTTAACCCCTCGAGATGTTATTTAGCTTTACAAAGTACCTAATTATTAAATACAGTGTAATTTGAAAAATTTATGGAAAAGATTCTACTTTAAAAATATTTTTTTAATATATGACACAAGTAATATAAAATATTATGCCGTCCGGTGGCACCACGTTGGAGTCGTACATAACGTTTTATACCGGCGCCAAAGGAAAGAATCCCGATCAAATGTGCGGACGACAAAGTGTTAATTAATATTATATTAATAATATTATTAATATTATAAAATGCAATTGTACATATCTAAAAAATAATTATTCTAAAATAAACGTCCCACTTATTCTAGAATCGTAACAGTGGATTTTGAACGGGACGATCGTATCCGATTCGTTCCGGAGTTGCACGAGCATGACGTCATCGGGTACAATGCGCGGTAGTCTGGCACGAATTGAGCGTACTCTTGTCCCTTATACCATTTTATGACTTTTTTTAAACAAATAAACAAATGCTCTTCCGTTTCTCGTCACACTGCTTATGTCAATGAATATGTACTACTAAGAGACGCGACTCGATTCCCTTTCTTAACGATTTTTGAAAATAATATTATTGCAAAATGATGAAAGAATAATTAAAAATAATTTATTAATTAACTTGATTCGTATTTATCTCGTTAAATGGAATTGAAAGAGACAAATTTTAGTAGAATTTGGTCCCAAGTAGTTTCAATAACCCCCGAGAACCGACAACAAAGCGATAAACCAAAAAAAAGCAAAATGGCATCTGCTTCAAGTATTGCGGCGTTGCCAAATTATCGTTTATTAGTGGTTCGACGGGGAAGGAGTGTGACAATCACGACGAAAGAAGCGGGCAGCTTGGAATCATTCGTGTTGTCCTTTTGTATTCCGTGTAGGTGTATATACCATAGATATATAGTTATATATATATTATTTATTATTGTTAATATTAATAATGGCACCGTCGTGTTTCGAAGTGATATTGGTTGCATTTATATTAGTATTGCCATTTCTCTACGAAACAAGTCGAACGTTTCGCTACTATTTTAAATTTCTGATGTACTATGGTATTATTATGGCGAATTCCATACTTATTATCCCCGTCATGATGTTTCGGCCGAAGAACGTGAGAAATCTCATGTAAGTTCGATCCAAGTATCTAATTGCACATCTCTGCTAAAATTTTATTTCACAGTTTTCGTATTCAAGGTGTCGTGATCACAGACGTCTCGTTTGATACACACACGATTCGTGTACGTCCTCCAACGTGAAATATTTATTGATTTTTTTCTCTATTATTTTTCTCTCCTTAGCGAGAATCATCAAAGTTTCAGCATTATTTCATCGAAATCGAAATTGTCGCTTTACACTTTTCCTGGAAGTTCAGATATTTCCAGACTTATCGAATTCCGAGTGGCATTGAGAAACAAAGGATGTTCATGTATTGGGAGGGTGATGGGGGACGGGGTGAAATTTCGTAAAAAAGAAAAAATGCGCTTTTCTTTTTTTTAATGCGCCTTTTGGGCATTTGATTTTCAATCTACTTTTTAAATGTTTAAGAAAAAATTTAAAAGACGGATTGTAATTTTTTTTTTCTTCAATATTAAATATTATTGTATTAAAATTTTCAAAATATTTGTTCCTTTTCTTTGCTATCGCATTTTACAATTTTCTACATCACTTTTAATTGTCGCTTTTGGAAAATTATTATTATTATCATCGATGCTGTGCCTTTTATTGTAAGATACATAATCAATAATGTTATCTGCTATATTTCCGTTGGATTAACTTTTAAACCTTTTACTTTTTCTAAATTCCATGTTATTATTGTTGTTAGCTAAATTGTTGGTTTCATAATCCGACGTTTCTTCGAATTAAATAAATTATTTTATCAGATCATTTTTTTAATATTTAAAATTTTTTTTGTCATTCATTCAACTGACTTGAAAACTTCCAGCAATCATTCGAATGGAAATTAAACAAAATGAAAAATTATTTTATTTCCTTATATGCTTTTTTATGTTTGTTTTCTTAATTTAAAAAACAAGTTCTTTTTTTTTCTCTCCTAGTAATCAAGAAATTACAAAGTTAATGGCTGATACATTTTTTTGTTGTATAATAAAATATTAATGATTTCAGAAAATCATAAAGAATTTTAATTTGCATTTGTGAATTAACTTGTTTGCGAGTGGTTTTTATAATTATCTAATTTTTGGATTCAAAAAATATCTATAAAATAAAAAATTGAAATTTGTTACATTTTTAAATGATGCAAATTAAAGAATTTCAAATGCAAAGCGTTGGCACTCTTTATGCTATATTATAGAATTTTGTTAAATTAAGTTAGATAATTCAATTATATGAAACCAGATAAGAATCCTGTATTTCAGTATATGAGCATCCCTCAGATGCTAGTTCGAAATTTGAAAATTATATAGTTTACAGGAAATTGTAATATTTTGGGGATATAAAAGCTACAATAATAGAATCATAATTTTCATTATAATTTATTACAGGTATATTAAACTTTTACGAACAGATTTGAACTTTATTTTATAGCGTTAATAATATTTTCTGTAATTATTAACCATTTTCATCATTTATTAATACCTTTAATGTCAACGTAGGTTCTAAAAATACTAATCCCCTTAAAGGAGCCCCATATAACTTTGACATACCATTTTATAATTCTATAAATTATTAATAATATTTATAGAAGAAATATTTTTTCAAAACAACGATTGTTGAACAAATTTTAATTTTTTCAAAAGACCCTTCAATATTTTAGAGTATTTTATTAAGTAATTTTTCAATTCAATTTCCCTTGAACTCACATTTTTTATTGTAAATTCATGAATAATAATAATAACAAAAAAAATGGAATAGAAATGCAAAAAAAATTTCATAATCGCTAAAACCTTACTAGTAGTAATCATATTAATTTTACTCTCGCTCTATTATATTCCTCTCTTGATTTTTCCCATGTTACAGATTGGCATCGACAATTTGTAACATAGGGTATTTTACTAAGTAATTATTCATTTCAATTTCACTTAGACCCAGATTTTTTATTGTAAATTCATGAATATTAATAATAACAACAAAAATGGAATAGAAATGCGAACAAAAAATTAACAATCGCTAAAACCTTACTGGTAATAATCACATTAATTTTACTCTCGCTCTATTGTTATTCTATTTTATTTCCCATGTTACAGATGGGCATCGACGATTTGTCACCATGTGAGTACCTTACTCGGAATCCGATGGGAATTGAGAGGTCGAGAGCATCTGGAGAAAGAGAGAGCTTGTATAATTGTGGCGAACCATCAGAGCTCTTTAGACATTTTGGGGATGTTTAAAATCTGGCCGATTATGGATAAGTGCACAGTTGTAGCTAAAAAAGAATTATTTTATGCATGGCCTTTTGGCCTCGCCGCTTGGCTCGCCGGGCTTATTTTTATCGATAGAATGAACTCCGAAAAAGCTAGATCCAACATCAACAATGCTACCTGCGACATTAAAGAAAAAAAGGTGATGGGATTAAAGAAATGCAGCAAGAGGCTGCATTTCCTGCAGTCATTTAATCACTGCGATACCCGCAGTGATTATAAAAAAACTGTATCTACATAATTTTTAATTTCTTATTTCAGATCAAGCTATGGATCTTTCCCGAAGGCACGAGACGTAATACCGGCGATATTCATCCATTCAAAAAGGGTGCCTTTCATGTCGCTATTAGTTCTCAGTTGCCTATCCTTCCAGTCGTTTTTTCCTCCTACTATTTCCTTTCTAGTAAGGAAAAGAGGCTGGACCCTGGTAAATATTTTTTTATTTAACATTTAATAACTAATTGTTTATTTAACATTTTTTGAATATTTATTTTCTATTTAAACTGATGATAAGTAGAATTTATGCGCTCAAATTATAATTAAATTTCAAAGGAATGAAGTAAATTACATAAACTATAATCGATTAGTTCCTGAAATGTTTAATGGAATTAGATAAGTTGCAGAAAATTGTTCGAATTAAGTAATTTTAAATTTATTCACCAAAATATTTCGATATTTAAGATTTTAGAGTTTTCTATTTTGGGGAAAATCAATTGTTCAAAAGTGTAGTAGTACCTAGATTTGAACTTTGCGGTGAATTATTATTATTAATCATCCTTTTTCATTTCATTTCATTTCTTTTGATTTTTTTTCCGTGAAAGATTAAGTATCTCTGAAAAATTCAGAAACAAGACCTCTTTCAAAATCATATCTTTAAGATTTAAAAATAGTAATTTACTCATTTTGGAATATCTATGTCCCTAGGCCAAGTTATCGTTACAACCTTGCCAGCGATATCTACAGTGGGACTTAGTACAAGTGACATTCCGACATTAATGGAAAAAACACATTCGTTGATGTCCAAAGAATTTCAAGCAACGTCTCTGGAAGTGCAACGGTCTCTCACGACATCTTCCAAAAATTATTCTCAATGAAACATTTAAGAAAGAGAAAACTACCGAGTCTTCAAAGAAAGAAGGTACTAGAAAACAAAAAAGGGTTAGATAGGTGGTAAGTTATCTTGTAAGACTTAGTCGGTAAGACAAAAGTTATGGTATTAACTTTCTTCGCTAAGAAACCAAAGACTCGATTCTGTATTTAAATTATCTTGTAAAAATGTTCCATTTATTTTTATTATTTTTTTTTTCGTTTTTAATCGTAAAACGACTTTAAAACGCAGCTACTACGTGTTTTAACGATCGGTCAAAACGAAGTATTCAAACATTTGCGCGAACCTTAGGAACAGAGGCAACGTTTTTTACTTCAATTGCCTCATCTTAAAGCACTTTAATGTATTTGTATACTTCTTTCCACCGCATTCACATTCCTCAATTAAACTTGTTAGTTTCTTCTGATTCGCTTCTTTGTTTCGAGATTACGCGGTTTAGAGAAGTGAAAATCTTTGCAACACAGTAAATGTGTTGATAAGCTAAAATAACATTGAAGTTTCCAAATATCTGTTAAACATAAATAGAGATAAGAGGAAAAATATGACTACACGGATCTTCAGATATTCTTTATGAACAATCCAAAGCACTTATGTTCTCTTTTGCGTTTGTGATACCTCACTTACAAATCTTATTTACAAATTTTTCGATCAATTGATGTTTTAATCGAATTACAACCTATTTGTAAATATATACATATATACATATATAGATATTTTTTCACCGAATCAGAATCATCTTGGAAAAATAAGCATTTTGAACTGAATTGGTTCGTAAGTTTCGATAGATTCTGTAGGAACATAAAAGATCCGATGATCAGAATGGAAGTTTCTTCAGAAAAATTAATTGGATGGCAATTTTTCAAAAATTTTTTTATAATCGAAAACTGTAAATTTAAACTGAGAATTTACGTTGTACGAGAATGTAAAGTTATTTGAAAATCGTGGCTAGGATTTTCTTGCATTTCGACTTTTACGTGTTAATATCGATCCGCGCTTCGCTTTCATTACTTATTTAGCTGCATCGCATAACTTATTTGTTCCAAGAAACTTACAAATGTATTCAGGGGAATGAAAGTTCCGAGCCGGGTACATCGGTTGCATTTTAAAATCGATTGAAATTCATTAAAGTCGGTACGTTTACGTATGGTACGAAAATATCAATGCAAATCAAGCGATTCTGCGTGAATTTTTATTCTACAATTATTGTAGCCATTTTTTTATACGGGATTTATTTATGAAGTTTTATTTTATTAATTAAAGTTTTATGGTCTCTTTTACATTTTCTATTTTTTAAAATGGATATTTTACAGAATTTGTCGGCTTTCGTTTATATTTTCTCAGTTAAAAAAAATAGATAATTTAATAGAAACTATCGGTAATATTTTCAACTTAAATGTCAACAAAGAAATTTATTCAGAAAAATGTTAATTTCAGTTTTAGAAACTTTCAGTCTCATCGGCGTTAATATTACTTATATAAAGTTTTATGAAGTTGAAGACGACAAAAAAATATAGAAAAAATAAAAATATCTTCCTTTTGCTTCCAGATATTTTTTCTAAATCTCAAAATAATTAGTTTTACAGCGCATAAATTAAGTTCGAGGACAGGGTATTTTTAGGGAAAAAATCAAATTTTAAATGACGTCGAAAATTAGATTATGAAAATCTAAAAATGCAGATCGCAGACGAAAACTTATTCATTTTCCAAATATGGCAAAGAAGCTTCAACAAATTCTTTTCAGAATGATTTTTTTTTCTAGACTCAAGAATTACAATTTATGATTGGCTTCTTGACACTAACATCGCGTAGGTTTCGTGGCAAACAAGAATCCCATTATATTTGAAAATGTTTTTCATATTTAAAAATATGTTTGATAAGATTTTACTTTGTTTTTGAATAGTAAAAACATTATTAGGAAATTATTTTCGTACGTCACGATTTCAGCACGTTATTGATAACAATAGATACCTTTACATCAAGTACTCATGGTACATGCGAAGATAAGAAACACAAAAACATCACGATCGATAGATGAAAAATTATTTTATTATCGGAAAATGATTTTTATTTGAGTCACACGCTCAATACTATAAATATATATAGTCTAGTCAAAAACTCAACAAAAATTAATAATAATCATTACCTATCCACTGTGTATACATAATATAATCTAAAAATCTTTTTAACAATCATCGTGAAATTAACTTTTAAAAATTAGAACAAGCTCGAAAAGAGTGAAATTAACGTAACGTCAGCAAGAAAAGTACCAAAAATGTCGAACAAACTTTTTTGTTAAATATATGTAGCTATTTATTTTTTACTATTTGAATGTCGTAACAAATTTTTCGCTTCTTCCATTGTGAACGAAAATACCAAAATTGGAATCTAAATGTGTGCGTTTCAGGAGAAGTGGTGAAATTTATTTATTTGCAGCAACTAAATAAATGTTGCTTGCAGTAAATAATTTGCCATCAAATGAGTTTGGAATGTTTGTATTGTCATGGAAAATTTACCTGTAGCGTTTAATTGAGTGCGGGTTCAATCGAAATTTGTTAAATAAGTAACAAATTGTATTATTTTGAAGTATTTTTATATTCCCCCAATTTGTAGTACCAATATTTAGCATCAATTTTAGAAAATTGATTAAATTAGAAAAATCATGCGAAGAATATTCAAAATTCTAATGATCTTTGGGAAGAACCATTATGGTCACGAATATGTATTATTTGCAAGAAGAAAAGCGATTGTATTTCAAATATGTTATTTATTTTGTTAATTCAGCCTCGCGTGCGCTAACAAAGTGGATGATAAGAAAATGAAGTTTATAAAAGCGAAATAGAAAATTGATGCGTGTTAGGAATTCGCAGAATCAAGACATTGAAAGTAAAATCCTGATTGTTTGAAATTGCCATTGAATGATCCAACATTGTTGTAATTTTTATCATTCGGGTTGAATTTGAAATGCCACGATTGTCATTAAGTTACGTATTTTCTATCGTTACCATTGGTATCGTCTATTCGTATTTCTATTATTTTACAAATTAAAGCTTAAAGTGCCAATTAGAGGGTGATTCCCGGTTTTACGATATTTGAAGTTTAGCTGATTAACTAATTTTTGTTTTAATTTTCCTTGATAATCGAGACGTTGAAAAAAGGGAGCCTACGTTTCAGTCATTATTTGAAATCATTATGCCATAATTGTACACTATTGTGTAAATTCGAATGATTTAAAGTTAAGTACCTGGGTAAATTTTAATCTCCCGGTGATTTTTCGCACGCATAAAATTCAGTGAGAAAAAATAAATCGAATGAAGGAAAAACTGCGGAAAAGATGAACTACGTTATAATATTTACATTTTCAATTATCCGAAGCGTGAAAAAAATTGCTCCGTCGCGGATGTTATGTAAATACTTGGTTGTATCATTACTTTGTAGAAACTCTCGAAAAAATTCTGAGCAAAGTTCTTTCATCAGCGTTTGTTGTTTCCTCCTAGTTTTGCTGATAAAAGAAATGAGAATGCATAACTTCGAATTATTTTTTAAGATTTTGAACGATCAGACGGTATACGAGTTTTTCTGAAATTGTAAAACAAGAAAAGCACGAAATAGAATTAATTTCTTCGATAAGGAAAAGCTAGCAGCCTTGAAAAACAGTTTTTTTGATAAATCGTATTCGATTATTATTCGAATTATTATGGAAACTTCGGAAAAATGTATAAAAATGATGTTTAAAAAAATTTTTATAGATACCGAATCACATTTTTTTTTAATGAATTTTTAGTGTTTATTTAAATTGTATGAAAACGTTTCAGAAATTAATGGAAACTCATTTATTTTATTTCTCTACAAATGGAGAATTACAAAAAGGTCTCTGATGTCTTTTAAAAAAATATAAATATATAAAGTTGAGAAATTCTTCCAAATTCCATGTTATTTTGGAAACTATTGAAGAAATTCAGGAAATGTACTTAAAATTTCCGTTTTTCATGACCAAGGGATCCAAGAAATATTTGCTTACACTCTTACATTTATTATCATCAATTGCAATAAAATTCTTCTTTATTAACAATTTTCTACAAGCGAGCTTTTACAATAGAAGTTAGATTTGTCTCAATTTCATTGAAAAAAAAATATAATAGCTCATATATTTTATGTATAAGCCAAGCCCCTATTTCTATACAATGATTTAGAATTTATTACCGATTCAATTGATCATAGCCCTTACACCCACATACGGATCATAATAAGTAATTGTTACTATTTCTAGTAACTATCCTTTTTAAAATCTTCAAGGAGTTTCCAAAAACATTTGCGGAATCACAAGAATTTCAGAATATTTTTTTATGACACTTTAATATTTTCTGGAACCTATTTTTGAGGGTCAATAAAATTTTTAATTCAAACAAATTTCTGGAATTACCAAAATATAAAAATTACATTATATTTTAGAGAATTATTTTTTTTTTTTGTGAAGTCTTTAATATGTCTTTTTATTTTAAACCAGCTCTTTTTATTAACATTTTTATCCGAACAGAAATAAATCTGTCAATCGAAGCTACTAATCGATTCGAGGATCCGATTTCTTTTCTGGGTTACGAATTTATCCGAAAAAATTGTATTTTCCGGGTTTTTTTAAACGCTGGGATTTGTAGATAAGGAAAGATACGAATATCTCTTGATAAGAAAGGAAAACGGAACTTGATTTCGTGATTTGGTGGCTCAGATAAATTAGATTATTATTATTGTGCCATATGGTGTCGGTCAATCTAGTCGGTGGCGGGGATTTATTATTTATTGTTAGTAAGAAAAAAAAAATGTATTTTCAAGAAATCAACAAGATACGTATTCTCTTTGGGAAATTGCATTTCTGCAATGGCGAGTCGCTTTCTTTTCTTGTCGGGAGATCGAACTAAAATTATACCTACTTAACAAGTGATTTGTATGCAAACAAAAATCGTAACAATAAATGTACATCCGATACAACAAATTACTTCGTATTTCTTATTATGTGATTTATTTTTTTATTCTTTAACGATACATCGATAACTCAAATTCTTTTTTACAAAACGTCGCAGATTTTTCTTCGCTTCATATATTGGACGTTCGAGAGCCTGGATTTTTCAAAAATTCTGATTAAATTTGTTTGTTCTGATTAAATTTGTTTTACGTAATGATAATTAGCAGTAATCCTTTTTTCATCCAATTGCTGTCCGTGCGTTTAATTAGAAATCTTTTATTTGGCGCCGGTACGACACCAAGGTGGTGCCATTGGAATTTGCCTGGCAGTTTTGCGGGACACCAACGTGGTGTCGACCGGGACGGCATGTTGTTAATGAAAATAATTTAAAGGAAAAGTTTGTAAGCAAATTTTGGAAATGTTGAAATTCATTGTACTTCCGCAAAAAGTAATTTAATGCAAAAAAACGTATAAAAAGTAATTTAGGAAATTGATAAAAAGTAAGTCACTGGAAACTAAAATCTGTTGGAAAGAAAAAAATAACGAAATCATGAGAAAGAAATCGTTTATTAAATATTTCGTATTTTGAAAACGTAATTTTAATAAATAATCACATTTTAGGCAAAAAAAGACAAACTTTTTGATATGGTTTCTATAAATTTCGACATCCTTCAATTTTATATTCAAGAAATTTTCGCTCGAAAAAAAGTTTCTCTTAATTCGTAACGTTAATTACTAAGGAAATTCTATTTTCGATGTTCATTTTTCAAATTGATCTCAATAGCAACTGTGCGGTGAATTCGTAAAAACAGACTTACAACGAAGACTGGATTTCATCCTAAATAAATCTCCGGTTTTCATAGAAAAAGAAAAATGCCTTTTTTTAATACCGATGCAGAGATACTGAACTAAAAAGGCAAACAAAAAAATCACTTTTAAATCAGTAGTCACTCAAATCTCATGCACTGTTCCATCCAGACGAAAACGAAAAGTTACTCTACACGAAAAATATTTATAACGTATTCCGCTGCTTCTTCTCAAGATAGCGCCTTACAAACTAGGAAAATCCATATCGACCATTTTCTTTTCCTGGCTCTCGGTCCAGGCCTTCGCTATGGTTTTCTTCATCTCGTCGTCTCCATCCAGGTACATCTTTTTCATGAGACTCATGAAACCAGCTTCGGGATTACTCGTGTCTTCCTCCATATCGACATTGGGAGTTTTGGATTCTTTGATTTGTTTTTCGACCCAAGTTACATGCGACCAAGTTCTGGGCGACTTCTTTGCCAAGAACACCACGACCATGTTGGTTTTGGTTTTCGTGGAACATTTCGAAGGATCTATCTCTTCGCACAAATTGTTAATCGTCAACTCGTAGTTGCTGTTATCGAGTTCCATTACCAAGAGACTCATCGATCGATTCGTGAATGTACAAGAAATCGACCCCTTCGGCAGATTGTGGACATTGTTCAGAGTGATATAAATTTTCACGAATGATTCGCTTTGATCCCAGCAGTAATTTGTCAGCTTCGTGTGATAGCATTTCGTTGCGGACGTTACGTTCGTGCTTTTCTCGATATTGGGAGTTGGCGTTTTCTCCAGGAACTTGGATAACTCTGTCTGCAGTTTTCTGATCTCTAACGACAATAAGTCTTTGGATCTTTGTCTTTGAGTAGTCTGTAGAAGGTTCTGCAGTTCCTCGATGTCTAATTTGAGCTGAAAGAAATTGTTTTATTCAATAGTTGCAATATTATTGTACGTAGTTACTTGGCAATAAATAAATAAAATTTAAATAAATAAATGAATAAATAATAAAAATTAATAATTTGAAAATAAATGTTATATTCGAGTAAGTACTTTCTGTAAATTAGAGAATAATGAAAATATAGGAAAGACAATTGTACTCAAATTTCAAAAATACATACAAAACTCGGAAGAAAAAAGAAAAAAAATGTTCCAAAATCATTTTTGAGATGTTTGCGAGCATTAAGCGCATGCAGTTTTTAACATTCGGAGCCAAGACTTTTGTCTCAAAAACAGTTTTGTAACATTACTTATAAAAGTAAAATAATGAAAAAAAAAAACATTGTAACAGCGCTTGCAATTGTTTGCGAACAGAGAAAAGCGAGACGATAGCATTTGGCTTGATTTTTGGCTCCATTTCTGTAATAAATGCGACGGGTGACTATAGTCGTGTTTAGGTGGCGTTTTCTGGCGGGTGACTATAGTCACTCATAGTAGCGAAATGGTTAATTGTTCTGATAACCTACGTACACGACCATTAGATTAAGGATCCCCACACCAATATCCTGTTGTCTACCTGACTGTCTCAAATCTATCTCAAAATTTTAGATTTAGCTTAGTATGTTTTTGGACAATAACAGAGCCTATGACGAACTGTCCTCTGTTCCAGACTACTCATTTTGTTAGTTCAAATAAAGTACAAATCTGAAAGAATAACAGACCTATGACGAATTGTCCTCTGTTCCAAATGTATTCATGTTATTCGTTTCGAATAAAATTTTACTTAATAAATATAACATTTTGTTAGAGTTACAGTGGGCCCTCGACTTTCGCACACAATTGGTTCCTGAAAGTGTGTGCGAATGTTGTATGTTCGAAAGTAGAGGGATGTAAAAAAGTATGCACCGAAAACGGTGTTTTAAAGTATTTATTTATTTATTTAGCTTTCGGGTGTTTTCTTTATAAATTTGTCAAGAGTTAGTTGAGTAGCTCCTTTTTTTTTCTTGTCGTAATAAAGATTTCTATAACACACAGTGTCTTTTTGAATTGCCCTACGTACTTGAGATATACGTTCTCCATTGGGATCGCATTCTTCCATAATAGTTAAAAATTTGTCTAGATGCATAAAGACTTCATTCATATTTTTAACTGCCAAAGTCTTTACGTTTTTATAGGCTTCTTCTTCCTCACTTTCGTTGTGTATTTTATTGTTAATCAATTGCTGCTCAATTAGATATACATTTGACGGTGGTGCCGAGTGAGATTCAATTAATCCATTAACATCGTTGTTGTCCACGTTCAAATTAAATTCATTCATGAGACTAACTATTTCATCGGTGATATTTTCCAGTGTTTCTTCACAATTTGTAAAATCATTCGTATTTGTGGGCATAATTGTTTCCAGGAACCTTTTACTGTCAACCCTTTTATGTCAGACCACAGAGGGAACATTTGACCGCAAAAGCTTACAAAGTTGAATTTTTTAAAATGTGCAAAATAGCGAATTGTGCGAAAGTCGAGGGCTGCCTCTATTCTAAAAGTGCAAAAGCAGAGCCTATGACAAGTTGTCTTCTGTCACAGATTCACTCTGTTTGAACGATTATACAACGATACTAAGAAAACTGTTGCATTTCAATAGTTTTCAGATAAAAAGAAAGGAAAATTACAGAATGCCATAAAATTTATATTCCATGCATGAGAAACTCATAAATGCTTTTTCTCATCTTCTACATTTTTCTGCCGACTAATAATCCGCAAAAAAACAAAGCAAGACGCAGCATCTTGAAAATAAATACAATCTTGTAACAAATACAATTTATGAATGAGGGAACAATAATATCACAGGAAAGAAAATGCGACTCGATTACCTCGTCCGCTTTCGACATTGTGTATTCGCTGCAGATGTACTCAGTCTCAATTCCTCAGATGTCTTTCGTTAACGCGAAATGCAGGATTTCGAATTTTCTGGAAAAAGGGGTTGCGTTTCGTTCTGATTTGATTCGATTCGATTCGATTCGTTGTTGCGGTTACTCCTTGTTTTGTATTCCTTCGGTGACTGGATTCAATTTCGATTCGTTAGGCACTCGGCAATCAGCAGTCAGCACGTTTTCGGATTTACTATCCCGTAGCTGCGCGTTCCCTACACGCTTGCTTGTCAGTTTCTAGAACTTACTGGCCATTTCTGAGTTTCTAACAAAGAGTCAGTTACCGGTAACCGATAAAACCCTTTATAGGCTGTCGGTATAGAAGTAATTTCTTTTTCCCACTTTTCTCCTTTGATGACTATTATTATTGTTTTTTATATCCAGACTTTCTTTGTTAGACGCCATCTCGATGACGTAATTAGGGATTTCTGCATTTCAAGTGAATTATGGATACACCAATCTATTAGAAAAAGATTATTAATAATTAATTGATTTTAAAATGTCCCTTATTCTTTGAGCGTTGGTTGTAAATAAAATATGGATCTTATTAATAATTAAGTTAGGATACTCATCTTTTTCACTTTTTATACGCAATTATAATAAATTGTATCACTTGATTAACACGTTAAGCGCCACTTTCCATTCAGGCCTCGCCGGTTATGCCAAATACAATAGTGCATAGCACTGCGAGTCACGCGGCCTGAATAGGTTGTCTCGCGAATTTAGCGTGGCGCTTAACGTGTTAAACAATTATTTTTTAAATAATTTGTTCAATTCTTAGTTGGTCGATGTCAAATAATTCTTTATTGTCCTTGGTTTCCTAATTCGGCCGGATTTATAATTATATAATTATTATACTTTTCGATCATTAACCCCTTGCACTACGCTCAAATTCGGAAGAAGCTGTGCCCAACTACACCTTGTAGTTAGTCGCGAAAAGAGCCGAAGTGGCGGGGCCCGAGTGTCGGAACTTGTGAAATTCAAATGAATTTGAAGAAAAACTTTTAAAAAGTATTTTAATTATTACATATGATTGCAATAAATTTTTAAAATACCACGAGTACGGCTCGTGATATTCAAGTTTGGCCTAAAATTTTCATCACGTGTCAGACTCGTGAAAATAGTGCAAGGTGTTATGCTGATACTCGTCAGTAATATTTGATATGATTTGCGTGATAATATAATTTCCCAGATTAATAATTACTTCATAATGCAAGTGACATTAGTTAATTTTATAAATAATGATCCATAATTTCATTTATTATGATGAAAATAGATCATGTAATTCATATATTATGTGAACGCTGTTGTATTGTATTATCGAGTTATTATGAATCCTTTTCATTATATTGTGTCTTTCTTTAGGATTCCTTTGGATTTGTTGAAATGTAAGTTTGTGGAATTCTCAACAAAGACAACAATTAGTTCCGAAAAGGGTTATGGTGTAGCGCTACAGGCTACATCAAGAATGTGCGCAATGAGTCGAAGCGTTGGAACCTTTTCTTTTGAATTTAAAATCGGCAGTACCGGCTTGGTCTCCAAAAAAAAAGGTCGCCATCTAAGAAACATTGTATTGAATAGAAATCTCTTTCTCTCAGTTGATCGTAGAATCATTTTTGTTGCTATTTGATTAAATACATTCTTTTGTTATATAAGCAAATAGTTATTCTCTTTTCATCCTCAACAAACGTTTCCTGCGAATGCTTCTTTATATTCAAGAAGAAGGCTCAAAAGGATTAAATTTCTTGGAATCGATTTATGATCTTATTATGATTCCGGTATATTACAATATAATTATTTTTTAGCTACAATGAAGCACATTTTTTTCTACATACGTTACTTTCATTATATCGCATTCTGTGCCGCGTGGGGCGTATACGACCCTCGCCAAACCTTCTATTTAGGTCATTTGAAATTTTTATTGTGAAACAAATAAATTGATCAACTGCGAATCTCTGTTTTTAATAGCGTGGGACGTATGTGTCCCATTCCTTGGAATTCAACTTCTCGCTTTGTTCTATACTATAACCTACTTCTATAATTTTATTTTACACTTTTTACTTAATTTCATATTCTTATTTTTATTTACATTTAGCATCTTGGAAATAAATCGGCCTTAAATTGTTTACTGCAAATGTAATTATTTAATTATAAAAATCATGTGTACTTCGATAGATACTAATAAATTTGAGCGAGCTACGATTTACGCAAATTTGAAGGAACGTAGTTTCGAAAAAAATGCGTTAAGGGGAGGTTTCCGTCGAGATGCATGAAACATGCGTAAAGTTCTGGAATTTTTTTAAAATACAAAATAAATACTTTTGGATATAGGTTTCAAAGTAATATATTCTTGTATAATTGGAAGTTAAATTTCAATTTTTTTTATGAAAAAAGAGTCCAAAATGGTGGCTCCAGCTCAGATCAAATAAATAAACAGCCTTGCTAGTTTATCTGACAATGAAACAAAAACGGATTTCGAATTATTAAAGTAATATAAAATTCTTATACAGAAAGAAAGGATGTGTGGGTCCATAAGTAAGGGATTTTGGCCCTAATAATTGTTAAAAATTATAATACCTCGGATTTATAAAATAATAATTTGTTTATTATTTTCAATCTTTTGTTGGAACGATATCAAGTCTTTTACAATCCCTTGTACTTATCAATACAATTACAAATTTGAAAATCCCCGTCTCACACACAACTTTTGAGATGGCGAATCGCTATAACCTACACATGTCTAATCGTAACCTAATGTTGGACGGGGAAATATTCAGGAAACAATGTATTTCTGTCGGCACTTATTAAATACTCTTTTGTTTACAATTTGATTAAGTTAAGATTCTGTGCAATTTCAATAATTATACATTCTCAGCTCCTACGTAGTTAGGACATTTTTTTTTGATCCTTTTAACATTAATGATCCATTGTTAGTGTAATTCTTTGTAATTGTGTTTACCAATAAAATGACGGTCCATAGCCTAATTTTTAATTCATGGAATAGACAAATTAGAAAAACATTTTGTAAGATTTGTACTTTGAGACAATTTAGGTAAGATTTATTTATTTAGAAAAATGAAAATCTTGGCACACATTATATTCTAATGAACAACAGCTGCCAATGATTTCAAATTTCTATGTTACATAAAAGTAAAAATTAATTTGGATCCTCAAATTTTGCTATTATAATTTTATTACAATATCGATGAATTTAATAGAATATTTCATCACTGATGAATCATTAGCTTTCATTGAATGTTGTTCGAAATGATTGAAGATTATTCTTATTGTATTAACACTTTACCGATCGCTAGCCTATTAATCGGCTTTTTGTTGCCATTGCTTAATAAATATAATTTAACATTGATATCATCGAGCGGCTGCTCGGAAGCGCGAATGCTGTTGAATCGCTAGCAGTCTGAAAAGTGTTAAGTAATTGATCAGCCATAGTAAAATAAAAATTGTTCCTTTCAGATGGTCAATGATTTTAAAACAAAATTATGCAACTGCAGATGCCAAAGATATCAAAGATTTTATGGTTCCCTTAGAAAACATAAGAAATTTTAGCATAATAGCACACGTGGATCATGGAAAGAGTACTTTGGCGGATCGGCTACTAGAGATAACTGGTGCTATTAAAGCAAATTCAGGAATGCAGGTCCTCGACAAACTGCAAGTTGAAAGAGAACGTGGAATTACAGTTAAAGCTCAGACAGCGTCTTTGAATTACACATACAAAGGAACAAATTATTTATTAAATCTTATCGATACTCCTGGCCATGTTGATTTTTCTCAAGAAGTTTATAGGTCTTTGGCTGCTTGTCAGGGTGTCATTTTGTTAATAGATGCCAACGATGGCGTTCAAGCTCAAACGGTTGCTAATTTTTATTTAGCCTTTGGGCTCGACTTGGTGATAATACCCGTCTTGAATAAAGTTGATCTAAAAAACGCCAATCCCGAGAGAGTACTCAAACAACTCAGCAACTTATTCGATATCGAACGGGAAGATGTTTTAAAGATTTCGGCTAAACACGGTACAAATGTCGACAAGGTTTTGGAAGCTATCGTCGAAAGAATTCCAGCTCCTAATACTTCAAGGGAAGGCCCCTTAAAAGCCCTCGTTTTTGATAGCTGGTATGATAAATACAAAGGAGCAACTTCGTTGGTGTACATCAATCAAGGATTTTTATCAGTAAAGCAACAAATTACTGCAGCACATACTGGAAAATCTTATCATGTGAAAGAATTATTCCTCCTTAGGCCGTATGAAGAATTAGTTCAAACTTTGTAAGAATACTGTCATGCATAATTGGATTCTATAAAAATCATTCAATGTGAATCATCATTCATACAAATTAATTATATTATTTTTTCCCCATTTTCTTGTAAAGGTATAGGGAAAATTATTGTTTATGAATTTCGAAAATATTCACAGAACAAGGTCAACCTTAACCTTTGTAACCTTTTAGATTTTATTAGGTAGTAAAAAATTCATTCCCTTTTTTTTCTCGACAATCGACTAAAGAATGGAACAAACATGTTAGAACCTAATATAAATGATCTCTCGAATAAATACATTCTCTTTAACGTTTTACTATTATTTGGTATTTTGTGTTTCTAGGTATGCGGGACAAGTCGGATGTGTTACTTGTAATATGAAAACGACAAAAGAAGCGCATATAGGTGACACTTACTTTCTCAAAAATGAACCAGTCGAACCATTGCCGGGGTTTCGACCAGCTAAAGCTATGATTTTTGCTGGTGTTTTTCCGATGGACCAGTCGCAGTATTTAGCCTTAAGAACTGCACTCGAAAAATTAATATTGAATGACAACGCTGTTTCAATTGTTGTTGAATCTAGGTAAATAATTCGAAGTTCCCCGTACGTATTAAATATAAATAGGAAAGCATCTTATAACTTCCTCTGGAGCAAAATTACATTTTTCAGACTTCAGAGGAAGCTCAATTAAAGTTTTCAAACTTTGGAGGAAAAAAGAGTACCTTTTGATTAATTTGGATTTGCAGTCCAGCGCTTGGTTTAGGATGGCGTTTAGGATTCTTAGGACTTTTACATATGGAAGTATTTATTCAACGTTTGGAGCAAGAGTTTAATGCTCAAGCTGTATTGACCGCCCCTGGAGTTACGTACAAAGCTAAAGTGTTTGGAAAAAAGAGTATTACTAAATATGGAGGGGAAATAATGACGTTTAGCAATCCAAGTGATTTCCCAGATCTTAGCATTGTAACCGAATTTTATGAGCCAATGGTTTTGGGAACAATCATAACTCCTGGTATGAACACATTTTAATGTTAATCTATGACATATTTTCAATTCTATGTGCCTTTAAATACCAGAATCTAATTTAATATTATTGCATTGGTTTTCAATTTCGTTTGATTTACTTTTAAATAAGTTACCTTTTTATATCGGCATAAAAAAGTGAAATAAATTAGAAATATTTCCTCAGAAACAAGAGAAAGTGTGAGCTTATTTGGGACTGTTCATTTATTAGTAATATGTTCACGGATACCATACAAAATTTGTATACCATAAAAATTCTGTTTTTTTTCTACTTTTTGACATAAAAATTGTTTCGCATAGCAATATATAGAACTGGTTCTACCCCGAAACATGTTTTTTTCTTTTTAGAGAAATATTTGGGAGACGTCATTGCCATCTGTTTGGAATGTCGAGGTGTTCAAAAAAGTATAAAATATATCGACAGCGACAGAATAATGATACAGTACCAGTTGCCATTGAATGAAATAGTTATGGATTTTCATGACACGTTGAAATCTGTGACATCTGGATATGCCAGCTTTGATTATGAGGACGCAGGATATGAAGTTTCACCAATTGTACAGGTAAACTGATCGATTACAAATTTTTTAAAAACTCTTGTTTATGTTTATGCAGTGAGAAAAATTAAGTTGAAATATTATACTGCCAGAATTTCATAATAATTTGAAATAATATCATTTTTAAAATGCATTGCAGTTGTACCGTCTATAATGGCATTTGTGATATTAAAAAAGTTGAAAGGATGTGGGTCCATAACGCGCGATTTTGGCGCTAATAATTGTTAAAAATTATAATACCTCGGATTTATATCAGAATAATCTTTTTAATAATTTCAAGGTTTTGTTGGAGCAATATTAAGTCTTTGTATTATTTTTTCAAAAAAATACCTTTTTTGGCACATTCAACCGCGTTTTTTAATATGAGCGCAATTGCGCACAACTTTTTTTTATGTGTGTTGTAAAAGACATCAAAACACATCATATATATATAAAAATGAAAATGTTGCGACTTTGTGCTCTCTTGGGGCCAAAAACCCGCCTTATTGGCCCTCATCCTTTATGTTATATGTTGTATTACATCGTTTGTTATTGTATGTCTAGATACAAATTTTATTAAATGGAAAGGCCGTTGAAGAACTGAGCACAGTAGCACATGCTTCAAAAGCTCGTGAATTGGGAAAACGAATGTGCACCAAACTTTTAGAGCTTCTACCGAGACAACAATTCCATATAGCCATTCAGGCAAAAGTTAGAGGAACAATTGTTGCGAGGGAGGACCTAAAGGCTTATAGAAAGGATGTTACTGCAAAATTGGTAAGATTTCTCATTAAGCAAAATTTGTGCAAATAAATATGATAATTTAAGGTTTTGAAAGAGAGAACAACTAAAGGAAGCTTAGAATCTAATATTAAATCTTCTGCAGCAGACAAAAACGTCAAATAGGAAAGAAAAGGATCTTCAAATTAGAGTCAGTTAACAAATAGTGTACTTCTTTTATTCCAGTATGGAGGAGATATTACAAGAAGGAAAAAGCTGTTGGCACAACAGACTGAAGGAAAGAAGAAGTTGAGGATGATTGGAAATATTTCTATTCCAAAAGAAACCTTCATTAATATACTTAAACGGCAATAGAATAAAAACTAATCTGTAAACTGAGCAGAGTGTTTCACTTTTAACAACTATTTCGTCGCCATATTTATTTTATGTAATTTATTCATATTTTTAAATTACTGGGATATCATATTTCAAGAGTGAAGTATAAATTCGTTTGGTTTTCTTTTTGAATTTGTTGGTTTCCATCGCTCAGAATACAAACAAATTACTTAATTTTTGAAGTTAAAGATTCTAAATTCGAATTTGGGCAAATTAAGTTTCGTTAAAGTTTCCTAAATTTCTTATTTTTCTTTAATTTTATGAATTCATTCATCCAACAAAGCAAAATCATGCAGAATATGACGAACCGTTCCTCGTACAAGGGGATAAAAAACGTAACAAATTATCGATATGAAACAAATATCATTAAAAAATTATTTTTTTGTAGCTTAAGGTATAAGTGAAGTTATATTAGAGATATAAGTCTCTATTTAATTAATAGTAACGAAGCAGATATATTCGAGTTCCACTAAATTTATTGCATTTAAGATTTTGTAACATAATTTTAAATTTAATCCCCCTCCCCCTCTCATTAAACCATTTACATTTGCGAAAATTACGCCATCTCCTTCATTTTTTTTTTCTTTCGATAAGAAAGGAATCCATTAGATGGCGCTAATTGTCAAAGAAGCATGCGCACTGAAAAGGAGTAGAACTGTGGAACGGAGTTGCCAGCCTTATAACATTGGATTTAGTACGAGCTACTGCGCATGCTTGGTTCCAGCGTAGGAATGTGTCAAGAAATGTTGAACCCGCCCCTTTAAAAATTATAAAGTTTATGCTCTTGATGACAGATTGCATGACAATGACGTACCTAAGCAAGATTTAACTTCGGAACCAGAGGCATAAACGTGTCACGGAACAAGTTTGATCCCCCACTTTTCGATCCAAGCGTTCCACCGCAGTGGTACAATATGGCATCGCTGCTGAGGAATAAGTTTACCGTGGGAAAGCGAAGGCCATATTGATTTTCGAAGCGATGAAACTCAGACGATACTCCATGCTTAGACGACAACGAGAGAGAGGTGTGGTTAATTTAGACGGAATGTGTTATTTCTGTTTGATAACTTTGTAAAAAGATTATTTATATACATGAAGATCGTCTTGAAAACGAAAAGTATGAAGAAAAATCAACCACGTATAACTTAAAAAAAATTTGGCTGCCGGAATTAAAAAAAAAAAGAAAACCCGGCAGCAAATTGAATATATGTATCAATGTGTTTGAATGTTTTTACGGTTAGGTTATACTTTGTTAAAGACCATCGGGTATTTATCATCTCTGTTGGTCTTTTTCCACATGTATTTTTATCATCATACAAAGTTGAACAGTTGCTACCGAAGGTAGCAAATGGAAGGAAAATAAAAGAAGGAAGATTGGTCAAATTTTTGTAAAAAGGGAGATAGAGGTTAAATCCGCGGAAGGGTTATTTTTGTTGTCATATTTCATAATGGAAGGTATCCAATTGATTGGAACAACATTCATGGAATGAGGAGTTCAATGAAGTTTTAGAAATGTTGAGAAAAAGCGTAACGTCGGAAATCACCAGAAAGGGAATTACTAAATAGTGCATTTGAAGAAAACAACGATATTAATATTTGTGGTGAATTGAATTTTCCGAATTTCAAACACGTTGATATTGCATACACAATACTTCATTTATACAATGAGTAGCTGGACCGAAAGGATGCACAGAAGAGCCGCTACCTTAGGAAATGTAGTGACCAGTTGTGGTCATCCTTCTCCAGTTCCACCTTATCCTCGAAGATTGGAAAAGTAAGTGAACATTTTGGATTTTTTAAATACGTCTATGGAATTGATGTTTCATTACAAATTAGTAATTGAAATTTTCCAATAATTTTGGAATTGCAAAATAGAAACTTGTGTCGACGCTTCTCCAAAGGCAAATTTGATTTCCTTAAGGTCAATGGTGTTTAATTGTCAAATTATTTTATGTCAGGATATTTGTATTTTTACTTCAATTTCGTAAATGATTTAATATAATTGTATCGTGTTGGTTTTTTTTTTAAACAAAACTTATAAATATTTCCTGTTTTCAAATTCTTTAAGAACCTGTCAAATGCTAATTAGGAAATAATTCAAAAACCTCAAGCAGTTTTTGAAATCGTGACACGGAATGTTTTTATAGAGACCATATTTATATCAAATTATTAACCCCATCTGGTAAAATGACGAGTCTAGCTCGACATTAGTTTTTCATGTCATACCGCACGTTTATGCGCTACACTCGTCATGCGACCAAAGTTACCGTTGAATATGATAATTAATTAAATGGTTATTTTATGCACAGTTTTTCATTATTAAATCATACCCGAAGAGGTTAAAAAAGCATGATAGAAAAAATCTACCGAAGCAGGAGGGCGTTATCTATAAAATTATTTACCTTGTACTATGTCTAATTCATCAAACTACTTTTATTAGAAGTTATGAATTATTTTGTGGTACTTTTCAAATAATAAACTTTTGGAAAGTGTTAATTCTAAAAATTTTAATTCCATGATTGAAACGAGTAACTTCAAAATTTTGTAGAGAAAGTAAAAGTTTCTTATATACTTTGTCTAAAAGGTACACCTTCTGCACATTTTTGCACAATGCACAGTTGGTATTTAGAAAACAATATTGATGTAGAAATTATTGAACGCACAACATGCATTTCAACTTGTTATAATTATAATAGGATTTTCATAAATGACGGAGAAATCTTTCATAATTACAATAAGTTGTGTCATAGAAATGTCGTAATTTCCGCCACAAATTGCGGCTGTCTTCGAATTGGTATTGCGGTACAGTACCTTCTGCTATAAAATTTTCAGTACTTACATATACGCATATCTTAAAATATAGTACAGTATTACTTTGCAATAATTGTAGTCGTATATGTCAATTGTGGCTTAATTAGAGGTGTGGTTTTATGAGAAAAAAGAAAATACAATTACTTTATTGGTTGTAGGTACTGCTATTTTCGTGTCATAGAAATTTATAAAGAGGGACTTACAGTAGATCCTTAGTACCAACTTTTTTTTATGAAATACTTTTCCGAAATGACATCGTCTACAATTCTGGGTATAGAAGGTTCGCATTCACAAAAATTTTGTCAGTTCAAAAACTGTATCATCTAGAAAATGCTTTGAAATTACAAAGGGAGGAAATAATATTAAAATTTAATCCCAAAAATTTGGTGTAATTTAGAAATTTATCTTTTTCCATATTAAAGGTCCCAAAAAATTGTATTTTTCATTGACCTTACTTTTTAAAAATTGACAGACTTATGAAATAACTGCTACAAAATTGTTCCTTATTTACAAAGAACTATTGCCACCAAAGACTAACTATTAAGTGTTAATAGCCCTGTTCATATTTGTCAGTAGCTTCCTAACTCAAATAAAGCTGTTGAAACTTAACGGTAAGAGAGAAAGTTATTATTGAAGCTGACAGTGCAGCAGAAAACAATAATACTGTTCTTACACAGTAATAACAAGATATCCGGGAAAAAGACTTACTATTGAAACTGTACAGTGTAGCCGAGAGCTATTAAGCGTTGAGTGAAGAAAATTAATCTTACTATCAATTATTAATAGTAAGGCATTAAAAGTAAAATATCATTATCAGAAATTATTATAATAATAAAAACGCAATAATTTTTTTTTGGATCTTGAAAGTCCAATAAAAGGTCCAAAACATCTTGAGACCTGTTTGTCGGTTGAAGTTACGAATATCGTAGTTAAAAGTACCGCAATCTCATATAACGGTTACATGAAATTGCAGTAACGTTCCAAAATATTTGTATTTTTATCACTACTTGTTACAATATGAGTAAATTTTACCTTCTTATGGGACATCTGCACTGAAATGCTTTAAATTTGCCAATTTAATCTGAAAATTTTAACTCCCCATAATATATGTGACAATTTTTTTTGTGAAAAAATTTGAAGATGTATTTTTTATAAATAAAAATTGTTAAACTGGACGTAGTCGTATTTCAATGTCTTTTAATAGTCTATTCATACTTTAAAGTACTAGTGAATACACTCTTGTTATTCTTTGGAGTGTATAACATATTTCTTAGACTCATCAATCGTAAGCTATTCACGGGTGTTTCACATGCTTTGATTAGAGTTAATTGATTGGAATTCCTCTAGTGTCAAGTATCAGTATATACTCCCACTGAGCACATTACATTTCCAAACCAGCAGAATTGATAATTATTACGTTTTTATTTAACAAACGCGTATAGACCTATTTTTAAGACAATACTTCCACCGACTCCGAGAACAAAATTGTTCAATTGCTAGTCAAAATAGGAAAGCATTAAAACATACACTAAACCCCAAATTCTTATAAATTTCTCTTCCTTTAAGAGGAAAAATTGTCAAAGGAACAGCGTCAAATTTGGTTAGAGTAACTAAACATTCATGAAATCTACGGAATTTGGTTCCGAGTACCTACATCGCAGGTTTTAATTCTACTTATACCATTTTGTATCATTTTGCGGATCACCGGTTGCAATCTTTCTGCTCCAATAAATTTAACATTGTGTCGAACATTTTAACTCAAACTTTAGGGTGATCGAAGTTAAATGAACTTTTTAATATACTGGCGAATGATTTGAGATTAGGGGTAGAATGGTAATTACTGTGAAGAGGTAAATTTATCGGTAGAAAAATTTTTAAGGTGTCTACTTGGTGTTCTGTAAAATAAGTAGATTTTAGAACATTTAAAAAAAGGGTTAATATTAGAATACGAAGAAGCAGCAAATGAAATTTTTAGCATATTTGAAAAAATATATTTCTATATTCTGAAAAAGTATATTTCGCTTTGTAAAAATTACTGGTGAAGATATGTTCACTTGCTATACATAAGTTATGATGTTTTAGGTATTTATTTTATTACCATACTTATTAACCCTTCGAGCCACATTGAATGTCCCAGAGACCCACCCACTTACATGCCATCAGTTTTTAATGTCTTATGAGGAGTAGATGACCAATGTTGCAACAATTATTTGTTTTATAGCTTCCTACAATTCCAGTTGGACAGAATAATAATTATTATTGGTAAATTCTTTGAACAATTATTCTTAATAATAAATAATGTTTATAAAATCTCATTTTTGATATTAAATTCATGACAAAGGGAATTATTCGCTATTTTTATCTCGAATTTTCTAGATCATTGGTTACAGATCTATTTTCCAGTTTCTATAAAAATTGAAAATTTTTCAAAATTTGAATTTTTAAAATGTAATACCAATTCGCAACTAGGGACCTCAAAAACTCCTAGATAAAAACCAGATTTTATGAAAAAGGGACGGATTGAAAAATCGTGGCTCAAATAATTAGGAATAGAAAAACGTTTAAAAAATAAATGATTAAAAACTACGAATGAACTTTAAAATCTACTACATTTCTTGGGTTTTCACATTCAATGGCTTTCGTTGAACTTTTCGTAGACAGTTATAATTTATCATATCTGTTAACATTTTCAGAGGTGATGTAGTTAGAAAGTGAAAATTTCATCAACACTCATGTACATTTTATGTAATAGGAATTCTACACATTTTTAGAATAGAGCCATTCCTAAATTGATTCAGAATGAATGGATTGAAAGTGGAAAAGTTGGAAATAACAAAGAAAAAATAAATTTTGGTTCCAAAAAAATCTCAATTTACGGGATTCAAAAAATTGACTCAATCATAAAACGTCATAAATTTTTATCGCAGTTTTTTGGCCATGTAATGCAACTGATAGCCAGTTTATAACTAAAAGGGTGAACATTCTATAACTATTTTCATGCAAAAGTTGTCTTAGACACAATTTTTGACTAAGTTTGTATGATATTCAAAAGTTTGAGTAAAGAAAATTTGCTTTACTTTACACTAATTGCACAATGTCAAAATTCCAGCTTCGAAACGCTTAGACTGTAACTTAAGAATGTGATTTATTTCGAACAGAAATCTAAAAAATTGATAAATTAAGCAGAATTTAGTTTTAGAAGTCATACGAAAATTTATCTTGTGCCCTACGTGGAATTCCTTATAGAATCTATTTTCTGTTTCTAATGTAATTTCGTCTTATAAGCCTGCATCTCACGAGCACAACACTCACAGCTGTGCACTCATTTCTCTGCAGGAGAATTTTTTAATAAATTAAGACCTTATTTTCGTTTTGTTTTATTTCAGTGGTGTTTACCCTTAAATAATCTTACTGTATATTCAAATAATTTACTTTTCGTATTTCTAATATACAATTTCTTATCACGTTTGTTTTCCAATTCCAATGTACTTCCTGTTACAAGTTTGTGTTTGGTAGACAAAGGCCGTGCAGCTGTTCACCCTTTTTCTTTTTACTAATAATCATTTAATTCTTTCATTGCCATCACATTTTGGTAAAATGTCGCCTGAAGAATTCTAAATTTTATTTATTTCCTCTAATTTTCCATTTCACATTGGAAAAGTCCAGTCGCACGTATTTTGTCCCTGGAGGTTGCTTTTTATAACAAACAACAGTTTTGTTTCGTCGTTTTTAATAGATTGGAGCGCAATTTCTTTGTTAGCATAGAAAAAAATTCACATATAATATTTGTAAATTTAGGATTCCTTAGCAAGCTTATTTTTCTAATTTCAACGTACTTCCGGTCAATAAATTTGTGTGTTGAAACGGATAAAACAATGCATCTTTCGTGTGATTCATTATTTGTTTGTTGAATATGACATGAAAAAATAAGGTACATTGTAGCGATATGATTCATATCAAGCAGTTTCAGTGAATGCACTTTTATGCTGCTGAATATGTATTGTGCATCTTATCGAAAAGTTTTATGACTCAACACAAGCCTTCATGTTCTAAAACAAATTACTTAGATAATTGGAATCCAGTAACAAATTTCGATCCTTTAAGGCTTCAAGTTTTGCCCAATTTATATGTAGATGTACTTCTTCTTAACATCCCTGCACTGGCAACAACCAAAATTTCAAGTTTATAAAAAAGACTGACTTTCTTTCCTTTTCTTTCAAATGCACTGAACAAAGTTACCTTGGATAGTCATCGCTATATCTTCTGGACGTGCATTTCTCACAAAATATATAACAAAATATCTAAATTATACCCATTGTATTGACTCTGTTTTGAAATATTTATGGTGCTACTAATTGTACAAACCTTTCGGCAAGAGTTGTACATGTTCATTATGAAAATTTGGTATTTCAACTTGTGTCGAGATATTATTATTACAAATAAATGATTAAAAATACTACCTATTATTATAAATTAGAATTATTAAAAACACTACCTAACCACCTTTTATAAATTTTAATATACATAAACAATAGCCGATCCAATTGTTCTACCATTCTGCAAGGGTGAAAATAGCTATACTAAAACTTGTTGAAGCAGGAAAACCGATACTGCTTATTCTGCTTGACACGACATTATTACCTGCGGTATATTGGTGTAGCCGTCCTCATATGGTTATTACAGCAAAATTTCTAGCTGTGGTTACGGCAGCTAGAGAACACGGTTGAATAAATTAGAATCATTGCTAGAGAGATTTCAAATCTAATTGAGAGTGCTAATTTTTAGATTTTTAGAAATCATTGTTCTTAATATAAACACGAAAAGGTAGTAAATGAAAGTAACCATAGATTATAATTTGTTTATTAAAGAATAGCACTGACGACATATATTACATATTTTCCAACATCATAATAATAGAATAGTAGAATGTGTAATTTTAATAATATCGCTATAAATATCCTTTATAAAGTGAAAAAATAATTTGCAAATCGTGAATTTTAGAAAAAGAATTCTGACAAAGAAATATACCATTATTTATTATACTTTCTGAAATGGCCTGGAAGAGTTCAATGTTTGTCTCCAGAAACTTTTTAAACTATGATAAAAAACAGAAGAGAATTAGTAGGATTTTCTCATTTTAATTTCTTCCAATGCCGAATGTCAATCGACCATAAATCCATTTTTGTACAATGTTTAAACAATCAGATCAAATTTTTTCAAATTCATATTATCCATTTTTTGACCTAATAACAAATGATGTTGAATAAATGTATGTGACAACGGAGCTTGAACTCATTACTACTATTAAATTATTTTATAGAGTGAAATTTGGAGTTCCATTGGACGAAGTCTGCAAAAATGATATTCCTGGCCCTTTACTGGTAAATGAAATATACTTTATGAGATGTGAAGGATATCGTCACAATTTTATATTAATAATGCTCATTTTTTTTATCAAATAGGTTCTCATCCTGAAACTCAACAAAGAAGCGCCCTTACGTAAAGACGTATTTCGTGCACCAGGTCACCAAGGAAATATGAAGAAATTAATTCATTTCCTTCAAACGGGACGATTGGTTAATATGGATAATTTTAGCGTTTATACGATAGCTAGTGTTCTGAAAAAGTTTCTGCGGAAAATACCTGGTGGTGTTTTCGGACGTGAGGGTGAACAACAACTTTTCACTGTCATTCAACTCGATAGTATAGAACAACAAAGGGACCAGATACATAAGTAATTAACTATTGATTATATTTATTGTTTTTAAGTATGAAGAAATTTTCAGTTTAAAAACCTGTAAAACTAAACATTTGTTTTACGTTTGTTACAATTATAATTTATAATTCGAGTTTAAGGTTTTCCTTAAAAAAAATTATTGTTACTTTCATTTTGAAAAATATATATAAAATTCCTGGTAAAAAAATACCTAAAGTTAGCCGGTTATTTCTAATCGTTAATGATTCGAAATTATGTAAAAAATAGAAGCCAGTTTATTTTTTAACAAAATAATTAGTAAATCGTACTTTAACTCCTTCTTTATATTCTCACAATTTGTTTCAAAAATATTTATCAAATTTTAACTACATTTCCACTAAAATTCTCTAAATATGATAAACTTGTTTTTTTAATATATGCATTAAAAAAAGGATTCAGAGAATTTTAAAATACTCAATGGCGAATAAATGTTCAACTTGATAAGAAAAAAAATAAGATAATTTTAAAGGGTAGTATGTCCTTGTTAAGACTTTTTTTTCTAAACAGACGTGCGAAATCTTGTTAAAAAATATTTGTTGGTTTGTTTCAGATTGATTACGTCTCTGCCAGTTTATACTCAACGATTGTTGGTATTACTATTTGGTACATTTAGAGTCGTAGCTGTAAACAGTGAGAGAGCTCGTACTGGAATGTCCAGTGAAGCTTTGGGGGTGTCTGTGGCACCATCCTTTTTTCAAAGTTGCGTTAGCGATGGAAAAACAGCGAAAATGGAAGATGTGCTTCGATTTAAGGTAATAATAATATCAACAGCTTTAATAATAACGATATACATTAAGTATCATAATTATTCTTAAATTTGTGGTTACACAAAATAATTTCTAATAATACTCCGTTAAAAGTTTTTGTACTAGCACAAATATCGATATTTATTTGCAGATATCGAGACCTAGTTACTAACAATAAGTCATGAATATATTTTTAATGTTGTGGTTGATTCTCTCTTTTTCCAAATTTCATCTTGCATGGGTGAGGTACATATTACCGATAATTAACGACTTTCAGTAATTATTGCTGTAATTACTGGTAGTTCTTAGTAATTGCCACTAGGTCACATAAATATTCTTAACTTTATTAAATATTTATAATAATATTTCCGATTTCAAAGATTTTCCAATTTGTCAAGAAAGACCATTTGAGAAACGGGAAGTAAAAAGTCGAACAATTTTTGCTTAAAAGTTCAGCCCGGAATAAATGTTATGTGTCTAATAGCACGTTGAGAACTGTTTTGTTGATAAGAACTTCAAATGCATCGGAAACAAATGTAAATTACGTGTAATTCACGTTTAACATGAATCCCGAGTTTAACTTTCTTAGCTACAATTGCAGTTTTACTGTTGGTAGCGTAACAGAAATTGACTACAATACTGGGTTTTTATAACCCTATTTCTTTATTTTTTTTTTTTGAGACCTTGTATAATATATTTTACTTACAATTGCTTTTTCTTAAAATTGCGATTTCGAATACATTTTTTAAAAAATCAATAAATATAATTTTCGAGGAACAGAATTTCAAAACTTGTATTAACAAAAATTATTATTCCAATTATTAGGTTGGTTATTAATCTGAATTTTTATTACTACTTTATTATTCAATTTTATACGTTGTTTTGATAGTTTGAAGATCTGATTAGTAGCAACAATCTTATCTCTTTCCGCGTTGTTAATTAATCAGATCTATCAACTATCAAAACAACAGATACAGTCGTAATCAATTTTCAGATCAATAACTAAATTAATAAATGGAATGATAATGTTTTTTAACGAAAATTTGGAATTATGTTCAACTAAAAATTATTGTATTAATAATCGAATAAAAATATTTTCGAAATTACTATTCTAATAAAAAATCTTAAATTATATAAAATACATCATACGAAGTCTCGGAAAAATCGAAGGATTATAATTAAATTGCTATCAGGACCAATTAAAAATCATTTCGTTAATAATGTGTAATAGTTAGTTTAATTATGCTTTTTTGAGTTGAAAATTTGTCATTTTCTCATTGTCAGAAATGTATTACCTTTATTTGTGCTACTAAATAAAGGTTTTCTACGCTTTATGTTACGGTAAAGGAGAAGTTGTGAGAACTATATGCGTATCTTAAATCAAACAAGCTTCCTAGCGTAAAGTACTGTTACACTTTCTCTCTGTATTTCCTAGTTGTCAGTCCTTTTGACGCATAAAACGCATATGAAAACAGTAAAATTTACAAATTGGAATCACTCATTGTTTCAAGGCATTAAAACTGTGGGTTCTTAATAATTCGTCGAATTGTAAATAAACCGATATGTGTCGACTGATAAATTAGTTGCATGAGCTATGTTCACTCTCACTTTGCTGAAATAGTTATGTGATCATTCGTATTCGTATGTTTTTTTTTCTTTTGCGCCACATTCACCATCAGGCGGAAGTCTCAGTAAGTTAACTATATACTAACATTATCACTTTCTATATTTATCATTTGAAAACTTAATATATTGTATAATTCTGGTAAGACATTTGTAATGTTATTTGAGAAGTATACGTAAATTGTGAAATTTCATTTGACAACAAATCTAAAATTCTTTAGTTTCATATCCGTTATCAATTTCTATCGATTTGGTATCTATTGACTTGATCACATTAACACGCTTCGTAGTACAGCCTCTTAATTCATTGTTACTTTATTTTGTTATGTTAAGTTTCAGTATTATGGATGAAAACTGTAATTTAAAAGAACAGCTATAACATTCGTAACTTCATTCATTTTTTCAGGTTGCAACTAAAGTGATGAAGTTTATGATAGATAATTTCGGTGTGTCGAATCTCTTTGGAAGGGAAAATTATGAATTTTACGCACGTATTACCGGTAGAATTTTGAAAGTCGAAGAGGATTGGATCTTCAGTTTTCGATATCCTCCAGATACTCTGGTATCCAGTAAGTATTTATACTTTGTTGCATAGAAAATTGCATTTTTAATTATGTAAATATTTTTAAAATTCAACTTATTGTTATATTTTACAACATAAACGTTTGTAAAATTTTCGTTTTTTTTACCCAGTTCAGATTGTCTAATATATTTACTGTTTCAAATGAATATTCTGAAAAACTCTGTACAGCAACGGAAAGTAGCTTAAATTTATTAATGGGAAATGTAGCAGCCTTGAGTTAAATAATTTTAACTAAATATCTCGATACAAAGAATAATACATAATTGTAATATATAATTTAATGATCCTCTTTCATTGCCATTTAATTTGAAAAAACTCATTTGAAATATTCTTACAATAAATCAAATTTCTTAGACAATATTGTTTAATTATGATTTGTATTTCAAGAAATAATTATTAGAATTGATTTTTTAATAAGAATTCATAGAAAATGTGTTCAATTCTAACAATCAAGAAAATAAATTGAACCAATAGTAGTTACATGTTTATTATAGAATTATTTTTTTAGAAATGATGTGTTCCATATTTGGAAAACCCATTGCAAATGACAATTATCCGCCCAAATTTGAGTAAGAACAAAACGATAAGAGACGCGTAACTTATCTTTACTCTATTGTTATTACAGGACAATTATCCCTCGAGGCTGAAAAGACTTGGTTACAATACGAATGTGATAAGTGGGGTTTAAAATTCAATCTCGAAGGTGAGTAAAGAAAGGAACGTTATTTATTATTAAAATCGTCGTTAAAAATATAGAATCTTAAAAAAATAAATAAATAAATGATACATCGGCAATTAAAATCTCAGTTTTAATTGAGCGTTATCGTGACTGAAACTGAGCCTGATCAGAATATGAAAGTGAATGGTGAAATTTAATATTGGCATATATGAAAATTATCTTTGATTTTCTATACCGTGAAATAAATTTGGAACTGTATTTCCATCGTAACTTTAGGATTTTTGATTTAATTATGAATTGAATGCCACGTAATTAATGGTACGATAACCGTTAATGGTATAAAGGAACAGTATCATGCCTATTACCAACCGGTAGACAAGTCTGATGTGAAAGGTTACCGTCATCCACATAATTAACTTCAAGTTCATCCAAAATTAAGTTAAATTAACAGAAGGGTATTACCTCGTGTACGAATTTATGGATAAAATTTATACAAAGTTAATTTCCGGGACGTGATCATTTAATATCATTTTAACGCACGTTTTTTTTTTTTAAACAAAATTGGTGGTAATCAATAATTTTGTTAAGATGTGGCAATCTTTATTTTATCATAAAGTTACAAAAATAATTTTAAAAAATTGGAATAAAAAAGAGCTTATAAAATAGAACATCTTCAAAAGAAATTTTGTTTATGCAAATACGAAAATGATAATTCTCTTTTTGTACAATCACAACTTTGTTGAGATGATTCTTTATTGTCGTGTTTATTGAATTATTTGTATAAAAAAAGATTGACTTGTGTGTGTACACTTTTGTCAGTAATAGTCGATCGAGTTAACTAAATTTAAAAATTCTATGGTATCTCAATTGCAGCAATGTCACATCAAGAAGAGTCACAATCAACACCAGCTCTAATCCACGTGCCAGAATCTCTAGATCTTACATCTTCTTTGGGAATGATTCCAGAAAATACATTATTCGAAAGTTACACTCGCCTCTCGGTCAGTTTAGAAGAAAATGGTTTATTTCAGGTAATTATGAATTTTCCAAAAAAAAAAACCAGCTGATAAAGTTAATAAATAAAACGGATTAAAGTGGTTTAATCATTGATTAAACCAGTGATAGTAAACAGTATGTAAGAAATGTCAATCAGAATTTATAACAATTTTTTAAAAGGACCCATTTGAAATAATTGGAATTTAAAAAATGTACAAGTCACAGTCGATCATATTAAAATATACGTGGAATTCGAAACATAATTTCATAATAATATTTTATGCATATTCGAAATGTTAAAATGATTAATATAACGTAAAGCTTTATAATTAAAAAAAAATTACTTTATAAATTCGAAAAAGATAGAATTTGAAAAGTAGATTTTTAGCTGCAACATTAATTAAGCGCAAAAATTTCTTTCAACATTTCTTAACAGAATAATAATAATTTTAGGCATCTAGTCGCTCGTCGAGTAACGGTAGCCATCATTCAAGGCATGCTGATATGACTTTAGATGAATTAAGAGCGGTTAACCGTTACGCGGAAAGTACCAAGAGTCTCAGCTATCTACCACAGGTAGGCGTAGGGGAGGCTTAGAAAACATAATTAAAAATTCATTTTTCGGTATACGACGCTCCTTGTCGCATCCAGTAACGTAACAATTAAAAACCATATGTATGTATAAATCACTGACACGCATACACATAGGCACACATTCATGTTACATTTTATTTTGCATGTTTCAACCTAGAATGTAATTTCAATGCAATCGAAGTTGCTCAAATAGTTTTGTAGAAGTTGTCTTTTCTGTTTTTGACAAAGGGTATATATATATATATATGCATACAATTTACGAACATTTATAGAATATTTCATTTATACAAGAGTTACATGATTTTGGCTTTTAATATTCGATGTGCCTAGTGTATGTATATCCTACTTGTAGAATTAAATTAAATTATAAACAATATAGGTTTTTACCTTTACCTTCAGTAGAATAAAAGCAGTATCTGAAAAACGAATCAGACGAACGAACGATTTCGAGAATTTTATATTTAAAATTAGGATTTAGAAGCTACAAACTTGTACCGTAAATTAACAAAGGATTTCCTTGTTAGGTTGCTGTTCTTTCGTAAATCGTTATGTTACACGTTTAAAATTATTTCCTTGTTAACACCGCAAAATTTTATGATCACAAATTGTATAGAAAATTTATTAGGAATAATGTCCTTAATGTAGTGTCTTTGATTCTCCAGTTTTGTTCTTTTGAAACATTATTTAACAAAGTAGCAACGTTACTAAGGGTTCCCAAACAGAAGATAAGAGATTTCGGTAAAAAAAAAATCGTATGTCAAATTTGTTTTTGAGTATTGAGTTTGTAATGTACTGAATTACTAAAAAGATAAACTACTTTAAAGTATTAAATTGGGAGTTCTAGGAATTCTTCATTTTGTTATTTATAATCTTTTTAAATTGCAAATCGGTTAATGTTATGAGTAATATTAGGTATCACAGTATACGAATTCTCAATCACTCAAGTATTTGGAAATTAATCCTCACCGTTTTTCGAAAAATATTCTATTATCTAAAATAAGAAATTCGAAAATTGGCACTTCAAAAATGAAAAAATACCCAAAATTAGATTTTAAAGTACTTATTTAATTTTCTTTAGCGCAATTAATAATTTCGCCATTTTCTACATTTAACTCACTCCGCCAATGTTCGCTTCATCACCAAGACAATTGCCATAAATATTACCAACTATTTCGGTAGCGCGTACAATCGAAAATCATAAAAAAGGATACTAGATATATTAATTTGTAATTTTTGTTAACACGAGCGTATTTGTTATCAAAAGTGCTAGATCTGATTTTTCACCTTTGTTGTCGTTTATATGTAGTTTCGTTGTAAACAATATTTATAGAACAATATCATGTATATCACGAGAAGTATTTAATATAGCATTTCTGCATCGTATAAATTAATTACTTGTTGTTCCTTTTTTTATTTTCATAAATGCACCATACGTTGCTTTGTCATATCATTAATTGCATCCACGATTTACATTTTCCGGCATGCTTTGTGTGTTTTTTTTCCTTAGAATTTCAAGTTGCATTTACGTTTAAAAAAACTTTTCTCGTTTAAAAGTTAACTGACAGTGTAGATATATTGGATAGATCTTCATCATAATGATCGCCATCGATTTTTAATTACTTCTGACATTTACGAACGGAAAATTTGGATTTTCAAAGCAGCATTAATGATCGCAATACATTTTCGAAAAATTTCGTATTTCAATCTAAATTTGAATTGTATGACTTGAAATCGTATTTTATTGCTACTCAATTTCATAACATATATTCGTGATAATTTCCATCAGGGGCTGCTGCTGCTGACTACTCTTCGGATTTTGATGTCTTTAAAATTCTTATTGTTTTCAAATATTTTTTATCGAAATTTTCGTAATATTATCCAGAGAAATTATACGAACGCGTTTCAATGATAGAACGTAATTTCGATATTTTGTCTGCGTCGGTTTCTTCCTCTTTTTGGAAGCTAGACAATTTATATAATAATTATTTTTTCAATAAGCCATGGCGAAAATTTAAAAAATCGAGGTGATCGTTATGACGTGGAACCAGTGGGTGGAAAATGCTGTAAATGTGCTGGTACGGGTGCTCAGATTATTTTTGATACCATGTATATCGCAAATGAGTAAGGGAAATTATTTTTCTGCCTTTTCGCAAATTTAAATTTTAAAGTAATGACAGCTTTTCGCGAGTGTAACCGAAAATCATATATTTCAAGTATACAAATCATAAATTGAAGTATAGTTTTTAAATCAGGTACATGAAAGACAAACGGCACGTATGAGAACAAGATCAGAATGGTTTTTAACTCCTGTAGGCGAAAGACTGACAAGCACCGATAGTGATCCAACTGCGATGCACATTTTACGAGGTTCGAACAGATCGTCTTCGGGAAACATTGGTAAAATACGTAAAATAATTAATTGTATATTTATGTGTTTTAGTCATTCCATCTTTTCCTAAATTGAAACTTTTACTTTATATCATGACCATTTCAAGCAGTGGCGTGAACTTCAAACGAACAATGTATTTATAAAATATGTTTTTCGTTCGATCTCAATTAAGTTGCAATTTTACTTTTTTAATTCAAACGTCAAATTACAAACCTCATAGCTTTCTAATAAGCCTTCACATTAATTTATCAACGTAAAAATACGCTTTTATCTGAATTTATTTAGAAATAAATCTGTTGCTGCTAATTACTGCAAACTATTGGTGCAATTTAAAAAATGAACAATTTGTTGCTTTAATAATATATAATATATTAATATAATAGTTAATATAGTATATAATGTATATGTAATTTCAATATACTTTTATAATATATTAACATCTATTAATATATGATCATGAATGACCAGATATCTATGATAAAGTATAATTATTATAAATATAATTTATATAAAACATTTAAAGAATTTACGCGTTTAGTTCAAAATTGTTATTTTAACAGCCATTGAACTATTGCAGTTTTGGAATCTCGATAAAAGTAGTGGATTTTTTATTACTCAAATAAGTTAATTAATTTTCTTAACAGAGATTTAACGCTTATTCTATATTATAGCCACAGGTTTGAGTGCAAGCGCAGAATCTGTAAAACGTCCAAGCTTGCGTCGAACGTCATCTCGAGAGAAATCAAGATTACATCGGAGTTCATCGCGTAGAAATAAGGAAAACGGAGCCAAAGGACGTTCATCCGACACGTGTAAATCACGATCAATGGAAACTGTAAAGGCAAAAGCAGTAAGAGTAGCAATCGATCAATCTGCCGATAAGATTTTCAAAACTAGCGATGAGGTTTTAAATGAAAGTAAAGAACACCATTTAACATCAACTGATGTCTCGATTAGACCTCAAGATTGTACAGAAATGGACGTACAAACATTTCATGTCACGCTAACATACAAACCAAGAATTTAAAGCGGTGTGTTCGTAATTGTAATTGTCAGTATTGAACGAATTTTTTATTAAATGAAAAAAAGATTTTAATGGTTTTTAAGGAAATTAGAATTTTAGACTTGATCTCTGGACGTACAAATTATTGAAGTAATCTTGTTTTCTCTTCTAAAATGAATTTTCACGATACGATTCTTAATCCCTCCAATTTAAGGATAACTTGAATATCTTTCTGGCACCTACTTTTAAATTAAAATGTTTCAATTGGTGCATCAATGAACTTTCGGACATTTCTACAATTCTTAAAGCTATAGATTTAGCAATTCGCAAACTGTAAGGCAAAAATCGAAATTCAGGAATTTTTAAATTTTCTTTCAAAAAACATCTCATTGGATACTTCAAATTTTAATGCAACTGTAATAGTCGAACGTAGCGTGTAGCACCTAGAAAATGAACTTTTCTATGGAATTTAAATTAGAAATTTTACAAAATTCAAGTTTAAAGAAAATATTCTTAAACCCGAAAAGCTTTTACCAGAAATCATACTTCAAAATAATTGAGAAGTATTCCGCTGAGGATGCCATGGTCTCTAAACCTAAAGTTCGGAATTTGAAAAATACATACTTGAGATAACGAGTAAAAACGTAAATCATAAAATAGAAAATAGAAATGTTCGAAAATGTCAATATTATTATACAAAATTAAAGGGCTTTGATTTGGTGTCACGAATGCTATTCAAATGACTGAGAAACAACAAATAATAAAAAAAAAAATAAAAAGGAAAACGTGAAAACATATTATACACTGATGATTAAGCTACTAAACTTAGCCTACGTCCAACGCAACAGTTTTTCATAAGGGTTATTAATTAATATATACACAAACGTATTTACACTTATAATATTCTAAAATGAGAGAAAAAACAAAGGATTTAAGCATTTTCATGAACAATTTAAATATTATTGAATGATTAATTAACGAAATCAGTAACTTATATTTATTCGATATGAAAAGACAACGTGCACAAATACTATTATTAATAACTTAAAAAAAGTCTTGCCAAAGTCCTTCCTTTTTATGACTAACCTAAATATATACTGTACCGATATACCTTACCGATAAATCTTTCTAAAAATTAGAAGGTACAACGCTAGAGTTTATTTAGAAAATTGTTTTCACTATCTGCGATTTTACAGCAACTATAATTTAACGCGTTTTTTCACTTATATCTATATTTACGAATTTTCTTCCTGTAACTATTTCAATAGCATTTTAAGGATGTCCGCAAATGGACGTACTATTTGAAGTGCATATACATATATATTTCTTGCATTTAATCTTTTCATTCCACTTTCTGTTATTTTACTATAACAATTAATGTCGAAAGCAAAATTCAAATTTTTAAACTTGTAATTTTGAATATTTTCAAACGATAGACTTTGTACTCTTTACAAAATCGAAATCATCCAAATTCCAAAACCTCAAATTGAGAAATTTAAGGTTGCAAGTTCCGTTCGAAGTGGAAACATTTTCATTATCTTAATTCAGTTGTTTCTTCTCAATAAGTATTTATAGCAAATAACTCGTATCAATGATGGAACGTTTGCTCTTTTCAACGAAAATTAGTTAATGAATTCCATTACTAAGTCCGAAGCAGAAAATTTTGACATTTAATATAAAATAATCTTGCCGTTCAACAGTTTCAAGTTTAGAACTTTGGAGAGAAAAAAATTCTAATCACGGTGCCATTCCAAAATGCATTTATCTATTCACATCCTTTGTTAGCAGCTTTTTTAAATGTTTATAAATAGTGTATATTTTAACTAGTAGCTTTTTCTTTACTATTACATATTGTCTTCACCAATTTCCAGAAAGTGAAAAATATGGCTCTCTGTCTTCTCTATCTCATAGCTTTTCTCCTTACGATTAAACGAATATTTTGTTTTCGCTAAAAATGTGTTAAAGTTTTCAACTAAAATAGTATTAAAAAAAGGTGTTCCATAGCGAAAGTGGTTACGCAACAGTGTAGCACAACTGTTTTTGGAAATAAGGCATATTTAATATATGTTGCAAATGAAGAGAAAGCGTTTATGTATACGGCTACGAAGTAAAAAAGAATCATTGTTGATTCGATGCAAGTTAAGGCAATGACGATGCATCTTTTATAAAAATCCTTATCCACCTCTTTTTCTTTAACCAGATTCTAAATGGAAAGAATTCGTTTTTTTTTAAACCAAATTATTAATTAGAAAAAACAAATTCAAATGGATACGTATGTTAATTTACTTTTTAGTTTCGTCGTCCCACCAATTTTTTTGCGAAATTCTTTTTACTACATTTTACTGCAAAGGTGATTCTTGTTTAAGAAATTCATGGTGTTTTTGATTGTATAACATTTTTTTATAAAACATTTCACGAGTTTCGTTAGAAAAACTAATATATACAAAACTAAATTATTTTAGATTCGTAATTATAATAAATTAATTTATTATGTATTATATTTGGATTTTTAACTCCCAATTTAAATGAAAGAAGAAAAAAAAACGAATGAAGAACAAAAATATTGAAAACTTGAACTGAAAAAAATAGGTTACGATATGATTGGTTTTAAGATTTAATCAAATTTCTATTTATTATCTCGCTTATTTAAAACGAATCGCTAAAACCAAAGACGAGAAAAGGAAATAAAAGAGGCGATAACACATTTCATGAAGATAATGACCATCAAATTTCTGTTTACTTTTATTATTATTATTATTATTATTATTATTATTATTATTATTATTATTATTATTATTATGACGAGTAACAATAATGTTCATATAATTTTTCAATTTTCCTTTTCTTCCATGTACTACCTTCTAGGGTATATTTGCATATCATTAGATTTAGAAATCTACGGAAAGAGCAGAATGAAGATTTCGTTGATATTTTGTAGCATATGACCAAGTGCACGCAAAACGTTAAATATTGAAACAGTCAAACGGTTTTTGTTATTTAATTGTCTTGCAACGCATTTAAGATTAATTAGATAGATTGCCAACTCTTTATTGCCCATTTGGTTTCAAACCATTTTTCCTATTTAGTATGTAAACGAAGATTTCGTGCGATTTATTTATTCTTTAAGATACAAATTTGCCAAACGCCAAAACTGATGAATTCATTCTATCAAGTGAATGATAATTTCTATCGACAAGAAAATGAGTAAATGATAATTATATCGATTGTAAGTCCTGTCCTTAGATAGACTGATAGTTATATATCTCGAGAATGGGAGAAAGAAATGGAAATAAATATTTGAAAAGGCATGTAAAAATTGTTTCATTTCTTTTTCCATTTTTCCAAGGACAAGCTTTGATACACCTGTACTTTTAATTAATTAATACTATATTATAATCATATAGTTGTTACTGAATAATATATTGCGAAGATGCATTCGACAATTGCGACAGAAAATTTATAAAAAGAGTTCACCGCCTTTTTCAATTGTACGAGAAAATTGAGTTGACAAATTCGACTTGGATAAATAAAATTTCACCAATTAATAATAACAAGAACGATTTCGGACGTAAACGTCACTTGTTGAATTGACATTTTTCGTTTGGAAAAGTCCTTTCGCTTTTTTATACACGTACATTCTACAACAGAAATTTGTATACATTATAAAAATGTGATGTGCGGTAGAGAAAAAAAAATATATATATACACTCGGAAAGACACTGAGAAACTGCATATTATTTTTTAAAAATGCAGATTTTGGATGTGAGCTTAAAAAGACCCGTGGTCCAAAAAAATTTATATGCCAAAATAGTGCAAGGAAAAATGAAAAATAATACCCAATTCTGTCGTATACGGTTATTATGAATTAGTGAGTGCAAAAGCCTTTATGTAGAAAAATGTTTACTTGGTGAATCATAATTATGTATGCTGTTTATTCTTCCTTCATTCCAGAAATAATAGTGGTAATAACGAAATAAATTAATAATAGTTCTGACATTTAATAGAGTAAACGTTTTTCTCTGTACAGAGTATGGTCGAATATAGTATTTCCTGGTGAGTTATATAATGCAAATGATATATTGTGACAAAAAGTAACGTTAATTCTTTTGTTACTATTGTGTATTTATTCCGAATGATATTCTCATGAATAAAAAATCAGTGTAGTCATGTTGGATTTTTCTTTTTATCATCAATTGTTTATAACATCTCTGTAGAATAAACTTTCTTTTTTAACACTCTCTTAATATTTTTGGGAACCATCGTTTTTTACAAGTATTGATAAAACTTTCGATGAAGCGATTTTTATCAGCAATATAATTTATATGGTTTTATATATATAAATTAAATTAATGTATGTAAAAATTAAGTTTATTTTCACATGGTAGATTAGTATATTAATTTTAAGAATTAAAAAAATAACATTTAAATTGTTTTTATGAAAAAAATTATTGTAATTAATTTAATAATATTAATTTCAACAATTCAACTTTTCCCTTATTTTAACAAGATATTTCGCCACCAAATGATGCGACCCCATTTTGTTTTGTATAACCCACCAAACTGCTGTATTTTGCTTACATCCTGTATCAACGTATATTTCTTGAGAATAAGCTAGAATAAGATACCGTCCCTCCACTAAATAAAACTGAGTATCCTAATTGCACATCTAAATCTAAAATCATAGAACCTCCCGTATCGTACAATAAACATGAGATTCCTCCCGATAATAACCTAGGAATGGCGTGACCCTTCAGATGTCATATCTTGTATGATAATTGCATATTTCTTTTGCATGCCGACAACTTTCACCCCCATGAACTACCCCTCCAATGTATCTTTTCTGAGCCTTCCTCCACGTTTTCCTAAAAACCCAAGCCAGAGAATTTTGCGACTTCCGACTATGAGCAACTTCTCTCCAATAGAACATAAAATTGTGTAGAGTACAAGTTCAGCTCTAGATATAGTGTATTTTATATATATGTTGTAACGAGTGTGTTTGTGTGTGTGTGTGTTTTATAAAATAAATAGTTATTTTATCCCACAAACCACATCGAACTTATTTCTCTACGGGAATCCAACAATTTGACAGATCCCGATAAGATTATTTTCTGCCTTTTGAATGTTTCACTTTGTGGCGGGTAAAATAGTAGCCATTGAACGAGGCGCATGCGCAGACCGAGACTGACATTTGGCGTGGTTTGAGATTCAGAAGCGCCATCCTTTTTACGGAATCGTGTGTTGTATATCCTTTAGTTCGTAAGAAAGCTTCGTAGGGTACGTAGGGGAAGAAGTGATATTTGTTTACGAACTTCCGTGCTGTATGTGTACACAAACTTATGCATATATATGTATACATACTTGCGAAGTGAGTACAAAGTGCGAGTTAGTGATGGTTTTCAAAAGAATTTAGACTCTCGTAACCAAATGCGAATCCGCGGTAAAGAAAGCACGATGTGATTACAGTTAGTGGGATACTATTGCAAGTGAAATCCTATTTCTTTTTATATGAAACATTTGAGATGATAGTGCGTGAAGAGAAAAAGATTCGAGCTTTCGACTCCACGCGACAGGTGGCTCTACCTTCGATAGCCACCCCGCGGTGCAACAACCCTCCTGTTTTTTATTATTGTTGCAATACAAAAGTCCACAAGAATCAATGAATTGTAGGTTAGGTTTCAAATATATCTCAAGGAAAGGATTCAATTTCTATGGATGCCCTAGGATGGCTTTGGATACGCTGTTCCAGACTATCCTGGTATTTTATACTTTATCCGACGTCGCCCTTTGCCATGGTAAGTAATTCATCATTTTTCTTTTTAATTTTCAATTGCAATTTTCTCTTTTTTATCTTTCTATTCGAAAACCATTTTTGGCAGCAACAAATTTTAATTGTTTATTTATTAATTTCATATGTCTTTTTACGACAACATTTTAAATCCATTGGACAATTTATGTTTCCTGTCATTTCCCTAGTTTGCCAAAAATGCAATTTTGTTCATTCAAAAATTGCAAAAGAGAAAACTGGTTTCTCAAGCGAATCCTTTTGATAATCAGGTATTTTTTACGAGATGGTAAAAAAATTGTTGAAATACCGAACTGCTTTGATCTAAATTTTCAATAAAGGAACAATAATGTAGGTAGAAGCGAAAACAGTATTTATTATTATATACTCCCTCTGTCCCATAATACTTGATAGTTTTCGTTTCAGAAAAAAGGCGAAAAGGGACAGAGGGAGTATATATATTTTTATAAACAGGAAGCGGTTCCTTTTAGTTTCATTCAGTATTTCTGCAGCACCTATCGATAACGTTTAGTAAGATTTCTCAAAGTAAATTCTGTCAAAAAGTATTTTTTGAGAATATATAAAATTTCTGAGACCACAAATGTATCATTTCGGTTTTTTTCTGTTTCCATTTCTCTTTTGAGGCTCTAATATGACACAACCCTTCGCACATCATTTATATTACATAGGGATAGAAGAAAAAATTATTTAGTATTATTATTTATAAATGATATTTTTGCTATATTTTGTTGCTAAATAATTTGTTGCTATATTTCGAGCATTTTCTACTTATGTCTTCTTTTATTTTGTTTATGACATTTCTGTCTATTTTATTAATGATATATAAACGATAAACTAGAATGCCACATTTCTAAACATATGTATAAGAAAACATTCAAATCACAAACTAGTTCAATGTTGCCCTTTTCTGCACTCACGTTGTTCTTAAAATTTTACTAAATACATTGTTGATCATTAATCTGTAAACCCAAAGAATTAACAAAATGATTAAAATGTTTTTAATTGGTTTTCATTCCCTAGGGTTTTTCTTTATAAGTTCAAATATTTTTTTCTCTGTTCCAGTCTAAATTGATTAAGGTTCGGTTAATAGGTTTACCATAAACAAGAAGGGACGCAAACTCACATATTTTCAAGACATTTATGGTCATATCTGATTATGAGAACTTTTCCTTTTATTAAACTTAAACTTAAATTCATTATAATAAATTTCAAAGTGGATAGGTTATTTCATTGTAATTTCGACGTTATAAAACACATTCAGATCCTGTTATTTCCATATGTAACTAAGTAATTGACAGTTGCCAAAATGCAATTATAAAGACTTTTGTGCTGGGGAGGTTAACTATTTGCGGTTACTTGGTACACTATCGTAGGAAAAATTTGCCGTTACTTGGTGCACCATCACAGATTTTTCCTTGTTAGTGCGACATTAACCACTTCTTCCTGTGATAAGGTTTTCCCTTGTTAGTGTCGCGCTAACAAGAAAAACCGTATCACCAGAAAAGCCTGTAATAGTGCATCACAGGAAAAAGTTACTAGAACTTAGTGCGTCTATCTGAATATCCTTTTTGTGCTTACCTTCACTTCAGGTCCAATAAATTTTCTTCACTTTACAAATTCGATCAATAGTGAGTCTAGATTTCATCGATATCACAAGAATATCCCAGATTAAAATGAAAAAATCTGGAAATCTCTACGGATGCAGTTACGAACTATAACTGTAATCGAACTGATTGTATTGGAAATACTTTTTTCTTCTTAAAACCGTTCTTCCACATGTTCATGAGCATCTCCCTGTTAGTAGTGTCTAAGAAAATAAAAATGAGAAGAAAAAGATAACAGTCCATGTGTTCTTTTAATCATGACTCTCGCAGGAGATGTGAGAAACTTTTAAAGAGGGTACATATAAATTTAAAAAATCAAGAAAAAGATCTGTAGGATCCTTCCGAGTGTTCGTTTTACTCATTAACGCCTAGAGCAAATAGTAAAAATAACGAAATCGAATTTAAAAAAATATATAATTGTGAAAGTTGCGACATCCTTCGTTTTCCTTCAGCTTTTTTTTAAAAATTAAATATACTACACATTCGACGTTAAATAGAAAGCGTTGGAAATAAAATGAGGAGAAAAAAATCAGCAAAATGGAACTGGTAAAATTGCTCTCCCTCTTGCGAACATCATCACCGCCAAGAAAATCCCGGCCTCGTTAGTTTCACGTAACATTAAGAGTCATTGGTGAAGGACTCGGCATTTTTCCCTGTGTATTTATTTAGTCTAATGGTCTCTGGGAATGTGGATAAATATTTTCCACACAAGTACATATATATTTCGAAAAAAAGACAAGCATAAAAACACGCTACAGAATGAAATACCTGGAAATTGAGAAGTCATTTGGCATTTGCCCTTTTTATGAAGCTCGAGCTTTCATTTTACAGTTTTCTAGCTGCCATTTCTATGGTAAATAACAATTTATAGTCAGATCGTGTACAACGAAAAATATAAAGGCACCAAATATTTAATTTCTAGCTGACTTAATCATGAATGTAGTTAAAATTACTATAAATATAATGGTTGATGCCTTATTTAACTACAGCGATGGTTAAGATTTCCATAATTTTTTAAGCGATTCTTTGAAATAATTCAGGAATAGACAAACTTTAACCAACAGAATTAGGATACTATTAGGTCGAGTCGTAAGTAACTTCCGTTTTCTTACCAGATATCTATAGCTTGCGTCGGAAGTTATTTATGACTCGACCTAATAAGTATTTTTATAATTAATTTTATACATTTCTAAGACAGTTTACAAAATGTTGAATTTTACAATTCTCCAAGTAGGTTCTAAAATGTTTTTGCAGAATGATTTCTAGTTTTAAATGAATTTTCAATTGATTAGTTCTAGAATTACAATATGTAAAAAGGAGATATAATATTTATTTCTATGAGTATTATCAATATTGAAAATATTATAGATATTTTTCAAAATATTTATGATTCATAAAAAAGATTGTGACATTAAAAATAATAGAAAAATTATAATTGCAATATTTAGAAAACAGAGTTTTTGTTACAACCATTTCACAACTAATGTAATATTTTGAGTTTGGATTTATTATAAGCTGTTAGAATCTACGTATTTAGTTGTAATACTCTAATATTGGACATCTTCTTCTTCTTTTTGCTAAATTTTAGATTTTATTTCTAAAAATTAGGAAACTACATATGTTTTCCTATTTTTATAAATTTTTGTATACTGGATAACATCCTGTTTTCAGGATGAATACAAAAAACTTCGCAATTGTACAAAAATAAGATTCAACCTTTCAGAGTCACTACTTTTTGCTGATTGTCTGCACGTTACATGTGTTTCCGCCCTCGCGAAGGCTTTCTTCGGTGTAAAAACGTTCTTTTAGTTTCTGACATATGCTAACTAAGTGTATTTCATTTCTTATTACACTGGAAAAAGATGGCACTTGTTATTCGAACTGTAAATCCATAAACTTTGAGCCCGTTCTTCGATCGAAGTTTGATTTTACTGTATTTTTTATTTTTGCTCAAGAATTTATTGATATTATCAACAATTCTCTTTGTGTGAAAACTAAATGCGGATTTACATTAGGAAAAACTATATATTGCAATCACAATATTTTCTTGTACCTGCTGCATCTCTATTTTGCCCCATGATACCTCATGGGCATAAATAAACCAAATTCTTGTATTCCTTGGTTGGTTGATCATAAATTTATCCTTTATTTTCCTTTGTTTTATTGTTCAACCGATAATTGTAATTTTCATTATTTATACGTATCAATCCTCTTTTGCAGATTCTCTTCAGAAAAAGGTTTATCCGTTGATTTCGTTATAAAATATAAATCGACGGATAATATAATTTTCGAAATGAATAACATGACATTGTAAATATTGAAATTAAATAAAATCCTCATTTTCATTTTTAAATAAATAAATAAAGAAATATCGATTTTAGTTTTCACTCTGCAACTTTCGAAACTTAACCTTTACATTTGGTTGCAGAGATCTTTTGAACTTGAACTCCCTCTACATTCGAAACCGTGCGTGTAGAGTTTTTTGTCCCGAACCAATTCTCCCACGAAATTAATAGATCATATTTTTCAAAAGTTCTTTTCCATCTTTTTTCGCCTCTTTTGGAGAAGTGATTTTTAAACAACAACGAATTTGTATAGAGATGCTACGCTAGAATGCACAGTCCCGTTTGGTTTTTGATCGTGCTAGGTAAGCAAGTGGTGCTCATGCACATGGAAACATTATTTATATTGTAGCTTGTTAGAAAGTAAAGAGGAAGGACCAGAAGGACAGAGAAAACAGAAGAAGGGATACAAAGAGAAGAGAAAGAGAGAGAAGGTTTACATTCCTGAGGTTTGGTCTGGTGCTTCGGCTTCAGTTGTGCTATAGAAAACCTTAGCGTAGAATTATGTATTATGTTTTCCTCTTTCTCTTTTTCGTTTTTTCTCTTCTTTTCTTCTCTCTTCCTTTTTTCCCATTTTTCTGAAACGCACCTTTTGCTATGCGCAATGCATTCTCCGCAAAAGCGTTATCGAAAATGTCATTAAATAAATTGTGAGCGTGCAGAATATATTTCTGTATTGTAATAATAATATTTCACGTATTTCGAAACATTTGAAAAGGCCAAATCTCAAAAAAGTGATTTATTATTTATTCCAGCGTAAGGTTTTGCTTTGATTTTTCAAACCAATGACGAGCTAGAGTCGTCATTTTACCGAAAGGGGTTAACGAAGCATTCTAGGGTTTTTCTAGTATTTTTCTTTCCCCCACTTATTTAGAAAAAAATCTCCACCTTTCAGGAAAATAAATTTGTTTTAGTTTTGAAGGAATTCTCATTTCCTTCATGAACAGCAGTTTGTTAGGGTGCCGCTGCAGTTTGTTGGGGTTCAATGACAACTTCAGAGTACTCTTCTTTCACGAGTAACTTCATTTTCTCTCATTCTGTCTCACTTTTCAGATATTTAGTTACTTCTAGCTGGAAGTGTAGCCAACCATATTTAAATTCAATAGCTTTAACCCTTTGCGATCCCAAACTTATCGTTGGAGCGTTATACGATGATGAGTCACAATCGAATCGCGACTGCAACGGGTTAAGGATTGCATCCTTGAGAAAATAAAATGTTTTGAAACGTACGACTCTTGAAGATGCTCAGTAGCTGTTTGCATGCATCAATCTCCATTCGGGGCTACAGTCAAGGCCTCCGATTAGGCCTTGACTACGGCACAAGGCTCCTAATCAGCGGACAAGGTCTGGATAGAACCGAGATTGATGCGTATAAATTTCCATTGGAAATAACAATTTGTTAAATTATTCTTTTATAGAATATTCGAAATAAATTGTAAATCGTATTAAATCATTACCATGAGTTTAAAATATAGATATCTTAAAACGCGAAGACCTATTAGGGTAGCTAGCTATTTACTTGCGTTGTGATACCGATAACATTTGATTTCGCATCTTTATCGTACCACCAAAGTTACGATATTTAATAGAGTATCGTTGCTTTCTAAAAGGAATGCGATATACATCCAACTCTTTGTTCCAACATTTTATTTTCATATAAATCTGGAGTCACATGGTTTAGAAATTGTTTCTTTTTTGAAAACTTACTTCGACATAACCCGATTTCAATGTTTTATAATTACATCCGAGCTTTAAATCTTTTGCCGTTAATCCTTTTGACGCCCCAAATCTTTTGCTAATTCCTTTGGCGCCCTCCCCTCCCCCGCCCCCTGCGACGTGATACCACCTCTTATTGGCTAAAACATTTAAATTAATTACTTGGTAATTACTGCGAATTTCGAAAAATGGTACATACACTTTTTTTTCTCAAATTTCCACCCCCTAGCACCATCTTTCGGCTTCGAATTCTTACCCCGCGCAACCCTGCTAGAGGTACCCCCCTTCTTTCACCCCCCACAGTGCGGTACCCCCTTTGATTGGCCAAAACATTTTGATTAATTACTTGGTAATTATTGCGAATTTCGAAAAATTATATAAAACTTTTTTTTCTCAAATTTTCACCCTCCACCACCATCTTTCGGCTTCGAACTCTTACCCCGCACACCCCAGCTAGAGGTGCCCCCCTTCCTTCACCCCCCACAGTGCGGTACCCCCTTTGATTGGCCAAAACATTTTGATTAATTACTTGGTAATTATTGCGAATTTCGAAAAATTATATAATATTTTTTTTTCTCAAATTTTCACTCTCTACCGCCACCTTTTGGCTTCGAACTCTTATACCGCACACTCTGTAGAAAACTTAATTTTTTTGGCAAATTTTTGTACACAAATTTCTGAGGAACATGTATAAAAAAAAAAGATTGGATGTATCACGCTCGTTTTGTTGCCGTGATGGTACAATTCGTTTCACGCCTGGTATCCTCTCAATTACAAAGGATAGATTCAATTTCTGCTCGTTTGTATAATTAAGATTAACTAATTAAGCAGATTTCCAGAGCTGATTGTCAGAATTTACAGCTTTTAAAATTTGTACCCATGGCTATACACGTACATGCACGCATATTAAAAGGGTGAACCGCAGCTAGTTGGTTGGTTAATAAATTAAGTAAGCGATGAATGTACTAATATCTAGCGCATAATGACGCACTAGATATTAAACACACGCATGCATGTTTTTACGCATTACGCACATCAATTTTATAAATACAATATGCATAAGACCGCATATATTATTATCCGGCGAATATTCATTACTAATTAAATTTCATGTGTAATAAATTTGTACATTTTCAAAGTCGCTCCTTTTATTAGTATCTCGAGTCTCGTAGCAGTGAAGTTACTTCGTGTATGCTATAAATTTGTTCTTAATCTCTTCGATAAGATTGCAATTTTAAATGAAACAAGAGCTGTAAAGCCCATTGTATGAAATTACAGATGCATAATAATTGGTATGACTGTTATTATTATAACAAAGGAAGGGAAGCTTTTATAACATGTGTAATTAGACGTAGTTTCATTTCAGGTGTAAATTAAATGAAGTTAAGACTTATTAGAAGGTATTTAATAAGCTGTTTTGAATATTTCGTTAAGCCTGGGGGAAAAAGTGTAATAGGATTGATAAAACGAAGTGTACTGTTGCCACGAGAAATTCACATTTGATTAATTTCTTTGAAATATATTAGGGTGTCCCATAAGTTTCTTCCTTTCCGGCTCGAGGTCATACATAGCGTGGCGCGGAAAGAACTTATGGGACACCCTAATAGTTAAGGTAAATTTGAATTTGCGTTCCATAAAATGTATCAAAGTTATTGGAGTATCAGAACTTTGTCAAGCTCACCGCTAATCGAAGTTTTCTTATTTTATTTGTTATAAAATATATCACTTTAGAACTAGATACCTCCCGTAATTTTTTTAAATCTAAAATAATTGCAAACCTTACTCATATTTTTTTAGGTACGATAATAGGCATTGAAATAAAATATACACTCACACATTGAGTTCGTATAATTTTTAACAAGTTATGAATAATTAAGAAGGTCTTAAAAAATTAAAGAATTTAATCATTTGGGGTTAGTAATTATAATATACTATTATTACTAGGCAGCACACCCATAAAAATACATACATACAAAATTTTAAACAATTATTCATATTTTTAGCAAGGCATTATTAAAGTAACGACAAATTGGACAAAGATTTGCATTTTTCGGACAGTTAGGGCCAAGTCTAAAAAAACCAAAGATTTTCGTTCTTGGCAGTCAAGGGGTTAAATAGGCAAATCTTGGAAAAACGAATCTTGTAGAATGAAGAAGTTCGTCAAATTTCTGGAAAAATAAAATATCGGATCTTTGAAACGTTCGGAGCAATGCGCACCCTCTGTTTCCCTATATTTGCTTATTTTGAATTGCAAAAATAATTCCAACAGCATGATATTCTTGCTCCTTTATGAATATCCCCTTGATATAAAGAGTACTGATGAATATAGTAATATATATGTTATATTACCGAGTAAAGCTTATCTTTTGCAACGTATGCCATGTACAAAAAGAGCCTTATATGTACATTTTTGGTTAGTCCTTTTACAAACGAAGCAACTTACCAGTCCTACACAAAGTTCAAACTGGATGAATATAACACTGTGTTATAGGCAACATACGCTGTATGCCTTCCATCCAATGATTATACATTTTATGTACAATGTGTGTAGGTAGAAAAGCGAGTTATCTGACAGATTGATAAATATGTTTTATTATAATTTAAACCATTCCAATGTATTACGAATTGATGATAATTGATCCTCATTCAATCTATTCCCAGCTAATGTGTTACGCTTCCGCTGTACCATGGAGTAAATAAATAAATAAAACAAATCGGTGTTACTAAGCATAGGGTAATTTCTATAGTATAGTATATAGTATGTAGGCTGCCAAGTACAGTAGTCCGCACAAAAGTTGGCCCTACTGTAGCGCCGCCAAACGGGACATCTTGGACAACTTTTGTGCAACCACTATACGTACAGGACTACTGTAGAAAATGGCCTATACCACAATATAGAAATTGACCTACACTATAAAAATACGATAACTCGATACAACAAAAATTTCGGCGATCCTTAGAAGTATACACGGACTGTTAGAATCTATTCTTTGCTTTGAAATGTATCTACGGCGTACGGCAAAAAAAAAGTGTATTTTTTTTCCGTCGACGGAATAGAATATAGCTTTTGAGAGAACAAAAGCGAGCGAAACGGAAGAAAAGAATAAGAACAAGTAGAAGATGCAAAGTAGTGGCATATGTATTGTTAAAGAAGATCGGCAAAGAGAGAACGAAGGAGAAAGAGAAAACAAAATACATTGAATAGTGTAGGAAAGAGAATCGCTTGAAGGCCTTGACAAGGCAACTAACTATATGGTCAAGAAATACATCCTATAGAAGTAGAAGTTTTCGGAGGAGAAAGAAGAAGGTCTCTTTCTTGTTGTTCTTCTTGAGTTGTGTGTTGGAGAGTTCCGGGCAGTGGGTAGAACCCGAGGTAACGACCGCTAACAAGACAAGAGTAAAGAGGGAAGGGCGTGCTAACTGCCTCGTAGGGTACAGGATGCAGCAAGGACTACGAGTTTCCATCTGATCAAGAAGAAGCAGATGCATAACCTTTCGATCATTGGCGTAGAAGGTGTATTTATTTCGAAAAAAAAATGCGATTTGCATCGAGGAAATGTTTTTTTACTTCAACGGGATTGCAATTAAACGGCCCTGGTTGTATGGGTATCTGACGCGTCATCGATGAATTTCAAATAAATGAGACGCCATGATCCGCGATGTCAAAAGGAGAGGTTATAATTGCATTCGGAGTCTACGGAGGAAGAAAAGAAGCGATTAGAAATCAGCGCAAATTAAGGCTAATCAACGATTTTGATTTTATTTTTGCCGCGCTTGCGCGAAGCCTTAGCTATAAATTACTCGTTAACAACCTGAACCGGTAGTTTTCGTGCCTGTCTAAAACCGGTAAGAGCGTATTGGCGATGTCCGATTGGAAATGTCGAACGGCGTTAACTGCCGCGTCGGTCACGGGTGACCGACGCTAAACTTTCCGTTCAGGCCGCGCTGGTTATGACAAATGCAATGGGGTATACCCTTGCGACCCACGCGGCGTGAATAGGGGTTCGCGTAAATTTGACGTGACAGTTTGTTTAAATTAAAATATCTACAGAGCCGCGGTAGGTGTTGTAGATATGATAGACGTCAAATAAGGGTTAAAACGGATTTTATAAATTAGTGGGAACTTCAAATTTTGGCAATGACCGCGGTTACCCACTGGTCGAGGCTAAGCCCCTTTACCCGTACTAGTACTAGTACTAAAACATGGGTATAGTGCAAAACCCAATGGATTTCAGGGCATATTAAATGATAAAAAAAAATAAAATTATTTGATTTTTTCAAATAACTTCGCGAATCCACAAATTGTGTCTACACATTTTGAAATTAAGATACGAGCTGTGAAGTAACTTGCTCAAACTGTATGTAATATAATTATAAAATGAAGATATAAATAGGAATTCGCTTGAGGTGTTAATAATATACTTATATCTAAAGATACCTGAACAACATACCTGACAACTCATGGATTCCTGTAGTAGCAAAACAAAAAAATTGGAGAAGGTCTTGTAGCCCTTTTTCCTTTTTATTCTCTCTTCCCTTTTAAGCTGATAGCAAAGTAATTTGAAGCTCAAAAAAAGCATACAAAAAGAGGAATGGAATGAAATTGCTGAATGAGTATAAGGAGGAAGAAGGAACGAAGGGAAAGAAAGATGGAACGCGAGAAACAAGTAGGAGGTGAAGATCAGCACCTGTTGGTTTAAAAAAGAGCGAGATCGCTCTTTGTTGAAACGTCGTTTTTGGACCTTCAATCAAACGTTGAACGAATACAAACAGCGAAATTTGATGTCCATGCAGGAGGTACGGATTCTTTGTCCCTTTTCATTAGAATTTTCAAATTTCCCTTCACCTGCTATATTCACTAAATCAATGAGGTTTGGAAGAGGGTCCATACGGTAGAAATTATATAAAAATGTCGGTAGCGTGAAATAATAATGCGAGGATTTACAAAAATACAGCAGTCGTTTTAAGAGGAAGTGGTATGGAAAATATGAAATAATTATAAAAATGAGAAGAATGAAGGAAACAACAAAAAATGTACATGAAACGAAGGGAAAAGCAAGCTCATGTGTACTTAGAAAAATACTACTGGGATCAATAATGGTTAACAACAGTATTAGTATTACGACTGTACGTTATACGGAATACGTGTTTTTCGAGACAAAGTGCAGGTCAATATTTATTCTGTAGTCATTCCGGATGCAGAACAACGAGAGTTTGAATGCGTCTGCAAAGAACTTGGGTTCAGTGCAACCGGGGGATGTTGCATTATCTGTAGAGTTGAGGAAAATAATGATGGTTTGGCTACCAAAACGTCTCTTTTATAAAATATAGATGTAAATAGCCGGGTAGTAACATAATGTAAAATAATATAATATAATTAATGTAGTATAATATAAAATACAAAAGTAAGGATTTGTTTTAATTACTTTTTCTGTACTAACGCCCAATGTTACTTGAGCTGATGCCGGGGATCTACAACTGGACCAGTTTTTCTTACATATCAAGAAAAAGTTACTGCTCGAACCATTGCAAAGATTAATATTTTCAGGATCTTTCATAATTTTCGTAACCTTTTCATTGTTCTTCAACCATCTTTTTCTCCATACAGTTATGCAACGACAAATCAAAGTAGTATCGACAATCCAGTTTAACAAAATAATTAATAAATTTGTTTATTGTCAATAAAAGTTAACGCAAGAAAGTTAGTGGTATTTGCTGTACTCTACTCTCTTTGAAAGTAGTTTTAAAAATGTGAATATGCATTCATTTAATATTAAATTTGTTAATTCTGCTACTTGACAACCATCAATTACCATTTTTCCTCTCTATTATACCATTATTATTCTATAATTACTATTATTTTCTGAGCTAAAACTAAATGTGTAATTTGTGACTCATGTTGGGAAGCAAGAATTTCTTCATGGCACGATTCTACACTGATTATTATACAATTTCTTTCCTCCTTCAAAGGACCAAAGGATCTAATATCGTTCCATTGCCGGAAAATGACAGGAAACGTATAAAAAACGCGGATATATGCATTGTGACTAATTCAGTTGTAACTTCATAACTTTTTTCCTTCCATTATACCATTATTATTCTATAATCTCTATTATTTCTTCAGCGAACACTCAGTGTGCAATTTAGAAATAAAACTAATGTTCGATTATATAAATTATTATATTTAAGTAGAACAGATTAACATAAAGTAAAGTTTAAGTATTGTTCAATCTCGTGTAAAAAAAGCTATATTTTATATAAGAGATATGATGAAATGTAAATTAAGATTAATATACATAAGATATTTAATGTATATTAAATTTCATAACGTAATATAAATTTGTTTACTCAAATAACATTTTTTATGACATTAAATTAAATTTTAATGTAAATAGTTTTTGTAATACATAAATAAAAAAAATTAAAAATAAAAGAAATTGAATTTATTTTAAATAACTTTTTTCATAAAAACAATTCTTTATTGACAAATTAATTCATTTCAATCTATTGATTATATATTAATATTAAAATAATTATAATAATTTTATTTTCATAATTCATGATTATTTCTTGAGCGAACACTCAGTGTGTGTAAATTAGAAATTTCTAAAATTATTGTATAAACGCAATAACTACTGAATTAGAATCCTGCTTAGCTGTTTAGCAAATATGTATTTTCACAGTTAGAAATTTCATAGGAAGAAACGTCTACCATACACATTTACTACACAAGCAAATAAAAATGGAATTCAAAGGAATAGCATGCTTTTACATATCTCACTGGCTTATTCACATACCATTCGTATAAGAACTTCGGAAACTTTCAGTTGCCAATATTATATCTTTTTGCCATTAAATTTCGCTCGGTGTTTCTATGACTTGTCACCTCAGCTCTAAAACCACGTCATATATACCCATTTATAATTAAAACTCTTATGTAGAACGGGGACCCATCGCCGATTAAGACATGCACGAATTACAGATTGAGAAATGCACCCTTAGAAAAATCGTTCAAGGGTGCATTTCGCGCTCTATGAAAAATCTAAGCGAACGCGTTTGAAGTATTGACGAAGTGCCAGATGTTCGTGAAATTGCAAATACCGAGTGAAGCCGACCGCAATTTTTTCGTTAAAGAGCAAATCCATTTGCTTGTGTTGAACAACAAAGAACGCATAAAACTTATGCATTTAGCAGCGGGGATCTTATCGCATGACACCGCATTCTGAATATAGGCCCTAACAAAGCTTACAATTAGACATTCATGTTCATTTGGCAGCGTAACCGTTATTACTGCACTTGCCACTGTGTTTCAAATACGGACCTGTAGCTTAAAAATATTTTTTTTCCAAAATTCGAGCGAATTTATTATAAACATTAATGTTCAACTAATCACTTCAGCCTTTAAGACTCTTTGGCACATTATTTTTAGAATTGTTCTTTTATTACAATTTCTTCTTTATTTCATTAAGTTTTTTTTTTATTTAACACTATGCCGCCCGGTGGCACCACGTTGGTGCCATGCGAAAAAAATGTTAAAAATGCGAAAAAAAACCTTAATAAGGTTTTGCTTTGATTTTTCCAACCAATGACGAGTCTAGCGTCATTTTACCGGAAGGGGTTAATTGCAAATTAGGAATTGTCACAGAACTTGAAAGTGTGCCATGAATTTCATAAATTCGTTTGTAATTAATAAACCAGTGTATGGCAGGTATTCGACAGTTAAAAGGCGGAATTCAACATAACAGACTTTTCAACGCATAATGGCAGAATCCGCCGAGTAGCAATTAAAACTACCCTGTTCTTCCACCACTCATTTTTTATCGTGGTAAATTCCGTTGTTCGCGACGTACAATTTTTTTATGCGATATTGCACCTTTTCCGTATTCCTCCAGATTCTCATCTCCGTTCCATTTTGTGGACTGATAGGGAGACGATTCGGTATCTTTATGTATTCGGTTCACTTTTTGCCAAAGTGCATCTGTCGTTGGCATCGACATTTCTCATCATTCTGAAAGAAAAAGTACCTTTTCTCGTTATTTCTTCCTGTTCTTATTTATTCTTGGGTGTACATACACAACCAAGGAAGGCCATTGGTATGCGTCTGGATTCGGCAGACGATAATGATGGACGTGAGGCCCATCCATCATTACCGTAATTTCACCACTATTTCGTGTTCTTCTCCTTTCCCTTGAATGTAGATAACTGCCCGTTGGTGTTTCAACACTATTTCAGATATGTATTTTTCAGTAACACTTCATGCCCATTTCTCTTTTTATATTAAAGGCAACTTCGCCCCAACGTTTAATGCTTCTGAAACGAGCTACCATATTAGGTTATACACGTACAAGAATCGTTATGTCTTTCATTCTCTCTGGTTGAGTGCGTGATCTGAATTCATGTTTATTAAACGTAGTATGCACTTTTTGCATCTTTAAAAAAGCTCAATGAAATCTCCAGAAGCGTATCTCAACGGTTGAGGAGACTAGAAATCATCAATTGTGCCCATAATTATGAAAGTGGTCTAAGTAATATTTCTTTGTGTTGATAAATTTAAGGAAAGACTAAACTGAAAAATAGGAAAATTTTGAGATTTTTGACTAGTAAATATAAGAAAAAATTTTTTTTTTTCTTGAAATAAGGTATAAATTGAAATTCTAATCTGGAGTTATTATTTTTTAGGGCTGTTTTCATAATTTTAGATGTCCAGCAGTCATATATACCTTCTCACTTTGCGCATGGGCTTATTCTCTCTGACACCTGTTTTACGTATAAAATTTAGGTTGTAGGCTATAAATCTTTGTTTTGGGGGCTGTCACTAGGTGGAATCTCTTAAAAACCTCATTTTTTACTCCTAGGGAACCATAAAAAAAAGGTTTAAAGAAAACAGCAGCGAATTTTCATTTTTCAGTTTAGTCTTCCCTTAAAGGAATTGTTTTAAATAAAATAAAAAATGATTTTACATTCTGCGACATTGAAAGTTGGAGTTTTATTGGTCTTGATTAATGAAGAAAGAAAATTTATTGCAAGATAAAATGATGCGAAATAATTGAAAATCTCATCTTTTCCAAATCTTGATTTAGACCACTTTCATAATTGTGGACACAATTAACCCTTCCAAGCGTAGATGCTTTGTGAAAAAAAAATACTATTAGTCTTTATTTATTTTCCCCCAAAAGTGGGGTAAAAATTAAAGTTTATAAAAAAGGATTGGGCAACTCGTTTTTGGGGATAATTTGATGCGTAGAATCCATTCCAAGGGTCAAATTTGATGAAATCTCAGCGGAAGTTGATGAAAAGTAGGTTTTTTGAGGAAAAATCGTGTTTTCCACTGAAAATTTGAAACTTTGACAGTGAAAATGGATTCCTCGCGAAAAAATACATCCAATAAGGGTCTCCCGAAAGTGGCTAAAAGTGGTTTTCAAAAGTCGAATTTTGTAGGTATACCTTGACCTTCCCTCGAAATGGGGTAAAAATTCAAGTTTTGGAAATAGGGTCGAATAACTCATTTTTAGGGGTAATTTGATGCGTAGAATCGATTCCAAAGGTCTATTTTAATGAAATCCTATCGAAAGGTCATCAAAAACAGGTTTTTTTAAAGAAAAAATCGTATTTCTCGCTGGAAATTTGCAATTTTGACAATGAGAATGAATTCCTTGCAAAAAAGTACGTTGGGTAAGGACATTTCGATAATCCCCAAAAATCGATTTCGAAAGTCGATTTTTTCAGCCGAATGTTGAGTAATTAGCACCCCGTCGAAAGGGGTGCGTATTAAACTTTTAAAAATGTAGTTAAGGAGGCCATTTCTAGGGATAATTTTTTTCGCTTCATTCATGCTCATATCAACACTACGCCGTCCGGTGGCACCACGTTGGTGCCATGCGAAAACTATCGGGCAAGCGCCGGTGGCACCACGTTGGTGTCGTACATAAAGATTTATACCGGCGCCAAACAAAAAAATCGCGGTCAGACGTGCAAGCGTTAAGAATATATATATATGTATGTATGTGGTCAGTATTAGTGTAATACGAAAGGAGAAAAAATATTTTGTTGTTCAAATATTTTAAATAATGAAAAACATATTTCAACCGTTGACAGGAGGCGTCCAATGACTTATGAACCGGGTTAAAAATTATTCTTCTTGATGATACGCACTTCCTACTATTTTCCTAGGAAATGTAATGAAATTAGTGGTTAGCAGACTGCATCTCATTCCTTTTGACGGTTTAAAAAAAAATATAAAAAGTGTGAAATTACACAAGACACGAGACGTGAAACGATTACAAATATTAAAAGCGTTTCCACTTGCAAAAGGATATGAAAAGAAAATGAAGCATTTTCTGCTGTGGTAATTCTACTTTAACTCTTTACCTAAAAGAAACCTTTTTTTCGCTTTGAACTGAGCAACAGAAACAGAGTTTCTTCACATCATTATGCACTTTAACGTATTGTTATTCTCTCTGCTACGTTAGCTACTAGCGCCCCCGCCTCAAGGGCAGTTTCAAAGGCAAGTGTGTTTAAAATGGTTTAACGCCATCACAAAGACCACTGAACCTCTTTTCTTTTGTCACTTACAATTAGAGAATATTCCTTTAGCTTCTTTATTACACTTCCCTTAGCTTGATCTGTGTTACGAACCTTTTTCAATTCTGTACATTGCTGAAAAGTTATCGCGTCAAGCATTTCGAAGTCAAAGGTTTCCTTGAATTACAAAACTTTGGTTTTCGAAAGATCAGTGGTAATCTCAATCTATTACACTTGACGCGACTGGAGTTCTTCCATTGTAGAAGGGTTCTGTCACGATATATCTCGAAGTAGTGAAATCGCTTCATGAACCAATCAGATTTATTCCTATGATTCTTTCGGTGCCACCTTCAGGATAATTCGGAATTTCAAACTTTCGATTTTAGAGAATGCAAAAAAAACAAAATGTGAAATCGAATACACAAGAATTTAAATTTGACAATTCATATAATTATGTACGACACCAACTTGGTGCCACCGGCGCTTGCCCGATAGTTTTCGCATGGCACCAACGTGGTGCCACCGGACGGCATAATCTCAATATTAGCGAGTTATGCCGAAAAAAATGAAGGCACTAATTATTTAGTATTTAATTGATTCGAATCATGAAAATTGTTAAAATAATAATAATAAAAGTAGTTAAAATGATGAGAAATATTGATACCATATTTAACTACAGAGATAGTTGAAATTATCATTTTTTTTTTCAGTGTAATGTAATAAATATTAAAACTTATTATGTTTTCGTTAAAAATATTTAATCAATTTTAATTCAATAAATTGCAAATTAGAATCGCTCAAGTTTTTACATGACCACGAAAACGATGTAAAAAATTGCAATAGCGAGAAAAAAACTATTTACTAGTTGTTACTAGTTAAATAAAATATTATATTATAGGATGGCTCCGTATCCCAAAAATAAAATAGGAGAATTTTTTGATTGACATTTTCGTTAATAAATCTCCTGAAAATAAAAAACCAAAACCAATTTGCATTTTTGTATGTCACTCAACCCTTTAAGTTGCAAAAGGTTGGGGCATATACAAATTTTACCAAAATTGTTTTCTTTTTTACGTTCTTAGAAATTATATCTGTCCAAAGAGATACTTTTTTTAATTTGCAACAATTTCTGTGAAATTATAGAATGGATCATATATGTCCCAGAGGAAGTTCTAGCGAATGGATTATGGTAGGAAGAAGAATTGTCATTGAAAGCATTACTGCTTATATAATTGAATGGGTCACTTCAAAAACGTTGTAAGGTACAACATGCAAATTGTTCAAAAAACCCCGAAAATGAAAAAAATAACCTCATGGAATTTTAAAAATAATTGATTTTTAAAAATGCATGGATTTTCTTCTCAACAATCCAAGCAATTTATAATTTTTTTGTTTTATTGTATTAGCAGTAATTGGGTGGGTCACTTCAAAAAAGTGTTGTAAGGTACAAATTGCAAATCGTTCAAAAACCCTCGAAAATGAAAAAAATAACCTGATGGATTTTTAAAAATAATTGTTTTTAAAAATGGATGGATTTTTTTAAAGAATCCATCAGGTTATTTTTTTTATTTTCGAAGGTTTTTGAACGATTTACAATTTGTACCTTACAACGTTTTAGACGTGATCCATTCAATTACTGCTCATACAATAAAACAAAAAAAATTATAAATTGCTTAGATTGTTGATAAGAATAATATTGATATGAATATAGAAAACAATAGACACAATATAGAAACCAGTCCAATCAATACTGCAGGAAATATCTTTACTGCAGTAAAAACAATGGTTCAGATACTGTCGGAGAAAGTAGAGAATGCAAGAGTAATACACCCGGGGAAGAGTAAAGAAAATACAAGGCACTGGAGTGGAAAATAATTTGAGAATTGCGAAAAAACGAAACAGGCGAAATGGATGCGAAAAGAAAACGGCAAAGTGAACAGAACGTAAGAGATATCAGTAACGTGGACGATGTTTACGGTACAATAGGAAAGAAACTTTCAAGAAATGAAACCAAGCAATAAAATGAAAATGGCGAAATTTTGATTAAAAATGCAGATTGATGCGACATGCAATCTACCTCCTGCTGCTGTGCTTTTTGCCAAGTAACTTTTAATTACAGCGCGGTGTAGAAAACTGTATAAACTGTAATTTTAAAAACGTTGCAATAAACGCGAAAATGTAGTCTACACGAATGAATGTTGGCCGATAATTGTTCATGAAAGATGTTTCATATTAATTTTCGTATGTAATTTAATCATAGGTAACTTTATCCACACCTTTTCATGCCATTGTACTATGATTTCGAACCAATAAGAATTTTGTTACTTTCCCTTAAAATTCAAAACTGTCGACGCTCCCTCAATGTTAAAAAATTGTCGAAATACACTTTTAGATATTATTCTTTGAATTTTGGTAGTACAAACAATTTCAAAGGTGACTAATTATACTTTCAAGAAATGAAACGAAGCAATAAAATGAGAATGGCGATATTTTAATTAAAAATACGTTCCCTTAAACTTCAGGAATTGTCGAAATACACTTTTATATATTATTCTTTGGATTTTGATAGTACAAACAATTTCAAAGGTGACTAATTATATTTTCAAAAACTGAAATAAAGCAATAAAATACATTATGGCGTAATTTTAATAAAAAATCCGGTCCCTTAATGTTAAAAAATTGTCAAAATACACTTTTATGTATTATTCTTTGAATTTTGGTACTACAAATAATTTCATAGGTGACTAATTATATTTTCAAGAAATGAAACCAAGCAATAAAATGTGAATGGCAATATTTTAATTAAAAATACGTTCCCTTAAACTTCAAAAATTGTTAAAATACACTTTTATGTATTATTCTTTGAATTGTGGTACTACAAATAATTTCAAAAGTGACTAATTATATTTTCAAAAAATGAAATCAAGCAATAAAATACATTATGACGAAATTTTAATTAAAAATCCGGTCCCTTAATGTTCAAAAATTGTTAAAATCCACTTTTATGTATTATTCTTTGAATTTTGGTACTACAAATAATTTCAAAAGTGACTAATTATATTTACAAAAAATGAAATCAAGCAATAAAATACATTATGGCGAAATTTTAATTAAAAATCCGATCCCTTAACGTTCAAAAATTGTCAAAATACGGTTTTATGTATTATTCTTTAAATTTCGGTAGCATAAACAATTTCAAAAGTGAGTAATTAATTATACTTTTGTTTCCTTTGTTTCAGGTTCGACAACTTTATTATTTGCAACGCACAAAGATATTCGAGTGGCAAATGTATCCCGAACGAACAAAGTTACAACAATCGTAAAGGATTTGTCAGAAGGGGCGGCATTAGATTTTTATTACGAACGTGGTCTTGTTTGTTGGTCGGATAGCGGTTTAGAAATGATACAATGCATTAGATCAAACGGTACCCACACCGGTGAACGTATGACTATTGTGAATTCCAGTTTGATATCACCGGACGGCTTAGCGTGTGATTGGTACACCGGCAAATTGTACTGGACCGATGGTGAAAAAAATCGGATCGAAGTTACAAGCATAGATGGCAAGCACAGAAAAGTCTTATTTTGGACGGACATCTATCAACCACGGGCTATTGCATTAGTACCAATGAAAAGCATATTATTTTGGACTGATTGGGGCGACGTTCCTAAAATAGAAAGAGCCGCAATGAATGGTGATCCAACCACGCGTGAAGTCATTATTTCCGACGATATTTTTTGGCCGAACGGACTGACTGTTGATTATGATAATGAATTAGTTTATTGGGCTGACGGTAGATTAAGATTTATTGCCGTTATGGATTATTATGGCAAAAATAGGCGGAAAGTTGTTAGTCAAGGATTGGATTACCCTTTTGCTATTACATTTTTTGATCAAAAGTTATATTGGACCGATTGGAAAACTTGGTGCATACATTCGCACGATGTTCGATCAACTACTGCTCATCCAAGGGAACTATTTCATGGAGAATATATTCCAGGTGAGAGTCACATCTTTTTCTACAATTTATGCATCGTATTACAATTATTTATATATATATTTGATTCAAAACTTCAAAGTTACTTGCAAATTTTTATTCATTTTCTGATTTCGCCTGACTTTGAATTTTATTAATGCGACTACAATAAATAATATCCATATAAGTGGGGATAAATTCGAGTTTTAATCGATCTCCCAACATTTCCAAACAGCTAACTTTAACACGTTCAACCCGGTGCATTTTTTAAGCCATTTAAAAAGCATTGGCCTGCGAACCACCGGTGGTTCACGCCGGGTTGAACGTGTTAAAGAAGGTGAAATTTTGCGGTTTAACAATTCTCTGAGGTAGCATAGTAACAAAAATTATATACTTATTTGCATACTTTCACTTGAGCAAAAATAGAAGCGCATTAAATTCAGCTAATTTCAGAAATATGTAACTTTTATTACTATGTAACACCAGAGGGTTATTGTTCAGCTACCTTATGGTGTTGCGTAGTAACAAAAATTATATATTTATTGCATAATTTCGCTTGAGCAAAAATGGAAGCGCACCAGATTCAACCAATTTTAATTATAAAACAGTTTCTCTCTCTTTTTTTTTCTTTTCTCAACAATCCTAATTCACCACGAATCCAAATTTCGTTTTTGTAAAAGCTAATTGATTGCGTTTGTGCATCCTAGTTCTGCAAAAAAAATCTGAATTGGACATTTATTCCATTATTCCCATTCCCATGTCGCGGTAAACTAGTATGGAGGTATGTCTATTAAATAACAACACTAATTAAATACCTCACTTTTGTTTCTTGGTATTACAAATGTATTGCATGTCCATTTCAATATATTTCTCATTTGCACTGATGCACCACTGTAGTCTTACTTTCCACTGACCGGAGGCTTGGAGCAAATCAATTTATGTCAATCGTTTCAACATATTTGCTATTTTCTTCTCCTTTTTTAAATATGAAAGTGAACAAGAATATTATTGGGTTGGTGCATAATTATCAGGCGTTTCTTTGACGTGCCATATCGTTTAAAAATGCCTGATAATTATCCACCAGCCCAACATATAGTAGAATCTTTCTACTTACTTTCCACAGTAAATTTTTCAATGAAGGTATCACATCATCATTTTGAGCTTCATGGAAATTAAAGATGATGATAAAAATGTACTACACATTAGTGTGTTGATGAAATGCAAAAGTGATTGTACTCCAGAAACACTCTTCGTGTCGTTTTGTCACTGGAAAATCCCTACGTCTGCCATGACAATATGCATAATGCAAGGGATGAAAAATGGCGTTTGTAGTTTTTCGTTAGAAAATTTTCTGAGAAATTAAAAAAAAATCTTGCCATTTGTAATTTTGTAAGAAGATGCTTTTACGTCGAAGCGAAAATGACGTGCAAAAAAGATAGCGTTACACGACTTGTATGTTCTATGCACGTCTTTTCCTTATCGCCGCGAAAGCAGTCTTTAAGGAAATTACTTAGCGTTACTATATGTCCTACTTACCAGCCCCCATACTCTACCACACCCCCTTCGCATTCTGTGAAAAATAGAAAAAAATCTTTTTCTAAAGAATGTTCTCCTCGTTTCACAGAATCGCATAAGACTTCTCTGTATGCACTTCAGGGGATAATTACAGTTATGGAGAAGGTAGATTAATACAACTCCATTGAATTTTTTAAAATAAATTGAGGCCTTCCTATTTATTTCAAATTTACTATTGATATTTTTCTATTAAAAAAAATAGAAAAAAAAGTCTTTTTCTAAAGAATGTTTTCCTAGTTTCACAGAATTGCATAAGACTTCTCTTTATGCACTTCGGAAAATAATTACAGTTATGGAGAAGGGTTATGGATAATTCCATTAAATTTCTTAAAATAAATGGAGGCCTTTCTATTGTATTTGAATTTTCAGTCTTTCCCCATTGATATTTTTAAAAGTGTTTGGAAAGGCTTGAAATCCCTGAAAAAATAATCGAAATCGAATGAAGAAATTTTAAATTATGAATGATAACGTAGAATTCTTGAACATATCGAATAAGTATAAGGCAGTCAAAGATCATTCCATTTTTTAAGTTTTTTCATTTCTTTTACTTTTGAGATATGATGGCTTCAGAATCAGTCGCATTTCCGTTTTAGATTTTGATTTATTAAGTCAACTTGATTCTATAAATGACATATATCTAAAATCAAATGAAATATATATATATAATAAAAATAAAATAATACCTAAAGTAAAATTTGTTTTTGCCCTAATAGGTGACATAGAAGTCTGGGATGGAAGACGACAACCATACAGAGACAATCCTTGTCGAAGAAACAATGGGAATTGTTCTCATTTGTGTTTATTGAGTACAAAAGCACCAGGGTATACATGTGCATGTCCAACAGGTGTAAAACTCTTAGACAATTATACTTGCGCCAAAGGACCTGAAGAACTTTTATTGATAGTACAAAGAAACGAAATATGTCGTATTTCGTTGGATTCACCCGATTATACAAATTTCGTCTTACCGCTGAAAGACGTGAAACATGCGATAGCTATTGACTTCGACCCAATCGACGAAATGCTGTACTGGACCGATGAAGAAGCTCGCGCGATACGTCGTGCGTATTTGGATGGTTCTGGGCAAGAGGACATTGTGACGATGGAGGTGAAGAATCCCGATGGCATCGCCGTTGACTGGCTAGCGAGAAATATTTATTGGACCGATACTGGAACCGATAGAATCGAAGTCGCTAGATTAAATGGCACAAGTAGAAAAGTCTTGATCAACGAGGATTTGATCGAACCGAGAGCTATCGCGCTGGCACCGGAACTGGGGTGGATGTTCTGGACCGACTGGAACGAAAAGAGGCCTAAAATTGAACGAAGCAATTTGGATGGAAGCCAGAGGATTTTACTCATAACGAAGGACATTGTTTGGCCGAATGGCATAGCTTTGGATCTCGACAGACGGAAAATTTACTGGTGCGACGCTAAAACGGATAAAATTGAAGTCTGTAACATGGACGGTAGCGACAGACGCGAAGTCATCACTGACAATTTGCCGCATTTGTTTGGCCTGAGCTTACTTGGGGATTTTTTATACTGGACCGACTGGCAAAGACGAAGCATCGACAGGGCCCATAAGCTGACCGGTGGCGAAAGGGAAGTTATCGTTGATCAAATGCCCAACGTTATGGGCTTGAAAGTTGTACATCTGGGCAAAACTGGTATAAGCGTCAATACGAATAATCCGTGTGCGAAGAACAACGGTGGTTGTAGCCATCTTTGTTTGAATCGACCTGCAAATAAGTACGTTTGTGCTTGTCAGATTGGCTACGAATTGACGAAGGATAAAAGAACTTGCATTATACCCGATGCTTTTCTCTTGTTTGCGAGAAAGGAGAATATTGGAAGAATTAGTATCGAAAATGCTAATAACGATAATATTATACCTGTGACCGGGGTCAAAGATGCCAGGTAAGTTATATTATTTCACGAATGATGCTTTTCAAATTATTCGATCTCCAAAGTATCCAAAGAACACACTTTTTGTAAAAGTAGTACTGGAGAGGGTGCAAAATGAAGACAAATACTTATATCCTTGCAACACAACACAAAAACGGGATCCCTTAAAATTTTCTAGTTTTTTTTTTACAAAGCTAATGTTACACCTACAATTATTTCTGCCATTTGACTACAACATTCAAATGGCACAAATAATTTTCCTCGTCATCTCGTAATCTTCGCTCTAAAATCTGATTTGTTGAAACTTCGGAAGTTAAAGTTACATTTATTTACGATTAATAATGGGATTGCTAATGTTTTCCTCTTACTCTTCCACGTCACAGCTGTCTTCCGGCTTATATGAAACAAGCTGCTATCCTTTCACAACATTAACGGTCCTCGCATGATTAAGGCGTTTCGTATTGGAACCTACGGTTTAACATTTAATCTGAAAAAGAAGAGAAACACCGAAAACTGTTTATTGTAGAATCTACGTTTTACAGTTTTGGTCTCTTTGCGACGACATCAGTTTTGCAAATTGATACTAACAAATGAGCCGTTTATTTTTAAAATTTTGGAAAATGTTTTTTTACACCAGCCAACCTCAAGTTGCACCTGTTACTACAGTTAACAACAGAAAAACTCACAAATGGACTTAGACCACATTCAAAATAAACGGCTCAAATATAAAAATTACACTTTTTTTTAAAACTATTTGAAAATAATAAAGTTTACTACAAATTAACGTAAGAGTGCTGTTCGTTTAGAAGAATGTATTAACACTACGCCATCCGGCGGCACCACGTTGGTGCCATGCGAAAACTATCGAGCAAGCGCCGGTGGCACCACGTTGGTGTCGTACATAAAGATTTATACCGGCGCCAAACGAAAGAATCCCGATCAGACGCGCGGACGGCAAAGTGTTAAGATAGAGACCTTTTTTAAAAGTATGTTTTATGTATGTATATATTTGTTTTTCAGTGCATTGGATTTTGATTTAACGCAAAACAGAATCTATTGGACCGATGTTAAAGTCAAAGCTATAACACGTGCTTTCATGAACGGTTCCGATGTTGAAAGAGTGGTTGACTTGGGATTAGAAACGCCAGAAGGTCTTGCCGTTGATTGGATTGCTCATAACTTATATTGGAGTGATACCGGTGCACGAAGAATAGCTATGGTCCGTCTAGAAGGATTTCACAGAAAAGTTCTTATCTGGCAAGATCTTATAGAGCCAAGATGTTTAGCTTTGGATCCAGAAAGAGGGTAAGCATTATCGAAATTCATCCAATCCATATACTTTTCTTCGATGCAATACTGTTTTAGGTGTAGGTTCCTAAATCCACAAAATTAATCTATTTTTTTAGATGAATATTATTTCAATGGAAGTAAATGTTTTTAGATTCCTTTTTCATTCCATCGATTTGAAAATATTGAATAGCATTAGACAGTATTTTTAATAAACATATGATATTCAAGTACAGAATCATAAAGCAATATGGAGAAACATCTTATATGCTCCAAGCTGAGTGTTGGAAATTTTATTTTTTTATTTGGTTTATTACGCCCTGGAGTCCATGGGGCAATTAAAGATACAATTAAGATTACAAAGTAAAGAATTTACGCGATTATAGTATTTTTTGTGTGGACTTCCATCATTTTTGAATGAAATTTTCAAAATTGTTCGAATATAATGTCTTTTTTTTTTGGAATTCGAAGTTTTTGATATAAAAAAACTGTGGGAACATAAGAAATTTTGAATTGTTCGTACTTTCTTATTAACACTATGCCCTCCGGTGGTACCACGTTGGTGCCATGCGAAAATTATCAGACAACCGCCGGTGGCACCACATTGGTGTCGTACATAAAGATTTTTACCGGCGCCAAACGAAAGAATCCCGATCAGAGTGTTAAAAAACGTTTGTATTCTTTCAGACACATGTACTGGTCCGAATGGGGTAATTCCGGAAGTATCGAGAGAGCTGGATTAGACGGTACCCACAGACAAGTCATTCTATCTGGAATTAAACGAGCTAATGGTCTTACTATTGATCACGTTTCACGGCGGCTATACTGGGCAGATTTATTCACACCGGCCATCGATAGTTACGACTTGCAAAATAAGAAGCGACAGTCCGTTATAACGCAAGACATTGTTTATCCTTTTAGTATAACTCAATATCAGGACTTCATATACTGGACTGATTGGAATACGGGCGATATTGAAAGGGCTGATAAAAAGACTGGCAAAAATCGTACGATTATTCATAACAAATTGGAATCCGTTACGGACTTATTGGTATTCCATGCATCCAGACAATCTGGATGGAACACTTGTGGCTTTAATAATGGAGATTGTAGTCATTTTTGCATCGCTTTACCTGCAGCTGGTGATAATCCATCAGCTTCACATAAATGTGCATGTCCAACCCATTACAATCTTTCTTCAGACAACAAAACGTGCCTTGGTGAGTTTCTTATTTTTTTTCGCCTATTTAAGCTTTCTTTTTTAATGCCGTTAATGTTTTTTTAATAAAGAGCTATCTTTTTATTTTAAATATATTTATAATGTTACGAGAGAGAGAGAGAAAGAGAGAGAGAGAGAGAGAGAGAGAGAGAAATACTGGCAATAAAATTATTTTCAATAAAGTTCCAACTTCAAAAGTGGAAATTTCGTAAATAATTCAAAATAAATATCTGATACTCTACAGCCATATTTCATCTAAAAATTCCGTTTTCCAATTTTTTATATTGGCTAATCTTTTACAAAATTTACGTTTTGATGAAAAACTTGAATTATTGTCCATTCGGATTAAATTATGTTCAAGTATTTAGTTTAATACAAATAAAAACTACAATACTAATTTCTGAGCAATTTATTATCGTTATATAAAAGGAACATGCTAATTTGGTAAACGTTTATATTTTTTCAATTTTAACATTTTTATTTAGAAGCACAAACTTAGATTAAGGCACCAATAACAGACACTTGAAGCAACGAAATTTTCACTTAATATTTACTTTTCTCAATATAAAGAAAAGATATTTTACAAAAATATATAAAATAACTCTGTGACACAATAATAATAATAAAAATAAAGGTAGCAACAATCGAAGCGAGTAAAAAAGATAACCACTTTCTATCGTTCTTTACCTTTTCTAGCACCAAGGAATTTCATGGTCTACAGTTTGCGGAATGTCATGGGACGTTTCTTACCAGACGTTGATGACTGTCCTGACATTGTACTGCGCGTCCAGGGCTTGAAGAATGTACGTTCGATAGAATTCGATCCGATTACCCAACACATTTATTGGATAGATGGACGTACCTTTTCGATACGAAAAGCGCAAGAAAATCGTACACACGGATCGGTTGTTATATCACCGGGTTCAGGACATCCATTTGATTTAGCGTTGGATCCACTTGGAAGGCTGTTATTCTGGTCTTGTGCAGCAAACGACGCTATTAACGTTACGAGACTCGATAATGGATCAGCCTTAGGTGTTGTTGTCAAAGGCGATGGCGAGAAGCCTCGTAATATCGCGTTACACCCGGAAATGAGACTGTTATTTTGGATCGACATCGGCGGCAAGATGAAAGTCGTTCAGAGCAAGATGGATGGCAAAGATCGTGTTATTATAGCATCGGATTTGGAACAACCCACGAGTTTAACGGTTGACACTAAAGAGAATTTAATTTATTGGTCACACGGAAAAGTTATCGAATCTGCGGATTTTAATGGGAATGGACGCAAAGTTCTCATAAATGTTAACCTTGGATCGGTTTCATTTTTATCAGTTTTACACGATTTCGTGTATTGGTTCGACAGAGAGTTGCAAGCTGTCGAAAGAATCAAAAAAAGTAATGGATCCGCCCGAAAAGTTTTAATGAACCGAGTCTTGACCGATTTGATAACGGTTACGACGCCAGAGGACCACGTTATGGAGTCACACATTTGCAGTCCTTTCCACGATTACGGTGGATGCTCGCACTTTTGCATTGGCACGACGTCACCGCGTTGTTCTTGTCCGCAATCGTTAGTTTTATCCGACGACGAACGTACCTGCAGAGCAGCGCCTGCTTGCGGTGCCGATCATTTTACATGCGTTGCACCGAGCTCGGTGGTATCGAAAGATTGTATACCAGCGACTTGGAAATGCGATGGCCAGGCTGATTGCGACGATGGAAGTGACGAATTGGGGTGTCCAGATTGTACGCCGGATCAATTTAGGTGTCAAAGCGGACATTGCATCGGTGAGTTGAAAATTATATTTCACGGTAACTCTTTTTCATGGGGATTATATTGTGATTCATGAATTTCATGAGGTATTTAAATTAACATTTAACATTCAATGTTCCTTTATTTTCCTTGGTTTTTGTTTTTGTTCGGCCAGTGAATAATAATTTTTATATTTTATACGTTTCGATCATTTGTTGCCGATCCTTTTCAGTAATATTCTATTTTCCAAGTAATAATAGGACCGAAACGTCTAAATATTAATATTATATTTGTGAATTTTTCCCCTTCGAGATATAATGTGTAATTGAAATGTATAAAATATAAAAACTATTATTCACTGGCCGAATAAAAAGAAACAAGGAAAATAAAGAAATATCAATCATCATCGACCAACTAAGAATTCGACAAATTATTTCACATTCAATTTTTGAGAAATATCCCTTCTTTATGATAAAACATCTTTATGATAATATTTTTATTTTTCCTTGGCTTTCTATTTTTCGGCCGATATATATAAAAAAAAATTTTTCTGTTGTTTTATAAACGTTTCGATCAATTATTGCTGATCTGCTTCAGTATTTTTTAATTATTGTAAATTGATATTTGAATATGCTTATTTTGTTACATTTTTGGCGTCATTTTAAATTTAAATCCTTGTTATCATTTCTTTAGATGAAAACAGATCTTTAAATTAATTTATGATATAAATGTCGTTTGGGATTTTTTCCTTTCGTTTCTTATGAAATTTTTTAGCAACAACGAGTTTATATCATTGAATTATTGGATACTTTTTGTGATTGATGTTTGATCGCGTAACTTTCTATTATACTGTGATCAGGTATATAAAAAAAACCATCTTTATGGTGTATAGTTAATATAATTAAATCATTTCAATTTTGAAGAAATTAAAATATAAAATTGTAATAATAATTCAATTCAGTGTTCTGAGATAAATAATTTTAAGACCAAAAGTCTGAAGAAAGAATATATATTTATTTCACATTTAAATGAAATTGCTTCTTCTTTGATGCATATATGATGAAGATGGTTCGATAAACGTATTTATTCGAATCCTGTACAAGTATTCTTTAAACTTCCTTTAATACACTGGTGATTGGCATTAAAAAATTATGTGATAACCATGTATCGATAATCCGTAATATTTTGTTATAAATAATTCATATTGCGATAAGTGTTTTTATCCATACGGATTCCAGTGGCGGAGAATTTGTAATACAATTAGAGTCAAAGGATTTTACATAAAATAATTTACTTCCGCAACGTCAAACAATTTCATATTACTCCCAAGAAATCGAATTTTATACAAACAAAGGATATAAGATTTGTAAATGGTTTAATCACCGGTGTGAAGTCTCGCTCTGTTTTGTAATGTAGATAATCCTAACGAGGTCTTTTGATTTCTTTAAGTCTTACGTTTCACCTCAAATAAATGCCTTTCCACCGGTTCATTAAATTTTTCTCTGTCAGTCGCTCATTGAAATACAAATTATTCTCGCTATATTGAGTTTCCATTGAACTCTTTTAATTCAGAACTAACGTGTATTGTATGTTTTCCTATTTATATTACAAAGAAGTTTACTACGCCATTCAGGATATATTGGTACTTGAAATTTTATTAAACCGTGGGATATTTCATCAACGATTGATAACTTTTAATAATAAATTACATAAAATAATCATAAATAATCATACAGTGAAATGCTACCATCTTAATTTGTGATATTTTATTATTGCCTCCTCTGTCTACTCAGAGACCGTTAAAAAACCATTTAACGATTATAAAATAGGCATTTTTCTACATTTTTGTAAAAACGTAATTTATATAATTACTCCTTTTCTCTACCAGAAATATCATCAAAATAGTTGGATCGATTAATTTATAACTTGGGGACCCTAATCTATATAAAAAGAAGACAGTCTTTAACGTAGTCAATTTTTGTTATCTTTTATTTTCAAATCTGAAAATCAGTAAATTCTCCCATAAAAGTCGCTATTTTTAATCAAGAAACTGCTATTTTGTCAAAATTCGATATTTTAACCCCTTGCTCACTTGAAGTTTTTTTTTCATTCATATTACCAGCATCTCCAAGCAATTTCGGTGGAAAGATCATATTCACATATAAGTAAATGATATGCGCATTAACCGTTTGAGTGCCAGAGATCTTTTTTTGTTACCAAATAAAAAATTGCCAAGCGGCGCAATAGCGCTGTTTTCATTCCTTATTATTTCAAAAATACTGGCATTTTTGGACATGGAACAGAAGAAGCGCGATTGCGCTGCTTGGCACTAAAACGATTAAAAGAAAACTCATTGTTGTATGTTATTTTAATTATGGATACAAATGTTATAATATATAAAAAAATAAAAGAGTTATAAAATTATTAGATTTTGTAATCATCCAAGACTGTTTTTGTCCTTATGTTATGAACCGAAAATTATTTGCATTGTCTCCATAACGGAGTTTGAAGACAAATTTTAAATGGCTCTGTTCTGGAGCCCTTGAGTGCAAATGGTTAAAAGTCGGCACGTAATAGACTGGATAATTTCGTACAGTTAATGGAAATTCTAGTTTGATTCTTGTCAGATAAGTCCTGTCTGATTACGCCAAAGACAATATCGCCACTAGTTTCAAATAATTTATTGGAAATTAATTTTTCTATATAGGGTGGGTCACCATATTTTGTCATTTTGTCATTACGCACAGCAAAATAATGGCAAAATGTGGTGACCCACCCTGTATATTGTAACAATGTGCTTTAGAGTAGAGAAAACTATGAGTAATTACATACATAACCTTTCTGAGGAAATTCGAGAAAAAGGCCTAATTTTAACGTCCCTAGGTCGTTTAAATATTCTTATTATAATATTATCATAAAAAAACTTTCTGTTTTAAGAAATGTCCTGGGTCTGCGATGGGACGCGACACTGTCAAGACGGCTCGGATGAACTACATTGTTGTCGTTCAGGACAATTTAAATGTGCGAGTACAGGTGTGTGCATCGCTGGAACGGCTTTATGTGACGGTTGGGACAATTGTGCTGACGGTAGTGACGAAACTGCATCGGCGTGTTCTCCAACCAACAATCCACGACAAGATGTTGGTTCATCTTCGGAATCCGGCAAAAGCACATACTTCATAGCAGTGTTCGTTGTTATAGGTGTTATCATTGTAGCTATTCTTACTTTTTATTACTGTCGAAGGAAATTAGCAGGGACTGAAGAATTACCAGATATTTTACATGATTCCGCTGGAGATCCGCTCTCGCCGAAACCAGGTAGAGTCGCTAAGCCAATGTTCGTACAAAAGAATGGTAGAAAAGATCTTAAACCTGGTATGGAGGCTCTGCGTATGTCAGCCTTAAATGGAAGCAGTATTGGATCCAGTTACGATCGCAGTCACATCACAGGTAAGAGTCACTGATTTCTCCAAAACTCTTCAGTCTTCGCATTACCAGATCTGGTAACTCGATGAATAAATTTGTAAATAGAGATACTGCTATTATTAAAATACAATAACTTTCTTTTTTAATTCGAGTTCGATCGGATATATCCGTGTTGATGGTGTAAATTTTGCAAAAACCCACTTTGGTGAGCCATTTTTTAAGAATTTCGCTGCTTTTTTTAATAATGGTATCAAACTTGTTTAAGACAATGCGGAAATGACATGAATAAATTGAATGGGTCACCTCAAAAACGTCGTAAGGTACGAATTGCAAATTGTTCAAAAATTCCCGAAAATGAAAAAAATAACCCGATGGGGCAATAATAATTGTTTCAAAGAATTTGTACATTACAACGTTTTCGAGGTGACCCATTCTATTATTGCACCATCAGGTTATTTTTTTCATTTTCGGGGGTATTTGAACAATTTGCAATTTGTACCTTACAACGTTTTTGAGGTGACGCATTCTATTATTGCACCATCGGGTTATTTTTTTCATTTTCGAGGGCTTTTGAACAATTTGCAATTTGTATTTTACAACGTTTTTGAGGTGACCCATTTAATTATTTATCAGTATTATATATGGAATTTGAGCATAGTATTGCATAAAAAAATATATTCCTTTACCCTTTTAGTGTCAAAAAGTAATTTATCAGTTAGGAAACGATGTCGTATCGTTCTGTACTAAAAGGATTTTGGTGAGATAGTCCACCTAATTATCCAAGAAAATTAAGATAGTTTTGCATTTCCAAATAACAAGATGCCACAATTGTTACTCTATTATATTCTGGAAAGGAACTTTTACTACGTTTTTAGTAAGATTTTATAATCGTAAATTTTTCATAAGATTTTGCTAAATGAATTATGAGAAAGGGGGTTAACCCCGGGCATTGGGTAGCCGCGGTCATTGCACAAACTTGAAGTTTCCACTAATTTATAATATCCATTTTAAGACCTATTTGACATCTATCATATCTATAACACCTACCACGGCTCTGTAGATATTTTAATTTTAATAAAATAAATTAAACTTTTGCAATGACCGTGGCTACCCACTGGCCGGGGCAACCCCCCCCCCCCCCCTATTCCCTACTCATTAAAGTGCTAATATTACTGGTCTAGAAATGTATAAATAAAGTCTTGGACTTTATTGTATACCTTGTGATTCATAAAAACAAACAATCAATATTTTACTACATATACTACAGAATATAAGTAAATTCGAGGACTTTATTTTCATAACTAGGAATAGAATAAAAAAGAATTGTTCCATATGTTTTTAGGTGCGTCGAGTTCCACGAGAGGTAGTTCAGCTGGAGGATATCCACAAGAAACGTTGAATCCTCCGCCTAGTCCAGCGACAACAGCCAATTCCACAAGGTGTTCCAGTAGTAACGCATCGAGGTATAGACCATACAGGCATTACAGAAGCATCAATCAACCACCACCACCTACACCCTGTAGTACAGACGTTTGTGACGAATCGGATAGCAATTACCCGGCTCGTTATAGATACGAAAGCGAGCCATTTCCGCCGCCACCCACACCCAGGTCAGTGTATCATAGCGATGCAGCTATAAGTTGTCCACCATCACCTAGTTCACGATCGTCAACTTATTTTAGCCCACTGCCACCACCACCATCGCCAGTACCCTGATTTTGGTGGTGTTAAAGTTTCTACGAAAACAGCAGCGAATTCGGATAAATATTTCTTTTTTCTTTTTTTTTTTGGACATTCATCCTGTCCAACTTATGGCCTGGTGACTTATTACCGTACCTTATTTCATTCAGTTTCACTTGTGCTCATATTTCCACTTCTTTTTTTCCTGTTGACCGATTGCGGGCAACAGTGGTCCATTTCATTGGATGATATAGAATGTCAAGTTGTTCAAATAGTAATGAAATTGTTATCTAACTTATATCAAACAAAATGTACTCTTGATGTAATATTAGGTTGGGGAAAAAGTAATTTCGGTTTATCCCATTGAAAAACACGAGAAAAGCCGAAATTACTTTTTCCCCAACCTAATATTAGCGGTTCGGTGGATTGAAATTTTGGACAAATGAGATGTACCACTTGTTGCTCAAAATCTAAGTAACTTAACATTACATTGTGTTGTAATGTGCTAGAAAATTTTGGTACAATATTTTTTCGGAATTGTTTATTTTCTGAATTTCTGATTAGAATGCGACGCTTAAAAAAATGGATAAAGGAAATTAATTAGGTGTATAGAATTTGCCAAGAAATTTTTGTATGAAAATATTGAAGATCGTTGAGTAAATTCTAATTAGATGCATTCTAATTTCGATATAACAATTTTTTAGAATCTCATTGACTACTATGAATCTGATGAAATTTTGTGTTCTCATTCCAAAGTTTTTCTAACACTATTTCTACGAAAGGTATCAAAAGACACCTTTTAGCATTTTCATTTAGAATCATTTCCAAGGTTTAATTTAATCATTTTTTAAAATCCACAAACGGGAAGCAATTAGTAGAGCAATTATGCAACAATAAGAAAAATTGGTATTGAAATTGAAAATCTATTTTAACTATAATACTATATTTTTCCCCTTAGATCCACGAATTCAGAAAATAGCCAATTTTAAAAATATTTTCTACCAAACCCTTGGAGATTCCCACTCCAACCATTGTCACTGTGTAAAAGTCCTATTAAATTTTTATAAAAATATTTTTACATTTTTACGATTAGCGGTTTAAAGAAATTCCAAAACAAATTGCGCAACAATTGCGAAACAAATTTGTAATTTCATAGAAAATTAAATTAAAAATTTCTAAGTTCCATAAAAAATTAAATCAAAAATTTCTAATTTCCATAAAAAATGTCTTGATTCGCTGGTGCTTGTAGAAACTTCCCCGATGTTATTATGTGCCTTAAAGTATATAGACACATGTGTATTTTTTTTTCTAAGTACACATGTGTACGTATGCATTAGATTAGAGTGGATAAGTTCATGCGATCAGATTTTAAAACACTTCTCAAAAAGGAAGATTGCGAATGCAAGCGTGTGCCATAGTTCGACTTATAAATAATACATATACATGTAAATAACGAATTCGTGAAGAAATTGATCAACGAATCAATCCAGAATGAGTGATGAAAAGAGTGACTAAAGTAATTTTTACAAAGAATGACTGAACGAGAATGTGTCCTTTTTAGATAGTTATAATAATTATAAAAATTACGTGTTTCATCATTTCCGTACACGTATTGTATAAAACTTGTACATGACATTTATATTTTGTAACTTAAAGGCGAGCGAAAGAAATTTCGTCGTGGAGAAGAAATTACATGATAATTAATTTTTAGTAAGTTTTTTTTTTATCAAAAATCTTTTTACAGTGTTAAAAAATGTATAATTTTAGATATTAAATTAATTTTATAGTTTCTCAGTCGATAAACAGAAATACTTGCGTCGAAGGAATTTTAGTTTGAAAAAATTTGAGTTTGTTAAATATTTCAACACCGAGACATTAAAAAATTCAAAATGTCTATCGATATCTCTCTCACATAATTTATCATTGAAATTGTTGAAAAGCTTAGTTTTTGAATTTTTAGAAATTTTCTCATCATAAGTTCCGTGTTCTTGAAAATTACTTTAGAAAAAACGATTGAAACATTTTGTTATTGGATTCGTAACAGTTTCATAAAATTTATGAAAAAAAAAAATCACTTCTACTTTTTTAACATTGTAGAAAATGATTTCGAAGATCATTTGCATATCTCGTATCGAATACAACTCGTAATAATTTTTTTATTTTTTGTTAAATCGTGGTATCAAGTATATCGCGATGATAGTAAATATTGTATTATATCATTTGTTATTACCAATTATTTACAACGAAAACCGAGGCAGAAGTGGAGCAGAAGGAAAAGAAAACGTACGAAAAATTGTCCGTATAATTATCTATATTTTATGTTCCTCTCACATATATAAATATATATTTTTTATTTCCATTGTTACGTAGCGATTTAACCAAAGGCAACATTGAAGTATTCTATTTATACAATTACCAAATTATCTCAGAAATTATAACACTTTATGAACGAAATTTTTCTTAATATTCAGATTTTTTCAAATTTTCTTCTTGCCTTACTAAACGAATAAAATAATAAAAACATAATCAAAATCGAGCAAAACGAGTGGCAATGGGTCTCAGTTGAATGGCATATAATTAGAAATTCATTTATATAAAATTAAACATTTCCCCATTTATTTTTGCAAATGTTTACCGAATAGTAATAAATGCAACATAAATTTTCAGTAATGTTCCTTTATTTAATGATATCATTTTTAATTTATGTGTATTCGATAATACTTCAGTATTTCAGGAACAGCTAGAAATTAATATCGGAAATTTTGATATAAGTGGAATTTTGTAAAAACTGTTGACCTCAAAGTTGCTATACATTGAAAGATATTAGGATTAACATGAAATGGAGATGTCATTTTAACTTGCAAGCAGGCCAATAATTTTAATAATTGAAATTATCGATATATAATAATTTTAACATGAAGCATGAAAATAAATATAATTATATAATAAAATGTGATTTAAATAAAATTATTATAATGTGTAATAATTTTGATGATTAAAATTATTGTAACAATTGTTGAGAGCCCTTGAACATAAGCGAAAGAGGAATAGAAAAATGTTTTATTCCAAAAACACTCGACAAAAATGTGAGATAGCGACAATTTTTTTTCTGGTGCATCGCCAAGATTCTGGAATTCGTATTTATAACTAAAATTCATAACACTTTTTTATGCAATTATTTTATCAAGTGTCCATATTTAATTTTAAGGTATTCGGTTTCTCGAACCGAACACTTAAAGCGAACCGATGAATCCATATTTAAAATTTCCAACAATCAAGCATATAAACTTTTTTCTTTATCTTTTGAAATACTGCGTTTGCGAATTTTGTCTTATATTCAAGGGTTCTCGTTTGTTTAAATAATTGCTGTAAAAAGTGAAAGAGAGAATAAAATATAGTATATTGTTATTACTATTAATTTTTTAACTCTGCATAATTTATATAAGATCAGATGTGGAGAAGAAAACGGTACAACGAAAGAAACACAATATACTTGGAAATTATAAGAAAAATTTATCAGAAAAAAGATTTTTCTTTAATAATAGCCATTTGGAGAAATTGCAAGGTATAAAAAGTGTGGTTGAAATATTATGTTTCATAATTCAAAAGTAAATCTTGTAGGAGTATAGAAAGTATAAAAAGAGGGAAATACAAAAAAAAAACAAATACACTTTATAACATTAACGAGACTTAATAGAAATAATGACACGAAAATTATATAAATGGGGTATATACACACACACACTTACTTATTCACTCTATGACTATTAAATTTTAGTCTCTTCCAAAAATTCGTTCAATATTGCCTTCCCAGTTAGTTGTCGAAGTAAATAACGAAGATAGAAGGTTCGGTGCATTTGTAACAATGGCACATGTGACTGTTCGTAAAAATAATGATCGAAAGGGGAAAATGAAATGTCTCCTTTATTTGAGATAGCAAAAGAAATCCAAAATCTTCTACCACCAATTACTTTTTTAGTATCCAATTCGGAAATCTCAAATGTTTTATTTAATTCAATTTAAAAAATTTCCAGCAATTTTATCCTATATTTTTTTTGCATTCTCCAACAAATGTATTTCTCTCCGCAACTTTTTCCTAAAAGTTCATCTTTTTGGAGAATATACAAAAATTGTAGGAACAAATGAAGAAAAAATTTTTTAATTTCTTCTCAAAATTAGCCCTTATATAATTGTGCCTTTGGATACTAATTTTTCTTTACTTGGGAAAAACTAATCTTTTGAAATTGTTCACGCTCGCCTTGGTAATTCTTCTTTGTTATAAATTTCTGCCGAGATCTCCAATTTCCCCTTAAACAATTACAAAGTCATCAACTTTTTTCACTAAAGTTTTTCGAATAAGTATACATTTCCAGGGAAACTTTTTTGCCTGTGACAAATAGCTCGTTGGAAATTACAAAAATTAGAATCGCACTGAAACATATTCTATTTGCATAATATTTAATATCGATATGAACCAAAATAATATCCACTTTTCATGTCATTCCAGTGAAATTTGATATCTATGGTAATATTTTATACAACACAATAAACCAGGAACAACAAACTGGCACGAATAAACATAAACATAAATAACATGCATAAATTTGACTTGTTCCTAACCTAATAATACTTCATTCAATTAGCGAATAAGGAATTTACAAAAGACCGTGCCATAAAATGAATACGCGTTGGGAAACAAAAGTGATAAACACTGTTGTTTTCGATGGATAATTCCAAGAACAATTTTCTCCTGTACTTTCGTTGCTCCAAGCAAAAATAAGAAACATCGCTAACCTACGAGTAGCACTGCCACATTTCAAAAAAAAACATCAAAGACTCGGCAACTTCCTACTACGAATCCTCGTTCTTATCGTGTAAACATACTTGGCAGTTGGCAGGAAAGCAAAAATACATCGGTCTGCCAATGTAACATATTTGTACAAAAAAAGGAAGTAAAATAAAAAAAAACTTTGTTACATATTTTATACAAGCGCCGTTTTATTTCCATTTACTGGAAGAACCACGAGACTTTCCAGATGCGTTTTCTCTTTCATCCTGAGCTATCAGGTCTTCGTCAATTAATAATTCGAAATTCCCCATAGCTTCCGTTGAAGGGCATTTGTTCCATCTGACGCTACATTTTCGGAAATTCAAGAAATAGTATTAATAGGGACCATGTAGCCAAATATTAGATCGTTCAAAAAGGAATTTCCTTTTTTCTGACCATATCTCTTGGAGAAAAAACGAAATACAGTAGAATTTCCGTACAAGATACCTTCGATTTTCTTCGTACAAGATACCACTGGTTCCCCTTCGCTAATCCACTACCCCCACTCCTAACGCCTCTTCGCCTCTGAATGTTGGAGTCGCTCGCTCCATACAAGATACCACGGAAATAAATGAGAAAAAATGAGAATTATTTACACATAACGATTTTTTAAATTTAGTATCATAAATTATTAATTATTTAAGATAACATTTTAATTTTTCGTTGGTTTAAAATTCATAGAGAATTTTCAAGGACTTGTAAACGTAGTTTTTTGTCGGGGACATGAACTCAAGCCTATTTTAATGTGTTTCAAACGTTTAAAATTGATTTACTTACGTGAGATAATTGTACAAAAGGTAAAAATAACTTTTCTTGCGAGAACTCCTCGTTTGCGGACTTCTAGTCACGTGACAAAAAAAAAGAAGGAAAAGGATATGGAATACAAAGCAACCTACATTATCGGTTTAACTTTAAACTATTTTGCATGGTATCTTGTACGAAGACCGTGAGATCTATTTCTCTCCGGCGTAACAGGCCACTGAGTGGGGGAACGGTAATTTTCTTCTTTTTTCGGAACCATATTCCCCTCCGGCCCCTTGTGGTATCTTGTACGGAGATTCTACTTATGTATATTTTTGCAAAAAATAACAAAACTTACTCAGGTACACCATCGGGCGGTACAACGACAGATATAATGTTGTCAATCAATTTATATTTCAATATTCTATCATTAACGGTAGTCGATGACAAAGAAGGCGATGCGTTGACCTATAAAAATCGAATAATTCCATAGCGTCATTATTTTCTTTTGTGTCTCGTAGGTAGCATAAAAAGTCAAGACGAATTATTCAATGAAGGATTACTTCGATGAGCCATGGTTTCAGTTTGTTGTCGATAATGATGTCGTATCCGTAACATTCGAAGCAGTGACGATCGTTCGCCATAACTGGTGCTACTGCTTTTAACGAATGCACTATGCACCATGAAATATTATCGAATAATTTTTCGGTAACTGCTTTGCCGCGAGTACTCTCCAAATATAAACGCAAATTTTGAACGCTCAGCTTGCCACCGTGTGAGCTATTGTATTCATCCTAAAAAAATGATTTGAAACGTTTATTTTGAAAGTGGCCTAGGTCCATTTCTAAAAAAAAAATGATAATCTTAAAAATTTATGATTAAATTACTGAAAATTATTTTATTTTCGCCACATCTAATGATTCTTTAAAAATGGACTTAGGTCACTTTCAAAATAAACGGCTCATTTATTAACTTATTATAATTACCAGTTTGATCAAGAGGATTATTTTAAATCTTTAGGATTTTTTTTTGCATCTTTTTTGGAGATATTGGACAAAGAATCAAAAATGTTTCAGCGTAATAGAATTTTTATTGGGACATTATTAGCTTTGGAGAAAAACGTTAATTATTAAAAAATTAGCTTCTTTAGAGAATTTGAATAAATTGGATTTTTATTGCATTTTCCTCTATTTTAACTCTTTGTAGCTTTCAGGTCATATTCTGAAATATCTTTATTTAGAATTTTCTCTTTTTCAATCTTAGTTGGCCTACTGGGGTCTGAAAGAGCCCAGCCTTGTTCAGTTCCATTTTTTTTTGTTTCATGCTGTACAAGGTGTCCTGTTTTAGAATTTTTTAAATTTTAATATATGTTAACCCTTTGCACTTGAACCTTTTTTTTTAATTAATATTACCAGCAACTCGAAGCAATTTCAGTGGCAAAATCATATTCACATATAAGTAAATGATATGCGCATTAAAAAAAAAGTCATTGTTATATGTTATTGTTTTATCTAATTGATTATGCATACAAATTTTATAAAATATTTAAAAAAAAAACAAAAAATTATAAAATTATTACATTTTGTAATCGTCCAAGACTGTCTTTGTCCTTATGTTATGAACTGAAAATTATTTGCATCGTCTCCATAGCGGAGCCCTCGAGTACGAAGACAAATTTGAGATGGCTCCGCTCTGGAGCCCTCGAGTGCAAAGGGTTAATATGTTTTAGTGAACTTTTTGGTATATCGCTACCAGTTTTTGTTACATAGAGCTGCAATATTATACAAATGCAAAGAGTTAAAATTCTTGATTTGAGATTTTAGGAAGGATCTTAAAAATTGTGTCGACTTACCCCATGTTTCTGAACAGATACATTCGTCAAATGAACATACATATTGTCAAGTTCTTGTATACTTGTGTCATACTTAACGGTACAAAATCGACAAAAGCCAAGCTTGAACAAATAAGCTTTTAATGGTCGAAATGAAGTTATCAAAACATACAAGCGTAGGTCAAACTTTTTCCCTCCAATCAGTAAAGGGTTGTCGATGTACCTGAAAATTAAATGAAATACTGAAAAACGATAAGTGAGATAGATACAAAAAATATTTTTTACTTACTGAGTGGAATAAAATGAAAATTGTACCGACAAAATTTTTTGAAAGACCGACAAACAGTGATAGCCCCACTTGTAAGACAATTTTCACGGTTCGATATTATTTCATAAATTTATTTATGTACTAAAAAGTCATACCTGGAGATTACGTAAGATTCTTTTGTGAGATTTGGATTGAAAGGATTTCTAGCTTCTCTGGACCACTTTTTTAATTTACTCAGCTTATTTATCAGAAATATGCCAGCACCCTGTGATTTACCGCATGGTTTCATTATCCATGTACTCTGAGGCGATTTCCGATATTCTTCCACAAACATATTGTAATCTAAATCCGATAGTTTTTATGATTAAAAATTTCAAAAAACACATTTTTGAAAATTATTCGTTTGTGGTTCTTCTTCATAAAATAATGATTACCAGCCGGTAATACAAAAGTCACAGGTATGAAATCGAGATGTAGATATTTTCCTGGCCCGTCTCCTCTTTCCGCTAAAGGATTTCCTTCCCTTTCCAAATCTTTGCGATATCTTTTGATGTTTTTAACCAGCAAATCTTTCCTCGTCAATTCATAGTGATTCGGAAAATGGTTGATCGTTCTAAAAAGATATTAAATTCAAGAATTGGTATATTCAAAGATATCAAATGAAAAATAACTGATAGTGCAAAATCAAAAATCAACTTACTGATTGTCTCCCATTCGATATCCAGTTTCTACACTAAAAATGTTTCTACAGGATTGCGTTACCGCCCTGTACAAAAATATCGATAAATTACTTCATATTTTTTCCGTTTAAATGGAATTATAGTTCGATCATAGAAATTTGGTTAGAAAAGAAAAAAGAAGTTATTACCAATAAAAATTCCAGTCGTCCTCGGGACCAACTTGCGTCCATCCTCTCTTTTCAAAATTGTAAACTATTACCGATTTGTCCATATCGGTACAAAATGTCACTTTCATTCTATCGGTTCCAAAGGTTGGAATTCTGAAGTTATATATGAAAAAGCAGAAAGTAATTATTAATTTGAAACTTAGGATGCACTTATTTGTTAAATCTGTCATGACCACCGAGTGAATATAATTTTTAACTTTCCGACAAAGTGGAAAGTTGAGTTAACAGCTGGAAGATAGTAGTCGGGAACTACAAAATTTCTAATTAACCGAGAAAACATTTCAGATCCCTTTTGGCCTCTGAAATTCATCGTATCGACTTTCCTTGCATATTTACACTTATTTAGGTGCAACAATATTTTGCCAGTGCTTATTATGTACCTGGAGTGGAACAATATTGCTCCAGAAACACTCAAAGCGTTAAGTATCATTTTGTACAAGAATATAATTATACCTTCCATAAATTGTAGATAAATTAGCATTATTATTTTTTTTAATTTCACCATTCGAAGTTATAGTTCCAGTCGACATGATAACCAGCACTGTATCGAATGAAATTTGTTAAATCAATTCGCCATGGATATATCGGAAGCTATGCTGCATCTAAGGTAACAAGCATTTCCTACTATATTTTTCTCTATGGTTACCGCATCTATTGGAACATCCAAAAGGCAATTAAAATGTAGGTATCGGGTCGAATAACTTTATTATTTTGATATGAAGTGTAACAATGTTCTTTTCTCTCTTGCCCCATCTTCAATAAATAGAAATAGAAATAGAAATAGAAATAAAAATAGTGTGACCGCCGAAATTTTATCCTTTTTTTTTAAAGAAATTCCTTCCAGGACACAATCAAATGCAATCTTTTTCATTATATATTTTCATACATTAATATCAATTCCTTAAATTATAAAAAAAAACATGTTGTTAATGTTTTACGATTAAAGTTGTTATTTAACAAATGGTTGGTAAAAAATACAAAATGGGTAGAACCGGTGCATGCGATTCCAGCTTTTGTAGTAATCTGATATAAAGAAAAGGAAATGAGTATTGTTCTGTAGACCTGTTGTATTAACCGGAAGCGGAATTAATACTTTTCATAACAAAATGACGGAGTTCCTAAAAACACAAACAAAACGCCTTATGTTTTTGTTAAAAATAATTTTCCATCAATGCAACGAAAGATCTTCGAATAACTCAACCTTTGTCTACAAAAGAAATACTCCATACTTGTAATTTTATTATTAATTAGACGAAATTCGTTTACCAAATCTTCCAAGATTGATGTAAACGTAAGGTAAATAAATACATCTTACTTTTTTGCCATCTTCTTGGCCCTAGATGCCGACATCGTGAAATTCAGTGATAATATTGAAATGAAAATTCGAAACGAATAAATAAATATGAATATCGTGAAGAATAGGAAATGAACGCACCGATTACAAACGCGATTTCGGTTTACATGCAATTTTTACAGGAATATCACGAAGAATTTATTCGCCTGAAAAGTTTTCCCTCCTCTTTAGCAGACGGTAGATATAGTTTTCGTGCTGATAGTTAATGCGCATATGATTGCGCACTTTGTTTGTTTATATACCGCAATCTTCAAGCCAAAACAAAATTTCTTTCCGGTCTAACGCCAAGCAATAGCATAAGTAAACATAGTGACAGTATATATATATATATCGTTCGGTAAATACAGCAAGCACAGAAGCAAAGGAATCAAGTTATTCGATTTCAAATTGCAAAGTATCTTCAAAAGATATCGAAAAATCGAAAATAATCGGTAAGTAAAAAGAAATCATAAGTCATGGTTCGACAGCAACAACGTGAAAATTTAGCAAGGAATCATAAACAAAAGAATTCCGGCACCTTCATCACGTAGTTTTTTCATGCGATGAATAACAATTCGTAGCGTTGATTTCGTTAACGTTTTTTTCGCATTACATTTGAGTGCAGTTATTAAAGTGACCTCATAACTGAGCTTCGCAGTTCTTGTCCTCTGCAACCTTGTCATTTTCTAAATTGTCGTTACACATACATGGAAGAATTACATTAAAATGGAAAACAACCATTAGGTACTAAGACGTGATTATTTTCAAACGTTCGTTTGGAACCGATATTTTTTGTTTCTGCTCTACAAAGTTTAGTCATGGCGGATCAAACATCCTATCAAGTAACTATCAAAGGAAGAGGAATGTATCAACAATTCTATGATGAGGGCAGATGTATTTGTTTAAGGGAAAAGGGATTAATCATATGTCATGTCTGTGGTTACACGTGCAAAGGAAGAGTCCGATCCAATTGTCAGATGCATCCCCAGGTTTGTTGGTCAATTTTGTAATCCTTGAATCTTATTAAAATAATGACTTTGATGTACATAAGAAATTTGTTTTGTCTATTTCACCAGAAATTCTCGATTGGAAACAGTAAACAATACATTAAGGACCTAGTTTTATGCGAACACCCAAAAGCGCAAACATCTTTGATGCATTTTTTCTTAAAAATTACTGCCTGTAACTGCATGATTTTTTTTTTTCACTCAAAAGTATACTCTAACGGTATAAAAAAATTTTTACAGAATGAAAAAATAGATTCATTTATTTATAGTAATAAGCGTAGACAAGTGTAAACAAAATTTGTCTCGTTAGCATTGAACTTAATTGCATTTAACAAAAATATATAAAAATCTTAAAAAAAAATAGTCGTATTAGCACTCCTAGTAGTTAGTTAGGTCGATAGAATTTATTTAAGGTGTTACTTCGTTATACATTCATGAGTGCAATATTTCTACATAAGCGTTGTATGGAAACTACTTTCTGATAATATTCTCTCCATGTTGATATCAAATATTGCATGGACTGACAATTAGTTTTCTTTGAATTTTGATCACCTCTGAGCACTATCCTATATATTTTACATAACATTCTATATATATTCTAGGGGAAAGGGGGTTAGCCCTGGCCAGTGGGTACCCACGGTCATTGCAAAAATTTGAAGTTCCCACTAATTTATAATATCCGTTTTAACACCTATTTGACGTCCATCATATCTATAACACCTGCCGCGACTTTGTAGATATTTTAATTTTAAGAAAACAAATTAAATTTTTTGCAACGACTGGCCAGGGCTAACCCCCTTTTCCTTATATAATATTATATTACAACTGCAATAGTTAACAATATTTCCAATCTGATTCGTCCTTAAGAAGGGAAAAAAGATAGGGGTGAGTCAAACAATGGTGAAGCACAATAAAAAGCGAAGAAAATTCAATCAATCGTAATAGACTAATTAACTTTGTGAATATCCCGTGTGAACTTATTACAACTATTTTATTTCTCATTTACAGACAATTTTTTTGATAGACATAACGAGCTGTCCAAGGTGTAGAGCTTACTGGTACATGTTAAGCGAAGAACAAGTGGAGCTGTTTAAGACGGGTCTATATAAGTCCAAGTAAAAGGATATATGCGTAACGTATATCTATATGTAAAAACAAAAAAAGAAGTACTTATATACGTAAAAATAATTATCATTATTCTGATTTTTATTCGCAGATGTAAAAGTCAGAAGCTATTTAAGAGCTACCATTCGTTTGCGCATTTAGTAGATAAAATTTATAAAAAAGTGATTATAAAAGTAGGTTTTAATGCTATACGTATATACCAAATTGATAAAGCTACCTCAGTAACTTGTTAATATGCCAAATGGATATATTGTAGTTATAATAATAACTAAAAAAGATTTATTACTTAATAACGTGATTTATAAAGTTATAAATTACTCAATAAAGTGATCTGGTATCGCACATATATAAGAAAAGTATTTTTTGTACAAAAAGGTACAGGCGTTATTAAAAAATTCAGGAAATAAATTCTAGAATACCTAGACCCTAATGCATTCTAAACAAAAAAAGAATTATAAATGTGAGATTTTCCTATGCTACAAAGGCTCCATATTAAAGCATTTATGTAACAGTATAGAATTGCGTAACCCAGAATATCGCATATTTTGCAAAATAAAATAGTAAAAAAAAATTGTTTACAAAAATGTAAGAATTAACCATAATTTATTATTATGTAATTTCCGGTGTATGCTTTTTGCAACTAATATATCTGAATATTCGAATCTCAAAGAACCAAGCGGCAAACTACCAAAGTCGACATACATTTGTTAAACTAAAAATGTAAGGAATAACTATAAGCTGTTTTGGATTATTTCAAATTTATATTGATCATATAAAAATTACAGTTCGCTTTCGAAAATTACATTTGGACTTTAAAATCTCTTTTCTCTAGATTAACTGGTACTAATTCAAATTCTGAAACTTTCCTTTTCTGAAACTTAAGTATTTTAATATTAAGTGCTGTTAAATTGTTTGTAAGTCATAATAAAATATATCAACACTTAAATTTCAGAGTGAAACTCAAGTAATTCATAGGGTATTGGAAACAATTCCAAGCGAGTTCTTATTCAACTCGAAAAAACTTTAAAGTTGGATATTACTAATTCAATGCAGGCTCATTAATTATGAAAAGAAATGTAGTTCAATACTTAGTTGTACGAAAAGTTGAGTAAGCTTCATGTCACATTAAAATTCAAAATCTAATTGTAAGCTTTCTAGCATAAATTAAAAAATATTTTGTTTGTTAAAGGATTCATGTCTAAAAAATATATCTTTAAAAAGAGATGAACAATATTATACATTATGGTCCGTTAATTAAAAGTTAAATAAATTTTAAGATTAAGCAAATTAGCAAAAATAAGGTTTATTTTAGATTGCTTCTGTTACAAAAGAAACGAGTGGTAAGCGGGCTTTCCTTGCGTTACAAAAAAAGGAAAATAAATGGGCTCATTAAATTACTAAATTCTTCAACATGTCATACTGATTTGCAATTTTTAGTCGAATAATAATTGACATCCTTACAAATGAAATGTACAACAAAAGCCCCTCGAGAATAGCTGAAAGGTACATTTTGCATATACCTGCATCTAAAAATTGAAACTCGACTAAGTTGAAATATGTTGATATTAATTGTTGAAAATTGATGTTGTCTGATGCAAAATGGCTAAAATTCTGTTCCGAACATATTTGAAGTAAACTGCTTATACACCAATTTTTTGCAGCAAGAAATGCCTCGCTTATCCTTTTTTATGATTCTCAATCACAAGCAGGGAAGTTTTTAACCCTAGCAAAACTTCAAGAGTACATTGTTTAATACGATAAAACGTAATTCAGTGTTGCTGTCAAAAATTATCTCAGTTGTACTCCTAAATAATGTGCCCCCAGTGAGATAGAAGGGGTGAATAGCTTTAATTATTCTTAATAAGGTTTGTGAGCATACTTAGGTATTTCAGTAAGAAAAATATCCTTCTTTTTTTATTTTTGAGCCGTCATATTTATTATACAATAATTCAGAGTGAGATTACTCAAACGTTACGAGAAAACAGTTCATCAACAATATGAATCGATGCAGTATTAAAATATAAAGTAGTTATTTGTTTGGAGATGGTCCAGTATCAAAATGAATTCTTCTGTTTCATTAGCGATTGCTATCAAGTTATAAGTTGGTCAAAATTGGCTACATAAAAAAAAGCAATGATTCGTAATTTAGCATAACTTTCGATGATCAAAATTTCTACCAACCAAATACTGGTTGTGATTCTGTCGAGATGTTACTTATATTAAAATCTGTATTACTTAATAAGAACAAAATGAAGTTAATATATAATTAAAACTATCTATGCATATCCAACAGGAATTCCATTATTTGTAAAGACAACTTATTTGATGAAGAAATTATTTTTGGTCAATAAAGGAATATGGTAATTCATTAATACAATTTTTCTGCTCCCATAATACCCTCCTGAATTTCAAAATAATTGAAAAATGTTTATAATGTTACAACTACACGATTATTTTATATATACATGATAGATATTTATTTACATAAATAGTAGATTTTTAATAAAGGAACCTTAAAAAATCATACGGATTAAAGTTGACTGCCTTTATGTTGTTGAAAATATTTAATTTATCATACCAAATATGTAGAAGAAAAAAACCACAAAAACAAACATCGACTAAATACATTTTTTATTTGATTATATTATTTATTGCATAACATAAAGAAAACAACAATTATTAGAAACTAAACCATCCTGGTAGTCCAGGCTTATTATTTTGTTTCAGGAAGTCCCGATGGCTTTGCTTCAACTCATTTATAGTTTTGGTTTCATTACTCAGCTGTTTCTCATCTTTCACAAACAAATCAGGATAAACGAAGGTTTCTTCTTTGGGCTGAAAAGATTTTTTGTTACTATGCGAGCAGTTCAAAGAAATCATTTTATTCCCTTGAACTTTTAATAAATTATATAAATTGCGATAAGAAGAAACGAAAAGATATGGTAGTAATAAACTTACCAAAATGGCATATGCAACTTTAAAATCATCTTCCTTTAAAATCCCTTTTTTATTTTTATCCCTTTTATATTTTCCTCTTGCGATTCTTGTTCTAACTCCAATCGTAGGAACATTGTAAATTTTTTCTAAGTAATTTTTGACATCGTGTTTCGTCATTTCCATAGAGCACTGGAACTGCACGACATTTGGTGGCTGGTCATTATTAGGTTTTACCAACTTCAACCAAAAATTAGGGAGAAATATCCGCAGTTGTGGGTTTCCCTTTTGATACAATGGATACCTATTTATTTCAACAAACATCTTTTTTTAATTCTTCGCTCGTCTATTGAATGTTACATGTAATAATTACTATTACTTTATTCCTCTGATACGAATGAAACTATTCTATTAATTTCATTGAACATCTCCCTCAACAAAGTTATACTAAGGTATATAAAAGGAATTGGAACGGAGATCTAAAACTTTAATTAAACATTTTACCGACCGATAACCTATTAATTGGCTTTTTGTTACCAATGCTTAATCTATTTGAGACGGCGATTTTTTCCGAACATGGTTCCCTAGAGCGAAATTGTTTTTTCTTGGCAAGGCTATAAGACCTGTTGCACAGCAGGTGTGCAACCTTGGATGTCAATTGCACACACGGTCTGCAATTGGTCTTGAATGAGTTAATAAATATAATTTAGCATTAATATCATGGAGTGGCTGGTTGGACGTGCAAATACTGTTGAATCGCTAGCCGTCGGTAAAGTGTTAATATACCGATAATTCCAAATCCTGTTCAGCATACATTTTTAACAAAAGTTTTTTGTACATGAGAAATGCTAATATTTTATGTTAATCTTCAAGTTTCTTGAACTTATTACAGGAACTAAATAACTAAATTCAGAAGGATGCATTTATTTATCTTTGGTTTGTCGTTTCTCAGTTTCTCAACTTTTCGAACATCACGTTAGTGCAAAACTTACAGATAATTCCTGTATTTTTCTGAAATTTATATAGTATTTGATTTTTAAAAAACAAGCTATTATTAATTCTCCCATAATTTAATTGAAGATTTAAATTTAAGGACAAAATGACAGGTGTAATTGCCAATTTTTATTGTAAATTTACTTTTGAAAAATTAAATTTGATATAATATCATAATAATAATTTGATAAAAGTATGTGATTCCTGTTGGTATGTTTACTCGATGATTGTAGCTAAAAATCCAATTTCACTATTTATAAATCACGATATAGAACTGGTAAGCAAATCTTAAGAGGTTAATACAATGTGGAATAACAAGAAATAGTGAAATATAAATAAGAAATCGTAAACCTTAATAAATTCATATTTCCAAAAAACTACAAATTTAGTGCATAATTCTTACCACCGTGTCGACATAATTGAATTGTTCAAAAATCTTCAAAGTAACAAATTTGTGTAAGAAGGAATAATTTAAAGAATGAAAAATGAAGAATTTATTTTTTAACCTCAAAAACAAGAAAATTACCATCACTTCTTCTTCTTCTTCTTTTAATTACACCGGAATTCCAAAGATGGCGCTACTGCTCATAGTCCATGCATTCACCATCATTGATGTGTATGCGCCATAATTTAAAATTTAAACTTCTATTCTTTTTTACATTAATACCCTGGTTTATTCCTTATCTTTATTTTTAAACAAATTTATCTGGGATCGATATTGTTTCTTTTAGGATTGGCTAATATTTCAGAAGCAGTTAAATGAGGAACTTTATGTTTGTCGCCTCTTTCAGAGGAAGCGTTCACACCATATAAGGGGCGATGGTGAAAAAAAAAACGGGAAGGCGAACATAATCATATGAGTGCTCCCATATAAGGGGCGGTTCGTATCTCCGATTGGGAAAGTCCGATTGGACTCGACCTCTATAAATAAATATTAGAAAAAAATCATCTACTTATATATCTGGTTCGACAAATCTACCAAAAATTAATATATTTTTAGTGGTTGAATACATAGGACGCAAATTTTTGCAAAATTTCGAATTTGTCCAATACAATACAACAGCGCTCTGTCCGGGGAACAACTGACCGTGGGTACAATTTTTGAACGCACCCCAGTGTTCCATGGAAAAAGAGAGAGAGGTTTCAACTTATAAGAAATGACTTTGAGAACGCAGTATGAGAACATACATAATTACATTAGCTCGGTCGGCCATCTTTCTCACATTCGCTTGGCGTGGTATCTTGTGTGTGCAGCCGGTCGGATAAACGGACGTCTATTTCGTGATTTTATGTGTTTATTAATTTTGATTTGTGAATAGAACGTGCTTTTGAATTTGCAGTGGTCATAATACATTGTTACGATGAGTACAGATAGCATTGAGAAGTTATATAAAAATTTTGGCATTCTCGCCGACGCCAAAGATAAACTTCCTGAGGTACATGCATACATTCCTACCCGTTTACCTTCACCATTCACTTTTTCTTCACACTTCTTTACAAGTGATTACTTAAACGCGTACTCGTTTTTCTGTCCTTCGTGATTTTCAATTTTATATGTTTCATTAAAATTTTTGCTTCGTGAAGTTCCTTCCACCCGGTCACGTTAAGGGTTGTTTAACCCGAGATGGTTCGCTAGAAAAATTGAGACACGAGACCTTGTCTGTGAGACTTTTTCGCACACCTCAAATTTGTGCTTTTTTCACCGTATAATAAATTTTTAAATACCAAATAATATTATTCTAATTATTTAAGGGGTAAAGGAATAAGTAAAAAGATTTTTTGAAGTAACGAATATTATATTAACACCGCCGTCCGGGATTCTTTCATTTGAAGCTGGTATGAATCTTTACGTACGACACCAGTGTGGTGTCACTGGCGCTTGCCCGATAGTTTTTGCAGGGCACCAATGTGGTACCACCGAACAGCATAGTATTAATAAAAAAAATCATAAACCATCCAAGCAATTCCGCTTCATCTTTAGACTAATTTTCTTTAATCGTTTGAGTCCCAAGCAGCGGGATCGCACTGTTCAGATTTTATGTCGAGAAAACCTGGCGCATTTCGATCATTATGGACAACTAAAGCGTGATTACGATGTTCTGGATTCTTCGACGGTGTCTTTTCAATTCCCCTTGGGACTCAAATGGTTAAATGTTGGTTTTAAATGGCATGATTTAGCCCATTTTTATAATTTGGCTCATGAAATGGCCCAATTTATATGTATTTCTATACCTCATGCCCAATTTATCTGTATTTCTATACCTCACGCCCAATTTATACGTATTTCTATACCTTATGATTATCATATCCAATAGTAGAAAAATTTGTGTGATAAAAAATTTGGATAAAACAATTTTTGAAAATCATTATTTTGTCCTCAGCATGAGAAAGAGTATTTGGAAATCTTAACAGCCGTAAAAGGATCTGCGAAAGAGAAGAGATTAGCGTCGCAATTCATCGCTAGGTTTTTCAAACATTTCCCGAAATTTGCGGACAAAGCTATCGACGCTCACCTTGATCTTTGCGAAGATGAAGACATGGCGGTAAGTCAACTTCCGATATCATTATTTTTTTAGAATTTAGAATTTATTTATCCAGAAAAAGATAACACAAAATAAAATGAAACTATGATTTGATATTTTTCATTGCATGATTATTTCAGAAAACTGATAAATATTACATTTTCTTGCTTAAGGACTTATTGGTAAATATTTACAAATGAAGTAAATAAAGAGAGACTATTCCGATGGAATTAAGTCTGGGATGAGATTTAGATTGGAAACTTCTTCTAAATCAACTGAAACTATGTTTATTAGCAAATCTTGTAGTACCAAGACAAAGAAATTACTAGTAACCCTTTTTCTCACATTTTTCCAGCGAAAAGTGATACATGGAAAAATTTGTAAATATTTACCAATAAGTCCATAAGCCAGAAGAAATAATAACACCTGAAAATTTAATATGTAAAGTATCCTGACTAAGGAAACAACCCAAACCATGTTAGAAACCTGATATTAAATAATACTATTTTTTTGCAACAGATAAGGAAACAAGCTATAAAAGATTTGCCTGCTTTATGTAAAGAAAGTAAGGAACATACCGCAAGGATAGCTGATATCTTGGCACAATTACTACAAGCTCAGGACCCATCGGAACTAGCTGTTGTTCATAATAGCATTATGTCTCTTATGAAAAGCGATCCTAAAGGTATTTTTCATTCTTTTAATAAGAACAAGCAAAATTTGAAATATTTATATTTTCTATTTAAATTCCAAAATCTGTTTATATTTAAAATTAATTTCTGTAATATCTTTTAGGTGCTATCAGTGGATTATTTAGCCAAATTCTTCATGGCGATGATGGTACTCGTGAACGTTGTATTAAATTTTTGGCGACTAAATTAAAAGCAATAGGACATGACATTATTACTAAGGAACCGGAAGATTTACTTATAGCGGAATGCAAAAAGGTTTTGCAGGTATGTTCAAGAAATTAACCTTAAGGCGTACAGAATTTTACTGGAACTTGAAATGTTATTTACGATCTTTAAAATTATTGTAGGATGTAACGGCAGATGAGTTCCATAACATCATGGAAATTTTAGCTTGGACAAGGTTAGGATCAACAGTGAATGGGCAACAGGAGTTGATAGACATTGCTGTGGAACAAGCCGAACTGAATGTACCATTTAATCATACTAATTTGGAACAATGGAATAGACTTGTTCAATGTATCAAACATGCACTTCCATTTTTCAGCGTAAGTATCATATTTATACTCTAAATTTATGAAACTTCAATATTTCTGTTAGAACCTGCATTTGGTGCAGAATTCTTGGTTTTCAATTATCGATGCAGACGTAAAGAATTTTCAAAACGTTCGAAATTATAAATTCTGAAATTGCAATAATTAAAATTTGAGATTAACAAATTTTCTGAGAAAGGTAGCAACAAATAATTGATGTTTGATTAAGATAACTTTAATGACAAATCTAATGTTTGCTTTTAGTCTCAATCGGATTCCTCCAAATTTGTATCTTACATCTGTCTTCAAGTTCTACCACATTTATCGTTAATAACTGCTCCTGATGGCAGAGACGTTCAACTGGAATTGTTAAAGTTATTAGGCGAGCTTGCGGTATATTGTGGTACCATAGAGAAACCAGAGGCTAAAGTTCAACAATTGTACAACACACTTATTGTAAGTATGAATTTTGTTATGGAATGACGTGATATTTCACCTTTGTTAATTTTTAACTACTAACAAAAATTTAATTGCATTTAATTATCATAAATTTCTAAAAATGAGTATGTATCATTTGTTCATTAAGAATATCAAATTCAGTACGAAATTGTTTAAATAAAAATTCTTCACATTTGATGTTAAGTTATAAGATGTCTCAAAAAATATTAAACCTATAATTTTAAATTGCGATTGCTATATATTACGATTTTTTCATGCAGACCTACATGCCGCTTCCACCAGATGCAGAGGTAACAGAGGTACCAAAATTGCAATTTAGTCATGTGGAATGTTTAATGTTTGCCTTCCATAAACTTTGCAAACAAACACCAGAATTTTTAGTAAAAGATCCCGAACAGCTCAAGGAGTTTCGATTAAGACTACAGTATTTTGCAAGAGGTATTCAAGGGTACATCAAAAAGTTGCGAGAAGCCATCGGTGGTAAAACTGAAGAAGAATTAAAATCCGAAGAGAACCAGTTAAAAGTTGTTGCTTTGAAAACTACGAATAATATTAATACTTTGATCAAAGACTTGTTCCATTCGCCGCCCAGTTTCAAAAGTATTATACATCTTTCTTGGAAAACACCGACTACCGACAAAAAGGTACGGATTCTAAAATATTTACTAAATATATACTACTTATTTAAACGAAATTGAATGCCATCCATGAAAGATTGTAATTTTTATTTTTACCCTTATTAATTGCAATCAAATGTCATTATTATTTATTACTTTAAATTTGAGACTCATTTTCAAAATACCGAAAATTATTACAAAAAATAAGGAAAAAAAACTTGTCGAATAGTAGATATTCGTAGAAAATTAATGGTCATCTGGAATTTTGTAACGAACATTAGCAATTATTATTAAATTTTTAAGTGTTGTTATTTCTTTTGGCTTAACGACTTATTGCTAAATAAATTCAGGTCGTGGGTTATTTTGCCATGTATCACTTTTCGCTTAAAAAATGCGAGAAAAAGGGTTACTAGTAATTGCTTTGTCTTGGTACTACAAGATTTGCTAATAAACATAGTTTCAGTTGATTTAGAAGAAGTTTCCAATCTAAATCTCATCCCAGACTTAATTCCATCGGAATAGTCTCTCTTTATTTACTTCATTTGTAAATATTTACCAATAAGTCTTTAAGCCAGAAGAAATAACAACACCTTAAGATTTGATATTTGAAGTATCGCGACTAAGGAAACAACCCAAACCATGTTTGAATTAGCACTTATTATTTGATATGTTATTTTTGTAGAGAAAGTTTCTTGTGACTTTTATTATTTTTCCTCATTGGCTCATCTTTATTATTTTTTTTAGTTAATTTTATGAATTATTTATCTACGTGTATACACGCACATAGGCACTTTGTATCTTCATGTTACAATTCGTGTATTCTAAAATTTGTCCGCGATAATTATTTTTCAGAATGATAAGGTTTCAACAGGACATAAGAGGCACACGCCAATAACTTTTGGTAACGATAACGGATCTAATAAACGCAATAAGGAAGAAAACAAAGGAAATAAGCGAGAAATTTATACTCCTCCAAGTGGAAAATACAGTTCAAACATATCTTCAAATTATGGTAAGATTTTGGTTCTTAATTTTTGTTCAAGTTTTTTGAAACATTAGTTGCGCTCCAGTTTTTGGGAACCGGCATTATACTTTTCATTTAAGCCGTGTTCATTCATAATAAACTTTTCTCATTTTGTAGGTAACCGTGGAAGATTTCGTGGTAACAGATCAGGAAGAGGTGGTTACAGACCGCGTGGTCGTGGCGGTTGGAGAAAAACTCCCTATTAAGATCGATCAATATTTCTCCAAGTTTTTTTACTAACAACTGAAAAATGAAATCCACGCAAAAGAAATTCAGGATCTAGAACTCCATACTCTTTACTGTAAATAAAATCTTCAAGTCATAAATTAAGGACTGCTTAATTTGTTACAGCAGTGAGGACAACAATGAAAGAGAGAACATTATTTTTATTAAAAACAACAAAGTTCTTTTGTTGCTTTATTTAATCGAAGAAATACTGTGCATCGCGTCAAAGGAAACACGAAGAAAAGAGTGACAATTTCTGTTTGATTTATTTAACATACGGGTATTATCCCTTTCTCGGAATGCAACAAACAAGATATAAACCTACGCTGTTAAGCCTAAACTACATGACGATTTCAAACGTTAAACCGAGAATGAATTACATAAAGAGCAGCTATTATTTGCGAGCAGAAGAGACGGAACATCAATTCTTAATCTTCCAGTAATACCTTCGAAAGATTCCCCAACGAAATGTTAAATATATCAATGTTCACGTAATCGTCGCAATACCCTGAAAAGAGTTCTCGATATGAAAGAATAATAATCAATGATTTTATTGGGACGAAGAAAGAAGAGCGAGAAGAGGAAACGAATGCTGTGTTCTCCTTATGAATTTCCATTTTTATATACATTGCAATGGATTCAAGATAAGTGAAATCAAAGGGCTATAGTGCGAAACAAAAGTGATTGAGCATTTGAAGATTACCTTTATACGACATTTACGAAGAATACGAACAAAAGAAGAAAGAATGGTCACTGCAGCGAAAGCAAGCAAGCACGCAAGATGAATTTGTTTATGAACGAACATTGTACATTCTTTCGCAACTGTATACGCTCGCGATTGTTTTTCAAACTTTGTTATTTGTAAAAAAGATTTCCGTTCAATCCTTCTCCTACCATTATCCTATTGTAGTATCTCCTTTCCTAGAGCCTTTCCGTTTTCAACGAATTTTTTAATACTTTGATTTTTCAACAGCTGAGACGTTCAAGATGCAACGGAACAAAAAGTGCAGCACAATGATTATTTTTTCTTGAAAGCTATTCAGTTCCATTTTGATTATATGGAAAAATTCCAGATGTTTGATTAAATGTAGGAATTGAAAAAAAAGAAGCGATTTTTATTAATTCAGATGCAGCCAACATTGCAAATATTTTACCAAATTTTTAGTTTAACGAAAAACAATTCCGATCGAAAGAGTATCAGTGAAATGTCATGAAGAAAATTTTCGGGATTTTCCGAAGCCAATAGAAATTATTTTTTAAAGTATTTTTGCTCATTACATTTTTTTGCAGAGTTTAATAATTCTAATTATCCTTTCCTTTAAAGGATTATATCCTTTAAGAAATGCGTATATAATCAGAATGGAATAGCTGGCCTCCTTCGGCTGTGCAACTATTTTTTTTTTGAAATAATAAATTTACTAATTTTTTTACATTTCAGGTAGGTACCGAAACAAACGTAAGGAAGGAAGACCGCGCAAAGGAGAAACTTGGAAAGACAATTGTTGTGGAATTAATTATTTTTTCAAATTACAGAACTAACAGGAGGAATGTGTCTCATCTTCAGAAGGCTGTGGAGCTGTCGGAATTTTTTTCACTATATTAATTCTATTTTAGTTTCAGACGAAGGCTGGAAAGGATTAGATAGAGCTACTAATTATGTTTCTTTCAGGATAATACTTGCGTACCTGTACTTTTCCTGGATGACAATGTAATTATGAATAGAATCGATGTTGGTTTTTAGTAGAAATTGAAATTATGATAAAATGTTTTTATACGATCGAGTAAAAGCTTAGTTTTGATTTGAACAAAATTGTGGGTCAAAGAAAAACATTTAGTTTCTAGAAGACATAATTTTTATGAAAGGAAACATAAGTTTTGGATTGAAACAATTATATTTTACGGAAGTATCTTTAAAGTATAACTTGTTCAAAATTTAAAGGAATTATTGGCCTGTGTGAAATTAATTTTTGTCTCTATAATATTATGTCCTGAGTACAGTCAAATTTTGAGATTTAAAAAGAAACAGGGTTTAAGCACTTTCTGGCTTATGGTCTTTAATATTTCGATATTATGTTTTTTTCTCTGAAAGACGTAAATTTTCTGTTAAAGGTGAGTTTAATTTCGAAATTGCTTCTCTCTTTTAATTAGATAAACACTACCTTGCCCTATCCTCGTCAACTCTTTCATATACTAAAAATAGAAACGTGTTTCGCATTTGTAGTTTGTGCATAATAATATCCTTTATTATCAAAACTAAATAAATGAAAATGAAAAAAAATAATTTCTTTATTTTATTTATCACCACCTTCAGCGATATTGGATCTAATAAAAATTGTAGATTTATTCTTGGAAATAAAAGAAAATTGAATAAAAGAAATCTTGAACATCTAGTTGTACTGATCCAAAAATTGATCCACTTACTAATTATAACATCGTTTATGAAATCTTAAAACTAGAGGACGGTAACTGAAAGTAACAAAAAGACAATCTGAAAACGTTATTTTATGTAAGATATTTTCGGAATCTTTTGCGACATATTTTTTTAAAGGTTTTTTTATTTATTTTTCGAAAGATTTCTTAAATACTTCTGAATTTGTTCATAACAGGGTTTAAAACAAGTTTCTAGTAATATTTCTCGAAACCTTTTTTAGCTATTTCATAAATATTTTAATGCAATATTTTGTCCCCACCTTGCAGTAGGCCCTGCAAGTTTAAGAGAAAATTCGTTCGAGTTGTTTCCTTCAGTTGTAGTATATTTAAATATTTAATTTTTTATCTGATTTTAAGTAAATATTTTTTGTAAGTAAAAAATAGTTATTATAAAAGAAAATGTTTTATGCTTTACTTATGTTTCATATGAAGCTTTTCGGAACAGAACAAAATAGAAAATATTCAGAAACTATTCTCCGATTTCCGAACAAAGTTATTCAGTAACTATCGTCTCTTAAGGATTTGCTTCTGCTGAATGAAATTAATTGGGCACTTTTCAGAAAGAGTGACACACGATTGTAGGAAATTCTAATCATTAACGCTGATATTATTTTACTATAACACAGAATTAATACACAAGTAGAAGTTATTGAATTTTTTATTATTTTAGATCAAAAAAGATATAAAATTCAAGACTCCCTAACTATTTGCTCGAGGAAAGAATTAAGAAATGAAACTTTACAGGTGAATCGAAGTGAAATATTTCAATATATTATCCTACCTTAAACCTAATGTTTTTATATACTATATAAGAACTACTTAAACTTAGAATTGTCCATTCGACATAGTCATCTCATCGATTATTTTACACATAATACGATCTTTTGGGCTGCAAGGATCCATAGCTTGTTGTTCGGCATTTGCACTATCGTCACATTCCATCGCATCAGTGTTTATTGCCAATTTCGAATCTAATTCTGATGTATCGGGTAACATTTGCAAAGCATGTTGAAGTATTTCCTGTACCTAAAAAAGAGTTAGGTAAATTAATTTTCAGTTAGTTTACTCAGATAAGACTGAAATAGAAAAGGAAATTCAAAAAATTGAAAGATTTTGTAACATTTCTCACGTTCAAAAAATACAAAAAATTAAGAATGTGGGATTATAAGATTATTGGCAGGCTAAGAAAAGTTAAAACAAGTGATAAAATAAAAAAGTTACAGTTCTTTCCAATAGAGGAGTTAGGTTTGCTTTATCCTATAGTTTAGGAAGTTTGAAAATCATTAAATTGATTAATAACTTTAAGAATTGAATCTAAAATTCTGAAATTTACAAGTAAATCATATACCTTCTCGAGATGCTTCTGAAATCTGAGTGCAGTCTCTATCCTCTGCCTACGTTGTTGCTCCATCATGACTCTTAAGGTCTCCCGGGCTTGATGTGGTCTAAATTCATTAAGTAAATGATGTATGTGGATAAACAACAGACTCAAGTCTTCTACCTGTGTTGGAAAATATTATGTGATTAGTATTTTTAATGGCAGCATGACTGACTAAAAAAGGTGAGGCACGAGAATGTCTCTGTGAGACTTTCCGTCGCACCTCAAATTTTTGCTTTTTTCACTGCACAATGAATTTCTAAATATCAAATAAAATTATTGTAATATATCTGAAGGATGAATGAATGAATAAAAGGATTTTAGGAGCCATACAAATAATTATATTAAGATGAAAGAAAATCTCATGGTGCATGTTCATTTGAGTTAACCGTTCAAGTGCCAAGCGGCGCAATCACGCTTCTTCTGTTCCATGTCCAAAAATGCCAGCATTTTTTAAATATGGAATAAAAAGAGCGCTACTGCGCCAAACTGTTAAGGAGGAATGCCTTTCAAGGATGATCCAGAAATAAATGCATATTTGTGAATTTTTTTGGAACAGATCATACATTTTCTGGAAATAAGTTTTAGGGTATTTGTAAAAATGCTTCTTAGTGCATATGCAACAATTTTTTCATTAAAACATATTTTAAATTAACAAAGCTGTAAGAGTCAGTAACAATGTTGTTTTTTATACGAGTATTTTACAGCGATCAATCCAGCTCAGAGCTGGGTTATCTCAATTTATAGAATCAAAGATCTTTAAACGATATATTCAATTGCCTAAGCGCTATCAAGCTGTATTTTTTAAATTTTTAGCCTTATAAAGAATGTTCATTTTTCATGTTCTCAAAAAACTAGGCTAAAAAAAAATAGCCCTCAATAGCACTTAGGGAATTTAATACTTTACCGACCGTTAGTCTATTAATCGGCTTTTTGTTGCCAACCCCTACCAATCCATACCCTATTAATCCATTTTTTGTCGTCAATGCTTAACCCAATCGAGACAATGATTTTTTTCAAACACGGTCCCTAAGATCGAAAATTTTTTTTTCTTGGCGGGTCCCCAATGCGTTAATTAATATAATTTAGCATTAATATCATCGAGCGGTCAGTCAGACGCACGAATACTGTTGAATCGCTAGCGATCGGCAAAGTGTTAATATATTATTTAAAAATGCTTGATTTTTTTAGTTTCAAATATGACATGGCAGGTACCTCTTAAAACTTTGTTAATTTTTGGAATACCCCGAAACTTATTATTGGAAAATTACTCGTTCGTCCAGAAAAAACCACAAATACGCAGCTTTCTCATGCCATCCTGGGCAGGCTTCGCTCTTTGAAATTCCTTCCGGTGGTGAAAAGTAAAAAAGAATAAAATAAAAAGAGGATACCTTTTCCGCTCTACGCGGACTATCTGGACATTGAACCAATAAATCAATTAGGTCCAAAAAGTTGACGAGCAAGGAATGGTTCAATTTCTTCAGCTCCCTTCTGCGATCGAAATGTTGGGGATACAATCTTTTGATACCTTGGGCCTCCAATGGTCTAATTATCGTGTCATCGGCATTAAATGCATTCCCAAACATCATATAAGTATCATGAATTGGAGGTGGTGGTCTTGGTGCACGTCCTCGGTGTACATTTTCATTCGTGTATAAATTAATATATTGTACCGGTGGTAATGGTAACGAGCTAACTTGTATCGCTTCTGGAGCTGCCATTTTTTCTTGCGCTTTTATTGCACTTTTTTCTCGATGCGTTTCCTTTTTTTTATCCACAAAAATCCGACGAGACTATTTTTTCCAACGTTTTCGAAGGAAGACACAAGCCAGACTAGGTTAGAATTCTCTCGCGACTCACGAATTTCTCTGACTTTTCAATTCCACGGTAAGACAATTATTTTATTTTCGTTGCTCCGATACTCGAGGGAATCGACTGGTTTCGACTGAAATTTAGCGTCTTTTGTAATTTCATGGAAATGAGAGAAACAAAATATTTCTCTGGGAAAGAAGACAGCACTGTTCCGCCATCTTGGATCGACTAACGATTCAAAAGTTCCTTACGAATCGTCGCGAAAACATCAAACTTCCCTGCTTTCCATCGCCGCTCAATTTGTCGATTTATCGCGAGACGAGTATTAGTTTTCCCAAAAGTTCCGAGCAAACCGGAGAAAACTAGAGTTTCGAACAGTCATTGAATTGATCAAAGTATCTCAGGCATTTCCTGTTATCTCGGTCATGCATTTCCGGTCGTCATCGTTTGACAGATTGTCGGTGTGTGGTATATTGTATTATATAGGTTCGTTTGTTTCCACGTGAATTTTTTGTTTGCAACACCGGTTATGTTTTTGTCAACTTTTAGGCGATATTGTGATACCATAATATCCATTTGATGGTGAGTCCGACTTATGGTATATCGAATAATCGCTTTCAATTGCGAAATATTTTTATTTACAGTGGAAATGTGTCTTTATATGCATGAGAGATACGTTAAAAACGTCAGGATAAACCACAAACTATGTAGATACCACTACAATCGGTGACGGTGTGTGTCTCATGTATACATATGCATGTATGTAGATATTTATTCTCTCGGCTTGAACTTCTTTATTCGTTCTTTTCCCTCTTTCCACCATACCAACTTCCTCTTATTATTTTTCGACGACCTTGAAGAGTTTACAAGCAGCTTTGTATTCTTAGGTGGTGGTATACAGAAAGGAACATTTTTGTTTTATCTTTATCTTTTTCTTTTTTCAAACATTACATTAATCATTGTCTTTCGCTAGTGTGGGATGTTTTTGGGTTTTCTTGTTAAAATACAGTTTCCTCCCTTTTTTTCTATAAAGCTTATCGCTATTTTCTTTTTTTTCTTTAATACAAAAGCATAATGTGCAAAGGTAGGACTAGTTGCTAAGCTATACCAAAAATCTCAGTGTGAGATGCATTTTTTGTTGGTCTTGTTTTGGCCCCGCAAAGGAATATACTTCGTATTTTATATGTATGTGTGTGTATTTCCTTTTCCTTTTACATGGGTGGGTATTGGAGTGGACCGTGGAGCTAAAACTTCGTTTAACGATGGTGTACACATTCGAAGATTTATTAGGCTACTGGGGAAGATTATTTAGACTCGAGTTTTTAGAGTTCACAGGAAAGGATTTTACAAGCCTTGGAATTGTTTTGTCAATCTTTATGATCGTCGAGTGTTTTTTTTTTCGCAGACTCGAGGGTACATATCATTTTTCCCCCGTATTTTGGATGTGATTGTTGAATTTCGGTTCCTGAATTACAATTGTTGTTATCTTACAAAATTAGCCGATTATTTTGAAAGTGGCCTAAGTCCATTTGTGCGTTTTTTCTTGTTAACTGTAATAACACGTGCCACTTGACGTTATCTGTCATAAAAAACAAATCGCGAAATTCATACAAAATTGGACTTAGGCCACATTCAAAATAATCGGCTTCAATAATGTCTCGTAATAAAAGGTATAATGAAAAGATTTATGATAAATTGGTTAATAACAATATAATGTTGTTCCGATTGTAATTTGATTTGTTATTTTATTAAATATTCAATATTTTCACATCCATGCTTGTCGCTTATTTTCATTGTGGAATTTACAGAAATCTGCAATTTGCCGTTTCTATTTTCATGTCACATGGAGAAAAAAGAAATAATTTAAAACATTTCTGGCTCTTTCTTGATTGTCTAAGGTTCAGAAAGTTGTAGGAGTATCTGCAATGTTATTGTTTCTAAGTAAATTTTTAATGGAATAAAAAACTGTCATGGCGGTAAGTTACAGAGTTCTGTAAATTCTCTGACAAGGAATAAGTAGTAAAATTATGTGCCTCCTATAAGAACCCGAAAAAAAAAGAAAACGTTATTTTAAATGTATTTAATAATTTTACAAATTACAATTTATCGATCTTTGTTTGTCCCACTTTTCCCTGTATAGGTACATTTTTCAGATGGATCTTTACCTTATCGTCGATTCTTTACTATTTTATTATAAGGACAAAGGATGCGGGTCGATAAGGCAGGATTTTGACCCTAATAATTGTTAAAAATAATAATATCTCGGATTTATATAACATTAAACTTTTTAATAATTTCAATGTTTCGTTGGACCAATATCGAGTCTTTTAAAATTATTTAAATCCTTTTTATTGGAGCAAACCTAAGTCTATTTATTTTAAACAAAAAATAACCTTTTTTGGCACATTCCCTTGGGGCCAAAAACTCGTCTTATGGATCCCCATTCCTTGCATAACAAAAATCTATACACATGCTAACAAAAATTAGAGTAAGCCGTATGATGTAATTTATTAAGAAGAAATATACGCTTTGCCAACACTACCGGTATAGAAGTTTTTTCCATCGATCGACATTCAAAGAGATGTTCCATAGAAGTTATGAATATCTGCTAATTAAATAGCTTACATCCACGTTTATACTGTAACATGAGAAATGCGTTTACGGAATAGTAATTTGCAAGTAGAAATGCCAAGATATTACAAAGTATTAATATTTCTTGTTCAACTTATTCATTACATCTTTGACCTTTGAAACAAGATGAGTTTTCTAATTCCCACTGATGGTGAGTGCCAAGATGAAACCAGGTGTTGTAGAAGTTAATAAGTCGATTTGAAACTATCGAACACACTTTTATAGTACACGATCTTTGATATACACCGTTTCGATTAATGAATTACCATGGAAACAAAATTTTTCAGAAATTGTTTCTTTTCTAATCCGACCCAAGACTCGTCAAACATTGAAAATAAAATAGAACCTTAACATTTAAAACTATGTAATTATTATATTTCAAATGACACAATATCGTGCCACTAATAATTATCGAAGGAACAAAAAGTTTTGCTGTTTTATAATTAGTTATTTTGTACCCGGTATAAACTTTAATTAGTTTGTTTAACGACAGATCGATCTTTAGTGCCATGGAATATTACTTAGAATGATCAGGAATTGTTTGATTATCAACAAAAATAAATTTTATCTTTTTCTAGAGCAGTTAATTCAAAAAAGAAGAGTGTGAGTGAGAGTGTTGTAAGAAATATTAAATCAATTTCTTTTTATTAATTAGTAACGATCCATTTGAAGAAAGCATTGCCTGCAATTTTTAATTGGAAAACCCCCATTTTATAGCAATTACTTGTTTTAATATTCTTTCTTTTTCAGGGTGGCTGTTTACCACCAGAAATGGCTGGTAAGGATGGCAAATTGGAATCTAAAAATGCTGCCACAACATCCAATGATATAGTGAAACAGGGATTTATGGTGAAACGTTCTCAAAACAAGAAACGTTTCACGCCAATAAATTACAAACAACGTTGGTTCATTTTAACTAGAAGATACCTCATATACTATGATGGGGATGGCGAGGTTTGTAGTATTTTTTATTTACTTCATATATCTTTCTCATATAAATAGCAAGTGATTTTGTAAATTTTCAGCCTTGTTATTAAAGCCAGTATGACATTTTGGAAGATTTTTGTTCTCTGTACCTAACAGTAATAAGAAAGACTTTCTCAGAGATTACTTCCTTAACCCTTTCGTTACATGCAGGCGTGTTGCGTCCGTAGTACATTTAAGAAACACATTCACATGTACAGACACTAATTTAAATTTGACAATCGTTATACAACACCATATTTCACATTAATCCTCCATTTTTAGAAAACCCTTACAGTATACCGAAATATGATAAATTAGGAAATACGTAGAAATTATTCAAGGGAAATACCTTTTACAACTTAACTACTACCAAATGTTTTACTCCTCAGTTCTATTTATCACGTGCATTTCCATCTTTTATAATCGGTGTCCTTCTCCCTACTAATAGACTTTTACAACCCTTCCGAAAGGATTACATCGGCCTTCCACATGTTTGCCATATTTCAGAATATTACATATCCAGGTATACCAATAAAACCGTAACCTCCAATACTAACATCAGTTCTACCCCTACTTCCAGTTTGATATTAATTTTAAACGCTAGGATAGAAGTAACCAGGAAAATAATTTTTGTACGACAGAAGAGAACAAGATTAGACTTGAAACACACAACATATACACTTGAAAACACGAACTTTGTGAATTATTTGTTAAATATATATTTGTTTTATTTGTAATCACCGTGTTTTTATTTTACAAAATTAGCGTCACAAGATTAATTTCTCGTGTGCGCGTTCCATCTCACGACGGAACAAGGCGAGAATTTAATATTTAACGCAATAGTCTTATCGTTTTTCTTAATTGAATGGGTCACCTCAAAAAACGTTGTAAGGTACAAATTGCAAATTGTTCGACAATCCCCGAAAATGAAAAAAAGAACGTGATGGTGCAATAATAATCGTTAAAAAAAATTTGTACCTTACAACTTTTTTGAGGTGACCCATTGTATTATTGCACCATCAGGTTATTTTTTTCAATTTCGGGGGTTTTTTGAACAATTTGCAATTTGTACCTTACAACGTTTTTGAGGTGACACATTCAATTATAAAATAAATGTTTAAAACCTTCGAAAAAATTCTGTAATTTTAAATTGAGTGTTACCTTTGTCAGACTTTCTTTGAATGTTGTACAGTTTATTTTAAAAAAATATTTATAAACACTTTTTTCATACGTTATATATTAATGACAATTTTATTTAATTTTACTTTGGAAAACCGGAATGAACGTAGTGCGTGACTTTAGAAAAATTAAAAACTAATATTATAGTTCGTTTGTACATATTTGTACCACGCTTCATTTTGTTTGAACATAGCTTAACCAACGGATAAACAAATACAAAGTTATTGAAAAAAGGCGAAAACGCAAGTTTGAGCAATTTAAATTTTAGTAACGTCATTCGATAAAGCAAACCGATGTGTAAGCCGAAGGATGTCGGAAATGTATGTAACTGAAGGGTTAATATGAATGCAACAGAATTCAGTAGTCGGTAAACTAGCCGCTTTTTGCTCTGAATTTTATACGCAAGTATAAAAGATGAAACAGTTTCCTGTAAACTACAGTGTTCTGCAAGAAATAGCTTGTCTGAACCCTACAGAAAATTGTGATAAGAAATGCGTTTCATAGAAGTTTGAGGAATTTCGGATAATGCGTATAAAGCGTACTATTTTTCACATATAGCAATAGTTAGTAATTTCTAATTAAATTTGTCTTTGAATATCGAAAAATAAATAGAAATTATTTTGAAAGAATTATAAGAAACGAGTAAAATGTAATTTATAAAAAAAAGAAGTTTCATTGTCCAGTATGTTTTCTTTACATCTGCAATAATTTCATAATCGCTAATTAGAGTCAAGTTTTTTGATAGTCAATTTTTGTACCGTTAATTAGATTAATTTTCGTTGTAGATTCTTCCCTTATTACTAATTAGTCATTTCGTTTTCTTATTCAATGTTTTCCGTTTATCGATAAATTATTTTTTCAAATAAAGTAAAATAAAGGTCAGTCACATATTTTTTTTCCCCCGTCACTCTCTGAGATATTTATATCTCATTACTGGTTGATTGAGTGATCGTAAATATCTTCACAAGATTTTATCGACTTTTGGTACCTGAACTTTTTACTTATAAGCAACACCATTCTTTTGTCGTTTTCTATTCGTTTCGGTTTTGTTACTATTATTTTTACTGGTTGCTATACAAATAAAAGTAATAGCACGTAGCAATATCAAATTTCTATCGTAACACATTGCATTTTTTTTACATTAGCTATTGTTTTGAAAAAATTTATTTTTTATGGTTTTCTAAAATATTAATAAAGTTACTATTCCTCGAATACTAAATATCTAACAAAATTAAAATATTCAAATAGCTTATAAAAAATGTTGCCAATTTAAAAATAAACAAGGTGTAAGGACTAAAAATCCGAGAGCAGTAATGTTTAAAAGTGAAAAGAAAAATTCACGAGAGTTCCATACCACGCGAAGACACGTGAATATGTTCGTTTGCTGAAGTGTCTAGTATTTTTTTCTTTCACCTTATTGCTTAAAATAACGCTTGGGAAATTGCAAGAACCGAGGAAAGACTAAAACACATTTTTAGTTTTATGTTGGACTTTATTGAAAAATGTATGCAAAAACTTAAACATTGTCTTATTTGTTCATACAATTTGCATTTCATCTGTAAACTTTGAATTCCCTATACAATCTTTATTCCTGAAAGCTTTGAATTTCAAAATGAATTTTTCATTTGAAGGTTTCCAAATCCAACGGGTCGATTGTACATACATAGTTTTATAGATTGTTAATTAAGTTTTATATATTATAAATTATCAAATTGGTGACATATTAAGAAACTTAGTTATCACTGGCTATTGTGGAATGGCTGCTATGCTGTCGACAAAATTTGTTTAATTGTATTTATTGTACATGATGTAAAGTGTATAAAAAAATTTAATTTAATAACTTTCTACCGTCAATAAAAGAAAAGTGTTTAGCATCTGAAAAAAATCTGGTATTCAATAAGAAAATGTATTTTATTTAAAACGCGATATTTAATGTGTGCTAGTTAAAATTTGCAAGCGTATTATATTATGTTATATAATTTATAATATTATATTAATTTAAATAATATAATTCATGATATTAATTTATATATAGTATCAATTTCTGATAGCATTATTAATTTAAAAAAAATGATTTTCTGTAGTTCAGCTTCGCGAGTAACCTGATTCCCTTGTCTGCCCTTTTTTTTTATATTTTCCAATACCCTCGAGTTATTCCTGAATGTATATCAATCCGATTTTCTTTTTTTAAATTCTTATTGCAAAAGCTTTGTGAAACCGATATTTGATGCTTGATTCGAAGGAAACAGTATTCCTGTTTCTACGTGAAATCTTTGCGGAATGAATCTTGTTTTCCAATTTCATTAATTTTCATACAATTTTTACGCCTTGGTTTAAGAATTCGCTCGTACGCTTTTTTACCGCTTTATATCGTGTAAACAATGCATATATTTGCATTCATGGACATCAGAATTCTTTGCCTTTTATCCACCCGTAAATCAAAGGTCAAATTCACGAGGAAAAATATAACACGATGATAACAATAAATGTAACACGATCATAAATGTAACTGCGCTTTAAAGTACCATTATCGCAGCTACACAGATACAAAGTAGGCAAGTGTTCGAGAGAAATGGAGATTCTAACATAAGAAAAAGAGAGGATGGGAGGGAAGATACAGGAACAACCTGGATGGGCGTTCAGATAAATGATCCATCAGCTGACAATGGGGGTTATAGTTATGTCTCACGTTTTCCGTTTTCTTTGTGTATTCTATGAGCTTTGTACGTATACGGAATTTCACGTTGAAAATTTAAATTCCTGACTTTCATTCAAAGATTTTATGGTCATTTTTTATTTTTCCGCTCTTTTACAATTTGATGGGTAGACTTGTAAAGAAGTTTTTAGCGCTGAAAAAAAAATGCTCCAGATTTCAACTAAATCAGCCTAATTGGAAAAAATAAAATTGATTCAGTAGCAATTTAAAAAATTTTGTCTTTGGTTCAGTGACAAAATTAGATGCACCAAACATTAAATGTTTACGGCAGCCCGTGACAATTTTGTTCTTGAATCAATAATATTTTTTTTCTGTGTGCATCTTTGACTATTTCAACAGTAAAAATGTAAGAACTTATGGGAAATTAGTTTGAAAAAAAAAATTGGAATACAGCCTGAGCCAATTTGAGCAATACTTTAATTCTTTTTATAATATGTTTCACAACAAATATTCTCTCAGTTATCACCTATTTTGACCAGATTATAAAAATTGAATGTTTTTACTGATGGGTGTTATAAATATTAACGGTACAAGTTGTAGCAATATTTACAAAATTGATTATTTTTGCGGGATAGAAGTGGAGTAATTTAATCTCATTTTTATATAACTATTAATTTAAATAGTCTAGTTTACTTTGTTTCAGAAATGGGTATTTGTTTCTATGTTATATATTTTTATCCGCGCTTTAGGGGAATCTGCAATTACAGAGTATTTTCTATTTCAATGCAACCGGAATTCTTTGCAATTTATTAAATTCGCATTGTGCATTGACCACTTCTCGACTACGCGCTTTCTACACTCAGTTCTGTTGTTCATTGTTTCGACTATTTTGAGGGCACTTATATACAAGCTTTTTGTATTACTAACTTTTCTATTTTTGGTAATGTCATTCAAATGAAGAAGAATACAAGATTATACACTACACAAAAGTTGAGATCTTCGTCGAGGATATAAAATTCAAGAAATATTATAAATGGGACGAATAATGCCACTTAAATTCAACACATTCGAAATTTTCGAAAGTCTCTTAAGCTTCACTTACAGAATTTGTTTGTATTAATATCACCAGTTATTTTGCAAAACCCTTTTGTATATTCAAATATCTATACTGTAAGAAGTTACGAAACAGTTTTTAAAAAGATATTTAAAATCAGGAAAGGTGAAGCTATTTTTTGGAGCACCTTTTGAAAAATCGTTTTTTTTTGCGATGATCACTCCTATTTCACCTGCGACCACCTGAAACAAAAAAACCCGATCGGATTTATTTTGCACATCGAATTATTCAGTGTTTGAATGAAGGACTTTTTTTGTCAATGAATAGTTTTTTTTTATTTCAGCTATAAATTAAAAGTGTGAACCACGTTAAATAAAGTTCACACGAAAGCACCACATTTGTAAGTGGCACAATTTAAATATTTAATATGTAATATTTTTAAAATTTAATAAAGTAAAAATTCAATATTTTTAACATCCTGATCGTTTAAATTTTATTAAAAAATATACCGTTTTAACGACATAAAATCAACTAGAGAGCAAAATATGAGAAATTTAAAATATATGCTAGAGGGCTTTTCTAGCATCGCGTCGTGCGAAAAATTCGGTACCCACAATCCACTAAATTACTTTACGGGTGGTCTCCCATCTCTTCATGCGGCAACATTTACTCCCATTTTTACCAAAAAGTCTTTGTAGCGGTAACGCGATTACTATTATTTTACATTTATATTACAAACAAAATTTAGACTTTCTACTGATGAGAAAAACGATTTCAATCCCTTGCCTTACGACTCAACCGTGTGGGCCAAAGTTGATACTTGAACATAGAAACTAGATGTAAAAACCACGAACCTCGACAACTGTGGTTTTATGAGAGATAGGTATATAAAAAAAATGTGCATACCATCAACCGTTATCACACCGTTGGTATGAAAAGGGTATGTGGAATCGAAGACTTACATACATAGTTTCCTTACAATAACTTTTTTTTTATGAAGTCACTTTATATATATGTAGACGCAGAAAAGTTTATGGCGGAAATTGTGACGTTTGTGTTTCTTTACTAAGATATGATTACAAACAAAGTTAAACCCTGTATTGTATGACGGCGATAACCATAAATTTGTTAAAGCTATCTGTGATAACGGTAAATATCCCTGTACCGAATGTTTGCAAACATCATTTTTCTGCTATGTCCCAGCGGTATTGCAGAAATATAGAAACTCTTTCCACAAACTTTTTTTCATGTGAAAAGTTTAGGTATAAGGTATTTTTTAAACAGGAATGTTTCAGCTGCCTCAAGTTACATTTGCTTTCATCCCACGTGTATATGTATATTATAAACAACTGCATTTCCTATTTAAATATAGCGCCAAAAGTGTAGTAACATATTATGTGCCCATAATTATGAAAGTGGTCTAAGTCATATTTTTTTTGTGTTGATAAATTTAAAGGAATTGTTTGAAATAAAATAAAACATGTTTTTATATTCTGCAATATTGAAAGTTGGAGTTTTATTGGCCTTGATTAATAAAGAAAAAAATTTATTGTAAGATAAAATGATGCGAGGTAACTGAAAACCTCATCTTCTTCAAATCTTGACTTGGACCACTTTCATAATTATGGGCACATATGTGACTCTACACAGAAAAAGTGTCGGTCAATGTCTGATGCCAATAATGCAAGAAATACCACCCCCCGGTCGTGAGCAATGCTGTTGAATTTTAATCAGGCAAATTGTAGTGTATTTGTAGCCATACAGACACAATACCCAAATTTTTATTTGCTGCTCCGTCAACTGTAAAAATGTGGCCGATTACACAAAATTCATTAAATTTGCAAAATGCTGAATTATTAATTTTTGGAAGAATTTTCGAGTTAATAAATCATTGCTAAAGCGTGTGGCACTGATTTTTTACACTCTGGTAATGTTTCGAAATTTCTGGTTATATCTTCTAGACTGCAGCATGTGTAGAAAATGTATATTAATGAAAAAAACGCTTGCATACTTATTTTCTTTAGTTCGGAATTCAACGAATAGCAGCAGCAAAGTGAATTTCGAAAAAAAAGTAATATTAAAAAGTCATGTATATTAGAAACCTGCAGATTTAACATGTATCGATTCTGCAGAATTATATATTATTGGTATCTGGGCCAAAAAGCTGTCGCATATGACACATTCCCATACATCTTTTTATATTAGATTGATTGTGTTATTACAACTAGGAGTGATTTAAGGTTCACATTTCTTTGTTGAACAAAATTTACGTCCTGAACGATTACATTAAACAGATAATTTAAAGTAAACCGATATTCTTGTGCAAATAGTTTCAGTTTTAAACAACTTTTTAATCTGAAAACTTTCAAGATATCAAGTTTTCCTGAAAAGTAAGAGTAGGTAAATGAATTTGAAATTTAAATTTAAAATATAGTTTCATGTAAAACAAGGAAGATTAAAATAAACGGCTTATAGCCTCCTTTCTTCAACGAGCTTTTATTTTAAAGGATGACTGCTGGAAGTACTTTTTATTTGAATTGTCAAAAATAAAATGAAACAATTTGGGAATGGCGAGCAATTGAATGAAATTGATAAATGTAAAATCAAGTGTTCGTTTGGAGGGAATGTTAATAATAAAATAAATGGCTAATGGCATTCTTGATTTAACGAGCTTTCATCATAAAAGCAGATAGTTAATAGCACTTTTAATTTCGTAATAATGAAAACGAGTACCCATCGAACTAGGTATTCGTTTATTTTAATAAATAATGGTAAAATAAAAATTGGTATGAACTTAATTACGAACGTGACCTTGTGCTCGTGCGCTAGCTAATTTTTATATGGATGAATCAAAAATGAATTTTAAATATATATATATATATATATATATATATATATATATATATATATATATATATATATATATATATATATACATATATATACATATATATACATATATATAAAGTATTTAGCATTATCATAATATATTAAAGATTTATAGAAAAGAAAAAAATTATATATAAAAAAGAATACATTTTAAAGTTCTTTATCTTTTTGTATTACAATGATTCACGGAACACCGTTTTGTCTTCACTTTGAATGGATAAAAAGAAAATCATGAACTGCATTTATCAACTCTGATAAAAGGCAATTACGAATATGAATATCATAGTTACTAATGATGCGTGAGTAGCTTTACTTGATAAAATTAAACCCCCTTTCTGTCTACTGAAGATTACTAAACGAGCAGCAGAGGGTTCTGCAATGGTACAGTGAATTGAGGAAATTAGCTGAAGATAGGAGAAGATGTAGAAGTACATGAAACCAGTTCTCAGACTAATTATGGTGTGATGACTATGTTATAAAAATATAGATCAAAGATTATAAAGTTATAAAACGACTCTTTTGTCATAAAGTGGAATATAGAGCCCGACAAACGTAGCTTTAGAAAAACATCCGTGATGGGTTATATAAAATTTCTTAGAAATTCAAGATAATTGTGGTAAACTTTCACTTCAAACCTTCTCGATAAGAGTATCTTTTTCTAGAAAAATACCTTAGGGGAGAAATGTTGCATATTAATATATTTTTGCACATTAATATGCAATACATTAAATTACATATTAAGGTACAGAAATAAAAGAGAATTTGCAGCTAAATTTGCATAAATCAAAACTGATACGGTGCAGTTGGATTTTGGAAGAATAAAGCAATTGTCTTTTGAAACATTTTCTTCAACAATTGTATTGTTCAGAAAATTCCCCATCTTCTTTCACCACCATAAAAACCTCAATTTTCTTCTATTATTCTTCTATTCGAAATCTATTTGATCGTCAAGCCTCATTTCCAGGGTACTCTAAAAAACTACTGGAAAATTTATGTTTCAGAAAATCGCTGAAATAGTTCGACTTTTACACTCAGAAGGCATCTTTACACATAAACTAGACACTTGCCACTTCATGCCCTTGGGATATGAGGCAACCCTCTTTAAAGCTTTAAATGAGAATAGGAGTTAACCTATATATTATTTTAAAGATGTTTGAGTTCTGTTAGCAGTTACGACTTTATCTTTAAAGTTTGTCAATTTCCCTTGAAGCAATTGAATTTTCGAATGCTTGAAAATTTATACAAATGTTCAATTGATTCAAACTGGTGTATACCGTGGATTGTTGTCTCCGTTGAGCAACAATTACCATTACGACCACCTAGGAAATCGTTGAAAATTGTGACGAACATTTTCTAAAGTCTCCAGATATATTTCATGGTGTTAATGAATTATTTGACGTTTCAAAACTTCTACGTTCTGGAATTGTGTCACAAACATTTTCGATTTAAGGTCACAAGTCTTCGACCAGCCCATCTGCCAAGAAGCCTTTGACCTAAAAACTCTCCCGCTTTTCCATCATGCTGAAAGGCTAGGGTCTTGCTAGATTTTTGCTTGGTTTTCGATCAAGTTTTTTAGAGGTTTGCTAAGACATCCAGTGATAGGTCACCGACTTCGCTCCATTGGATTTACTTCTTGGGAGACAGCTTAAAAAAGATTGAGTTACATCCCCAGGGTTTAGAAATAATTTGGGGCCTGGTCGGTGGGATGCTGGCGACAGCTGAATAGAAAAAAAAGTATTATTGATACAAGAACAAAATTGTCACAAAACCATCGAATACTTGACGCACTGTCTTTGCTATTAAATGAATTTTATTTTTTCCAATTACTCTGATTTGGTTGAAATCTGGAGCATTTTTTTTCAGTGTGTAAAGATTTTTCAGTTCATTTGTAACAATTTTAAGTACTTGCTATTTTTTTTTGCAATTGTCCTGGCTAATATGAAAGACAAATACTTCACTTGCCTAAAAAAGTGGAAAGCAAGCCGGTCGTAATATCGCGTCACTTATCTCCAATTACTCACAGAAAAAAAATATTATTGATTCAAGAATAAAAACATCAGGGGCTGCCACAAATATATGATAGTTGTTGTACCTAATTTTGTCACTGAACCAATGACAAAATTTCTTAAACAAATCTATCGAATACTTGAAGAATTGTTATTGCCATTGAATCAGTTTTATGTTTTTCAATTGACCCTTCGAGAACACACCTCTTTTTTCAAACATGGAGAACACTCTGGGTCAATCTGACCCGACGCTAACTATAAGAGTCCGCCATTTTAAAACGACAAGTTTTATTAGCTTGAAAAAATTCCTAGGTATACTTGAAACGCAGAAAAAAATTCTCGAAAAAAAATTTTTTTTTTAAATTGAAATTTACAAAAATAAATGTGGAATTTTTTTTATTGAATATTTTTAGCAACCCGCCAATTTTCAAAATTCCTTTACGTTATTCTTAATCGAAATTGAGGTACGGGTCAAATTGACCCAGAGTGTTCTCGAAGGGTTAATCTTATGTAATTGAAATCCAGAGCATTTTTCTTTCAGTGTTAAAGTGATCATATTGAATATTTCGAAAATCGTTCGTTTTGGGAAATTCTATGAAAACCATCACTCTGGGTCCTCTGTGTCTACTCAGTAGCGGGCAAAGGGGTTTCAGAATAATCGCTTTTTCTTTGTATCACGCCAGACGTGAAATGGAAGGCTGACACGGCGATATGGGTTTTATTTGCGAGGCGTAGCGAAACTTTGATTCTCCCGAGAATTTTGGTACCGCGAGCATCGAGCTCAATGGTGTAGCTCGCATACATTTGTCGTAGCTCCGAGAGAAAGTCTTGATACGTTATCCACCTTCTCGCTTCCTTCAAGACTATGTTCTGTTCCACCGAAGCGAGGAACTCGGTGTCGAACGTAACATTCGTTGGTTTCTAGGGGCGGATAACGCCGACAGATTCTGCAATTCGTGTCAGGGACCTGTATACCCACATCACTATTGCGATAAGCAAGAGTGTTGATAACCTCGCCTTGGAAAGCAAAAATGAAGCCTTTGTTTGCAGAATTTAGCGCCACGGGATGTAATAAATTGCATATGCTCTATACGAAAAATTCATGTTGTGTGTATTTTTGTAGAATATACATTGCACAAGTTTTTTCAAGTGTTGCTGAGGCAAAGGCCGTGTTCAGCAGCATTGATAAAGGAACTTAGATGAAATAGCTCCAGTATAATGACTGGGCTCTACTTTTGGTTTTCTCGGTTGCGTTCTTGACCCGAAGTCGTTATCCAAGTACTTCAGCAGCTAGGCCAGTTGTCCTGTTCAAACACGGCTTACCCCTGGGGAATTGTGTTATTGTTGTTATTATTATTGATGTTTTTTTTGTTGTTGTGATTATTATTATTGTTATTATTATTAATTAGGGTATAACATAATGCTTACATCAATGACAATAACAATAATATTAATAATTATATTATTATTATTATTATTATTATTGATGTAAGCATTCTCTTAGACCTGCGGGACATAGGTGAGGTAGTATAAATACCAAAATAACACTGAATTTTTCAAATTTTCATAATGACAAAATAAGAAAAAAGAGATAGATTATGCAACTTCAAGATAAGCTTGAAAAAATGATAAATTTATAGCTAGAGTTGCTTTGTGGCGGATTTTACATAGTGTATTGGATGGAAATAAATCAATTATTTGAAGTTTACGCAGGATAATCTACGTTACGTTAATTATATACAATAAGACTTCATTTACAGTTGTCCGAAATAGCAGCAGCCTAAATTATTGATGGAAATTAATATTCCTTGCGCATTTAGAATTTTGATTACTATTTCAAGGCGTTCAGATGCGGCATTTGTATATTAATTATTCCTCTATCAGAAACACCATTGCATAGTTTCGGTTATTTTCTAAAATAAAATTGGTTGTACCATTCGTTCTAACTAAAATTTTGTGTTTTCAAAACAGACTATTTTTTATTCCCAACATTTCAGTAATAAATTTTTGGGGTGAATAGATTTATTATTTGAATCAAGCGTAACTAGGAAGACCCATTTTTATCCACAGGGTGGAAAGGAAATGAAAGTAGACATTTAGCATAATAAGGACATGAAGTCTGGCAGAGTTATGGAATGCTGCTTCTATTTTTATTACTTACTTATTCCACGGCACTGTGAACTCTGAAGTTCATTACCACATTTACAAAAGCTCGCCAACCATCCCTATTCCGAACTAGCTGTGTCCATTGTGTGCTAAAATCCCCTGTTTCCCTTAAATCTATTTTGCTTTTTCATCAAAAACAATGGCAACAAATTTCAGTTTACAATTCCCTTTCCTGTCGAAAGTTAGGGTATTTTTTTGTTTGAACAATCCAGGAATTGTATTTTTAGCTAAAGTATATTTTTATCTAATACAAAATTGTTCCAGCTGTTGAAAAAATTTAATTTGTAGAATAAAAAATATTAATAATAGTATTAAGAAATAATATTCCTATATATATGCAATATTAATAACAAATTACAAAAGTATTACAAATGTTATTAATATTGTGTCGGTATTATAGATCATTATATATTAAATATTTGAAGCAAAACTAGCATTCTTACAAAAAGTAAATATTTTTCCACCTTCCCCTATGTAGAAGGATTATTATCTCCACTTTCTTTCCTTATCCGGTAACCAGTAAAAGTGTTATAGTACAGAAAGAGTAACATTTCATCAGGTAGAAAGATATAAACCAAATGAAGTCAGACTTAAAACCAGGAAGAGTGTTTTTGAATGAACGGGACCACAAACCTCTCCTTTGTTTGAAAATAGAATTTTGAAATTGTGTTAAACGACCTTTAAAGAACTTATTTCAGGATAACTTAAGTTCCTAATCAATAAATAATGAAGTCTTATGTCAGTCGTATATAATAAATATATTTCCTGGTTAATTTGATTGTGAACGATTCTTATTAATTATAAACTTTTTTGCGCCTTACGTTTCGGTTTGAATTTTTCTAAGCCTTTTTCGGATGTTTCCATACAAATAATAATAATAATAACAATAAATTAAGTTTGAAATTAACATCAGTAAAATACAAATAAATTACATAACAATTGTTTCAATTACTTGATTCGAGCTTGGGCGATAATTTATATTATTTTATTTTTTACTTTAGATAACAACCGATTGATGGAATAATTAAGAGGAACAAACTTTCAATTTCGAAGTCAATAATTTGATAACAATAATAAATAGAGCAGTTAATTTTTTGTCGTAGATTGTATCCAGTCAAGTAATTGCAAAGTTATTGCTGTAAAATAAATATATTCATAATGTAAATTAGGAGGATTTATAACTTAAAAATTTGTAATAAGAAATAAATCGATAATTGAATGGGTCACCTCAAAAACGTTGTAAGGTACAAATTGCAAATTGTTCAAAAACCCCCGAAAATGAAAAAAATAACCCGATGGTGCAATAATAGAATGGGTCACCGCAAAAACGTTGTAAAGTACAAATTTTTTAAAACAATTATTATTGCACCATCAGGTTATTTATTTCATTTTCGAGAATTTTTGAACAATTTACAATTTGTACCTTACAATCTTTTTGAGGTGACCCATTAAATTAAGTTCCTAATTTCAAAATCGAGTTTCTCCCTTGTACTGGCACGAAGTAAATTCCTTCCTTTCTTATTGACATTTTGGCGCACATATTTTTGCCATTTTTAAAAAGCCACTTCAAAATTTAAATAGTAGGATGCACTTTATACCCCAGTTGAATTTCTTTTATCTACAATCACCGAATGTTTATCTGGGAAATGCACGAGGTACACGGTGTTTGTAACGATAAAATTCGACGTATATTTTCTGCTAAAAAAATTCTTTCCTTTTCCACAGTATAAAATAAACAAAGTACTAAAAAGAGATAGAGGGGTTGGTCGAATAACGTGTTCATAGACCATGTGTAAAATTGGGGGCGCAAGCGCTGGAAGTATCGCAGCTCTCCTATTTCCTCCTCCTTGCTTCCTCGTATATTCTACATCGCAAAAGGGAATTCCTGATGCTTTTCTCTCAGTCATCAGCCGCCGTTTGATCGTTCACCGAGTATATACCTTGAGAAATTATTTTCAAAAGTAAATCTCCGACTTTGTCTTTAAAACCAGAGCTTAAAGATCAAGTTTGGGTCCCGGACGGATAGAAAACCAGCCAAAAATTTGCGAAGTTTAAACAAATTGATTATATTCCAGTTCCAAGAACAATTTGTTGATTAAACAGTTACGGGGTTGTTCTTCTTCGGCGAGAGCCTTCGCTTCCAGCATTTCTCTTCAATGTCATATACGTTTCACTTGTCCCGGTTCTCTTGGTCGATCGACCTGCGATCCCCCTAGTTTTCTTGCTTCAATCCTCTTGTTTGCCATCCCGTTACTAACTCAGATAAATACTATTTTTTATTGTCTGAAAAGGTATTAGCCGGTTCATTAGGCCGATACAGTTTCGTTTGATTGGTTGCATACGGTTTTTTTCTTTTCGTGAAATCGCAGTTTTGTCTTTTAAATGATACATTACGCCTCGCGTGCTAAAAGTTTCAAGTAACGTGAAAGTACCATTAAACGTTTCTTTTGCGAGTTTGCTTTTGGTCTAAATCGCATCTTTCCATCCTGCAACGTGGAGGTAAGAAGATTTAGATATTTTTTTAGGTGTTAAACGAATATTAGCGTTTTTCGATACTTCCCCATATTGCCACCGATTGAGAAATAGAACGAATATCGTGAACTGCCGTGAATAAAGACCTTTTTGCAAAATAGGATTTTCAAATCGGGATTTTCACCTAACAATTGTGACACTCTTGATGATAGGCATTCGTTAACAGCATTGCCTGGGTGTTTGTTAAGAAAATACGTTTTGAAAATGGAACGTGTTTTGAAAAGAAAATGTGGGATGAAGAATGATTAGTTAGGAAAGTAGTTTTTTGCGCCAGTTTTGTTAATAGGGGTTAAAATATTTTAATCTTTTCTTGTGAATGCCATTTATTAAAGATCTTTTCAAGGAATTCGCGATATTCTACAATAGTTTAAGTTGAAAGTTTCTCGCGAATTCTTGTTAATTCTAGTTTTTTTTATACTGCTGCTATTTCGACCTATACTATTTTTATGGGAAAATAGGGACAAATGGACAAATTGGCAAAATTATGACTCAAAACAGTTTTAGCACCAGGTGGATTAGAAAATAATCTAATCTTTTTTCAGCCGTTTGTAAATATCGTAAGTTTGAAGGCCACACCGGTGTGAAATGTGCAGTGAAGATTCAATATGAAAGTTTCTATTTTGAAGATTTTTCAAAAAACGTTCCTTATTTTTCTGTTTTAGTGTAAAAATGAACTTCTTTAATTGTCGTGACCTAAGAAGCAGTGACATGTGTTCTAAATTATTAGTTTTACCTTACTAACATTATTAAGTTTAGCATACTTAAGAGGTCTGGCAAAACACCCTCAAAATGATTTCAATTTTAGTGCAAGGTATAATAATACTATAATGAACATGCCAGTGATAAAATCTCAAGTTTTTCATGCAAAATTGACCAACATAAACAAATGTTGTCAACTTGGCAGAAAAAAGTATATATTTTCAAATAGTCTTATTTTCACGTTTAATCCTTTTGATGGATTATATACATTTTTTGCCCTGTAATAATACTTCACAATTAATCAGTATTATGTGAGTAGAATTCATGTCGAGGTGCATCTAAAACTTTTGCAATATCTGAACGTATTAAAATATAACTTTGTATGACATATTCTATGCGAATCTACCTGATCCTTGTTTGTTTCAATTTTTTTTTCAATACACAGTGAAGGTTATTAAATTTTCCACGGTGATTCACTTATTTACTTACTGCACTTACAAAAAATTCGTTATTTATGTTTATCTTGAAAAAACCCTTTCCAATTTTTTAACGAAATATTCCGTTATCACTGGGTTCATGTCGATATTATCTTTCAATCTGTAAGACATCTTGAACTTAACCGTTGATTTTAATTCACTGAATTTGCTGAGCAGTATTTTTTCTGCATTTGTTATTTCATTTTTTTTTGCATTTTATGTCTTGTCACCGAATTTTGTAATTACACACACTGTTCACTGATTTTCAAAAAATTCACCAGTGTTTCAGTATTCACGAAGACCCACATAAACTAGCCGATTATTCATACTTTTTCACAACTTCGTTATAGAAGCAAAGATTAGACGTCGGGCTCTGAAAAAATTATATAATAATTCTTTCTATCGCTAAAGTATGGCACTAAAAATATATTTCTAGTAATTCTAACTATATTTATCGTTACTCCAACTATTTCTATGATTGGGTCAACTAGAAATTAACTATTTAGTGCTTTAATTTTTTTTCGGTGTGAAATTGAATCATATTACATATAGTATGTGAATCCCTATTCAAATGCTGTAATTTACAAGTTTCAGTATAAAAGGTTTAAATTCAAAGAAAAATAGATTTTTAAACTGCCTGTTTCTCGCTTTATTAAAATCAACATGTGTTTTTGTATACATAATAATCGTCACTGATGGTCGTTTAATTGTTCAACACTTAATTAGACAGACAGTGGAAGCTGACTATCATTATTGGCTACTCAGCAAATAGTTCTGTGAAATGTGGAAAGAAGTAAAGAAATTCTGTGATAGCGAACAAAGAAAGTCTGTGGAAATGACTCCGGTTACGGTGAAATTTCTTTTTACGGTTACGAGCATAATTGATGTGTTTTTGACTGTTTTGTCGTTAGCATATATAGTTTCGGTAAATATCTGTATGTAACGATGTTACATACACGTTATTTCGATCTTTTTGCAGATTCCCTCTAATGCTATTAGAGATAGCGCGTTGAAATACTGCTTGTTGTGATTGTATAGCTTTGGCTCCAAATTATTCGATTTTAACTTCACGCATATACGTGTAATCAGTCAGAAGCATTTTAAGAGGAAAAATAGAATTTTGTTAAAAAAATAATGAATTTTCCAGTATTATTGGAAAGTGTAGTACTCCTAACTGTTATTTCTGAAACCTAAGAGGGCTGATAATAATTGAAATATCTGAAACGATTTACTTTACTGGAAAATTCTATTAAGTGAAAGGATGATTGAGTTGAATAATTTAATGTCGTAATATTTAAATCTCTGCTTTTATAGTGTTGATAAAAAAATTACAACAATGGCAATAGAAGAGTTTTATGTCTCGGATTTGGTTTGATTTTTTATTATTTTAAGTGGGGGGAGGAATTTAGAAAAAAGAAATCGATTCTCTATGTAACCTATATTTCGTCTCAATTTTTGGGTAGTTTTAATTAAATCAGCGGAACTCTTGAAAAAATATTGGGTTGGTGCATAATTATCAGGCGTTTCTTGCCTGATAATATCGTTTAAAAACGCCCGATAATTATGCACCAACCCAACATAAAAAAAATAAGATTTTTTAAAAATTTTAACTAGAACAAATTGTATGACATTAGGTTAAATTAATTTTCGACCTTTTCTCAGTAGGACTTTTCAGTGGCTACCAAGCGGTTGAGTGGCCGTAAATTTTTACTTGATTAGAAAAATTATTATTTACTCAATATTAACTTTGAAGTAAATCGCAAACTTGAAATGTGATTTTTGACATAAAGGGTTATTATATATTGCTAAGGGTGACCTCCAATAATGAAGTAACGATACAAATAGAAATAATAATAAGAGTAATAATAATAGCGACCATAATGGCAATCATCTAAATACAAAAGTCTTGCTGATTTGAAGGAAAGAAGGAGAAAGAGGAAAGGGACAGTACTTGTTCTACTTTTTGATTTTAAGCTGCTTACAATGCCAAAGTGTGTCATTGAGATTTGAGAACAGCAGCGTTTTGTTTTCAATCCGATCTTTGTAAGATATAGAGGTAGATGTTAAATTTTAGTCTTCTCTGCTTCTTTCTTTTCCTTTCTCTCACTTCTTTTTGTTTTTCTCACAAAAAAACTAGATTAATCTTTTCCCTCTTTTATTTCCTTTTTTAAACTTTCTCTCCATTTTTCCAAGCTACCGTTTGTTACATTTTTACTTCTACGTCATTTTTTAGCATAGGTGGAAAATAGATCTAAAAATAAACACGTGCAAAATTAAATTCTGGGTATTCACCATAGAGATTTTTTTGAGTCGGCTCCATTTTCTGTGTTTATCGTTCGTGTCATGTATTTCTGGTATATTTTCTGGCTTTTGAGTAAAAGTAAAAAAAAACCATTTCTAGTTTGTAGGAAGTCGTGGAATTGATTTTTCGCTCCTGCAGAAATGACTTTCCATCGTGCATGTGAATATTTATTGTAAAGCACCAATTATTGGGTAGAGTTACACGTGAAAAACGTAATTTTCACAACCAGTAGTGGGCATAATTTTCACAATACTGTAGTGGGCATTTATCATAAACGAAATGTCTGATGATAACAATACGTTCAATTTCGACGGCCCCGTTGAGTCGTAAGCTTAAGGGGTTATATTCCCCAGGCGCACCGAAAAATGACTGTTTTTTTGGGAATTTTTTTCTCGGAAACTATTCAATGGATCAAAATGAAATTTTGAGGCTTTATTAAACATGTTTTAAGGTATTTGAAAACATTTTTTATTGTAACTTTTTATACAAAATGGCGTCTTGACGAGTGATAAACCGAACATGGATTTTTTACGAGGAGCCAATCTGCGTACATCAGAACGTTCTCCAAACAGCACCTAGAGCAAATAAAAAAATTTTTCGTTAATCTACATGAGTTTTGCCAGGGAAGTACACACGATTATTTATTTTTATCAAAAATTCGCAAAATGGCGGCAGTTTCAACTTTTTTTTTCGTTTTTTCACTAAAAATCGACCTTAAATTGTTTATAACAATCTCAATTATTTATTAATCTTAAAAATCGTGTGTACTTCTCTGGCAAAACTCATGTAGATTAACGAAAATTTTTTTTATTTGCTCTAGGTGCTGTTTGGAGAACGTTCTGATGTACGCAGATTGGCTCCTCGTAAAAAATCCATGTTCGGTTTATCACTTGTCAAGACGCCATTTTGTATAAAAAGTTACAGTAAAAAATTTTTTCAAATACCTTAAAACATGTTTAATAAAGCCTCAAAATTTCATTTTGATCCATTGAATAGTTTCCGAGAAAAAAATTCCCAAAAAAACGGTAATTTTTCGGTGCGCCTGGGTAGTATAACCCCTTAAGTTCTGTGAGGTAGTGAGACTTGGCTGAGCTATCAATTGTCAATTGATCTAACCACGTGGAAAAAAAATGGTTATGCATTTTTAAGGGGACTCTTGTAATTCGGGAAAAACCGCTTGCGTACAATGCTGAAGTAGCTTGGAGATACTGCAGGTGCGACAAACGTGCCACTCCTCTCTGTATTTTCAGAGAGAAGAAGAAGATGTAGCCTACATAAGAAGCAATTAGCAACGTTAACACTTAGCGTTGAATGTAGAACTTGGTGTGGAATAAAACTGCGAAACAGGGTTTTGGTTACGCGCCGACGCTACTGAATTTTGACTTTGCATATCGAAAAAACGATAAATTATTATAATTGAGAGACCATGATTTTTGGGCATTGGTGACCAAACCGGAAGCTTCATATCTCCAATTTCTTTGATGCCACATTGCAAGATAATGTCATTGATTCCCACTGATTTGAAGAGTTAATTTTCCTTTTCTTCTCCCTTTCAATTTTTATCTCTCTCATATAAAGAGAGGAAGAGATAGTTTGGTATGTATGTACTTCGCTTTTATCGAATACCCTCTAGGGAATTTTCATCGACAATTTCATCTTCCCTTTTTTTTTATTCCAGCCAAAAACAATTTTATTCAGCTCTCTCATTGTTACGTTCAATGAACTTTGTTACTCATATCAGAGTGCCCACTTTGTACATTACTAGTTGATAAAGTTTCTGGTGAATATTTGTTTTTAATTAAAGGTCGTTCTTATTGGAAAAGGGTTTCATTTTGAAATCGTATTTTTCAAAATTCGGTATTTTCAGTGATTTTGTAACTTTTTGGGTCTTTTCTCTAAAATAGAGTAAAAGTTAAAATTTCAAAAATAAAGTTGGACAACTCATTTCTAGGGGTAATTTAACGAGTAGAATCAGTTCCAAGGAACTATTTTCATGAAATCCTAGCAGAAGGTCGTCAAAATTAGGTTTTTTGAGAAAAAATCGCATAACCTGCTGAAAATCTCGAATTTTGACATTGAAAATGCATTCCTCGCGAAAAAATACATCGAATAAGAGTCTTCCGAAAGTGCCCAAAAGTTGTTTTCAAAAGTCGAATTTTTTAGGCATACCTTGTCCTTTCCCGAAAAATGGGGTGGAAATTAAAGTTTCAAAAATGGCGTTGGACAAGTCATTTCTAGGGGTAATTTATTGCGTAGAATCGCTTCCAAGGAACTATTTTCATGAAATCCTACCAGAAGGTTGTCAAAAATAGGTTTTTTGAAGAAAAATCGCATATCCTGCTGAAAATCTCGAATTTTCATCGGATTAGAGTTTCTCTAAAGTCGATTTTTTTTCGACATAACTTCAATTTCAATTCACTAATTTCGAAATTATAATCACTTGAGTATTTTCGTGACCGTCAGTAAGACGTAAAATTTGTAGTACGTATGTGGTTTGCAAGACTCACCACGACGGAACCATGACAATTTGTCAATGACATACTTACCATTTTTTCATATATTTGGAGCTTTTCCTGGTTGCCTCTTTTTTCATCAACAGCGTAGGATTTATTAATTTTCTTATCGGTGGATGATTGCTTTTATGTTTGAGTTTACTTGGCAGTGCATAAACACTTAAATATTTGCTACGCACATACACGAACGACTAACAAACTTTACGAGCCGGAGAATATGATCACATTCATGTTTGAACGTGCTCATGCATAAGCATACGTGTCTTTAAACCTTTGCTATTTTCCATCTTTCGAGCCGTTGCATCGAGGAAACACGTTCAGTGTATCTTATTAGAAAACTAAACAATGATTAATAAACCGCACGTTGGCTAACGAAGATTAGCTTTTCGTCGGTTGTTGAAAAGTTATGCAACCTTTCCTAGCGATTGTCGTTATTTTCATCAACAAACAATAATTTCCATTAATAAACGCTTGAAAATGTAAGGATTTAACTATTCACAACGACTCACGGCTGTAATTCAGACAATTAGGTATCTGACTTTGTACCAGCACCATGTTCGAATGGTGATCGTTGCGAAGACCACTTCAATTTGTTTCTTTATCTTTCCTCATCTTTTGGTAGCTCTTTCAATTTCCTGTACTTCGTGCTCTTGACGTTTCTTAAAATTTGAGATAAGTAATTCTATCTAGGTCTTCCCGTGCGTATTTTTCTTTGTACCTCGCTGTCAAATATATTTCTCTAAAAAGTCTTCGCGTCCGTTTATGTGGCCGACATTAAACTAGTGGGCTGAAGAAAATAAAGACCGACGTCAGAGACAATAAATTTACCTCGAACAGGAAGACTTTTTTTTTCATTATCGATTACTTCACTTTCACATAGTATCTTGAAAATGTCTGTACACTGTAGACAGAATTCCTAATAATACCTTTTCCATATACTTACTTACTCTGTGGCATTTGGAACTCGAAAGTTCATTGCCGCTCGTTCACATAAGCTCGCCAACCATCCGTATCCTGAGCTAATTCTGTCGTTCTCCGTCGTAATTGCTCACCTCTCTTAAGTGCATTTTCATATAATCCTCTCATGCCTTGATATCCGAAACAATGGAACATTTTCTTTGTAATTTAAGCAATTTGTACAATATCCGTTTTAGTGCCAAGCGGCGCGATCGCGCTTCTTCCGTTCCATGCCCAAAAATGCTAGCATTTTTGAAATAAGGAGTGAAAAAAGCGCCTTCGCGCCGCTTGGCAATTTTTTATTTGGAGACAAAAAAAAAACCTCTAGCGCTAAAACGGTTATGTAATGTTAATGCAATAATTTTCCTAAGATTTGAAACGCTAACGGAATCCAGGTAAAAAATGGTAACTCGCGTGGTCCGTATTATGGATTGACTTTGGAATTGACAAACTGCAAGACTAACGCCAATGGCATTCAATTAGCGACCGCACTTGATTCTGCATCAAATGTCACCCTCGAACCAACACAATGTATTGCCTCATCTCTCCTGGGCACAATGAGCCAATATAATTATACCGCTCTAGATTCCGTTAGGTTTATGATTTTGAACAATTTTAGTGCCGTGAAGTGTCAGCTTAACTGCGCTTTAGGAATTGGTAAAAAATACATTGATTTTCTTGTAAATGGTCCAACTGTCGCTCTGGATCATCAGGACCTCACTAAATTAAAAATGTCCAATTTGTCAGTGCCTCTTAGTTTACTTTTACCAGGGTAGTAACGTAGGTACCATCAAAAGTAAAGATTTCACGATTATGTTCAAATTGCACCTTCATTTTATTGAAGAAACGCATTTCTGAAGGCTTGGCCAAGATTATGACTAAGGTGTGCCCGAAAAATTCGAATTTTCGAAACAACTTTTGTGGATTTTTGGAACGCTCTTATCCCATGTACTTATTTTCCGAGGAATTCAATTCTGTTATTAAAATTCCCGAAATCTCATCAGAAATGCGATTTTTTGGCAAACACCTATTTTTCACCAACTTTCGCTTGCATTTCGCTAAAATAGACATTAGGGACCTATTCTACGCATAAAATTACCCGTAGAAATGAGCTGTTCAACCCCATTTTTGATCCTTTAATTTTTAGCAAAACTTTTTTCGAAAAACTTTCTTTAGAAACATTCTCATATTCTGATATTTCTAACGAGGCATTCGAACTATAGGGTTTTATTCGACCATCTAATATTATTAGTGTCCCATAAGTTTTTTCCACGCCACGCTATGTATAACCTCGAGCTTTCGCATAGAAAAAGGAAGGAACTTACGGGACACCCTAATATATTATACATATATTAATTAATTAATAAATTTATGTAAAGAATTTCTTTCTATTACACGCGGTATTAATTTATAAAAATCGTAACACTGGTTGGTCATTGGTTAGGTGCCTCGACTTCTAGCTATTGAAAGTTTAAGGCCTCTCGGATTCAACCCCGCGAAGAATTGGTGACCGTTAATGAAAACTTTAACCCATTACCCGTCAATGTCCCATTTTTAGGATGCACTACGTACAATTGTGGCGGGTAATGGGTCAATTTATAAAAATTAACGATATACAACGACCAAAAATATAAATTGTATGAAATCCACAAATAAGTCTGTAATCTAGCCCAATATCGACTAACCAAGTATTACACAATTTAAGAGACACTGGTATTAAAAATACGGAAATTTTTCGTTTAGAAAGTTCGATTAATTCGGTCTACCCTATTTCATAAACTAGGCTAACAAGTAATTACGACCTTGTTTTGGTAGATTGTATTTCAAAGTATTTGATTAATTTTGGGAATATATTTGTTTAGCGACGAAAGGAAAGAGGTCGTATCGCAATCGAGAGTGTTAACGTCGTGGAAACGGCAACTCTTGGTGGAAGCGGCGACGTGGCTGGAAGTGAAGCTGGTGGTGGAGGCGGCGGGGGCGGAGGCGGTGGCGGTGGAGGTATACCCCCGGGCCTCCCTTTTCAAGTAGGATATCGCGAAGCTGGTCAAGAATATACTTTGTATCTATTAGCAGCTCGAGAACAAGATCGAGCTGAGTGGATACGTGCTATTCGTGCTGGTGAGTCCCACTTAACATTCAAAACTAATAAGCAAAAAATCAACTGAAAGGCTGCATGTGCATTCTTCAGCTTCTGCAATAAATGCATTCAGTAATAATGAATAGAATAATCGAACAATATCGTTCGTAGAAAATTGCACGACTTTTCTAACATTTCTTTCGAACTTTTTTGGCTCAAAATATTTTCAGTTCTACACGTAGATGAATGTTTAACGCGTTGACTGCCGTGAACAATTTACGTGACTCCCTATTCACGCCGCGTGGGTCGTAATGGTATACGCTGTTGCATTTGTCATAACCAGCGTGGCCTGAACGGAAAGCTCAGTGCCGCAGCGGTCAAGGTGTTAAATAAAGTCTGTTGACACTTAATTGTACGTTACGAATACAGTCTCTGATTTATTCGCGATTTTTAAATAAAATATGACAAAAGTCAATTAATTTCGCATATTTCAATCGAACTGCATCCTTTTTTCTGCGATTTTTTTATCACAAGTTTCAGCAGTTACTTTATCAGGTCGAAAACAAAGGAGACAAATCGTGAAGGAATTTTAAAGATTTTTAGGGAAAGTACTTGGATAATACATATATTTTGATATTTTACGTGAAAAATTCTCGAATATATTTCCTGCAATTACACGCGAGAGTCGAAATACTTAAAGACCTAATCTTGGAAAAATAACATTTAATTGCGAACATCTGCGAAGAGATACGTAACTATTATTCTCTTGCACGGATGTAGAAAATGTCTTTTTCCACGGTACCGTATTTAAGCGGATAAGATATAACCGGAGAGAAAGCAATGAAATTACATGAAACATTCTGGAGTTTGAACATTTTTTTATTATCGAAGGAATCCTCTCGAATAACTCCTAATGCTACTCATCAAATGAGTTCATTTATTAACGATTAAGGCCGTGATTCATTCTGCTTAGCTTCCCAAATTTTCTTTGGAATTTGTCGTTTGTTTGAGTTTCTGAAAAGCAAAGTATAATTTTTGGGAAAAATATTTATTTCATTTTTGAGATATTGGAAATATACAATAGTTAGCATTCCTGTAGGATTTTTCTCAGATACTATTAAAATACAAGTTTAATCAAACTGAATCGGGGTAAGAAAAGGAAAGCTTGAATGTTGCACATGAAAAATCAGTGACATTAAATAAATTTGAATCTGCGAGAGACTGGTTAGTAATTGAATATCACCTCCAAAAACGTTGCGAGGTACAAATTGCAAATTGTTCGAAAACCTCCGCAAATGAAAAAAATAACCCGATGATGCAATAGTAGAATGAGTCACCTCAAAAACTTTGTAAGGTACAAATTTTGTTAAATAATTATTATTGCACCATCGGGTTATTTTTTTCATTTTCGGGGGTTTTTCAACATTTCGCGATTTGTACCTTACAACGTTTTTGAGGTGACCCATTCAATTGATAGAAAGAATTATTCCACCACGTATGCGAAAATCTTTAAAGCCGATATTACTTTAGACTCTTAATTAATATCACCAACGTGTATCGACACAGTAACGAAGTTAGGAGAGTAGTCACATGTATTTGACGTGTTTCATATTTGCGCCATCTCTTCTGTATATTGGATTTTTGCTACCCAGTTTGTTAATTCGCAAATGTATTCCATGTCCGTATACCTGTTATCAAAGGCCTCCGCGTAATTCTATTTAGCAATTATTGGTTATGATAGAACGCGAAGACGTAAAAAAAAAGGAAATAATATGATTGAAAACCATTCTTAATAACTTCGACATTGTATAAAAAAGAAAATTGACAAGCTGATGAACAAGTGGGCTGTGATCAGTAAGGAAAAGGGAGCAAAAAGTCAAGGGAAAGGCATTGTTCTTACTTCGTACTTCTTACCAATAAGTTTTTCAGGAATGCCTGTTTGATGTTGAACAGAGTAAAATGAACGGGAGCAGAAAAGTCTTTAAAGACTAAAGGCTTTTTCCTGTCTTTTATGTAAAAATGATTATTATTCCAATGATGAAGATAATTGGTTCCCCGTTTAATAAAGAACTGTTAGAAAAATAAGAAACGCAAACTTTTAATGGGTTTTCTTGGCTTTCCAGGTGGGCAGCAACGAATTAATGCGTATTTTAACCATTTAACAAAATTAAGTCAAAGTCCCCGATTGAAAATGTATTTATAGTTCGCATAACTATAATTATCATTGACTGGACAGAGCAACTATTGAAATATTGGTGTAATATTATTCAGAAGGTTAGATATTTCTTGGGTGGCAAGAATCAAAAGTCTTAATTTCCAAAGGATGAAAATGAAGAAATTTGGAAATAATTGTTTTTTGGTTCCTTCACAATTGCACAATTTTTTTCCCTTTTTAAAAAAATCCATTCAGGTTGGGTTGATGCAGTGGAATGAATCGTACCACAATGCGAATCGCGGTTGGAATTTTCGGGTGTCGGTGTCTCTATGTTTTCCATGACAATGCACATCAACGATGAAATCTCTGAATTCGGTTCTGGCTTCGTTCTCCGTGCAACCGTCCTTTCCAATTTAAAAAACGAAAAATATTTGTACAGAAACAGATGAAATACGTCAAACATACCTAGCAGAAAGAATTATTTTTTGATATCATTCAAAATGACCTCCAAATTTAATACGAGTTTTGAAGCAATATATTTTTTTTATAGAAAATGTATATTAAAGTCATATATTTTTTGTCATGGAAAATATATTATTTCAAATGTAAACTTTTTAAATTTAAAGAGTTGAATATTTTTATATCCAATTTGAGATCTAATCATGATCGTAATATTCACAACCGATAAATAATTGAATATCAAACGATGTTGATTGAAAATCTTTTTAGCGGGTGTCCCGATGTTGTTTATTTCTTTGGAATACAATTTTCACCTGAGAAATGATAAAATGCAAAAATTGATTGAACTTTAATAAGAAAATTTTCGTCAGTTATCAATCATTCAAATATTCAGTTTCTCAAAATATTGAAGAGAACTCTGTCATTAGGAAAAATAAAAAGGGTAGAGGCTGTTTCTGCACCGAAAAATGGGCATTAAAGCTTTATATTTTTTAGTAGTTATTACTTAAACAGAAAGGTTTCGTTGCGATATTTGAAACCGAGATAGTTCTAAAGGAGTTTCGGGGAGAATATAAATCTTACATCATGCAGAGACATCGGTGGTAGTACCCACAAATTCAGGAGGCAGCGAAACATAGATTACAAGGGAGATCAAGAAATTAAAATCTTTCAGCTTCACAAAACTTCCTCTGCGGGTGAGCACAAAGAATGGTACCCTTTGCCGTAAAGAGAGATAGCGAAATCAGATTTTTCGTCTGTGATGTCTGCGATAATATCTTTTGAAAGTAAGAAATCTTTGTTACATTTGGTTGCTGATTATAGAATTTCACCATTTCAATAGGGCAATATCATCCACGTAGTAAGAACTTGATATTTGCGAAAGTACTTCAAAGTAGTATGGGAGTGTAGCGAAGAGAGAACAGAAGAGGAAGGAAAAAAGAAAGAGAAAAAGTGGAAGCTGCGGTTTCAAGAGGATGCAAATTTTATTCCTCTCACGAATGAAGAAAACCCTTTTCCAACAAACTTCAAGGGATATTATACTTGGCACTAATGTAATGGAATATCTCCAAAAACTCTTTATTAAGTTACAACGAGTATAGTTCTTTTTCCCATTTCTTTTTTCTATTTCAAATAAAATTTTAGTAATGCAATTCAATTTCGTACTTAACATTTGTTCTGGAAAAACTTTGGCAATTAAACATAAAACACGTGATGTACACACAGTTTTAAACTATTTGGCTCGTGTTCGTGTTTGAACTTATAAATCCTTTTGCTAAAAAACTTTGCTTTTCACGTTAAGCTAGACTCTTTCATGAAATTTCGAATCCTTTGAAATAGAATTTCTATGTTTGAAGTTACAAGTACTCACTTTACATAATTTAAGGAAGCGATGCTCTTTTTTTTTATTACGGTATTGAAACATAGGTAACTTGCCGAGATTCAATTACGAAACTTTGACTTTTTCATGTAAAGATTAAAAGGAAACTATTGAATTTGGAAATGATAAAGAACGAAGTTTATATTATATTGAAAAATTATATGTTTATGAATGTTTTAGGAAATTACAACCTCTTGAAATTCATTCCCAAAAGGAAATCCCAAAATGTGGACCTTAAAGATTGCACAAAGTAATGTTCGTTATGTATTTTATATTCTTGACCATATTTTTTTTCTTCCCTCTTTTCCTTTATCGACCAGTAAAGTCTGATCTAGAGATTATAGTGTCTTCTACTATTTTTACACCTCGTCGAAATTTGTGTTTTGCACGTTCTTTACAGTAGACCATAAAACCCTAGTACCGTTTCTTGCCTGCGGTATCGTATAACCACAGCCTGGTGGTTCTAAACCAAACCTCATGTACGAGGCAATATCTAAATAACTCTTGTATTATACATTTACGTTGTTAAAAATGTATTGTGAAGTGTAAACACATTTGAGGACATATAAGTAGGTGTAAATGCTATTACGAGCAATTTGGGGGTGTCGAATGAAATATTATACAGGGAAGGGGGATTTTTCTATTCAATAAGATCACTATGGGATAATAGCGGGAATAATATTTTTTTGAAAAGTTGGGTATACCTTGGCTTTCCCTCAAAAATAGGGCAAAAATTGAAGTTTTTAAATTGTGGTTGGGCACCTCATTCTCGGGGGTAATTTAATGCGTAGAATCGATTCCAAAGATCTATTTTGACAAATTCCTAGCGGAAATTGGTGAAAAATAGGTTTTTTGTGGAAAAATCGTATTTTTTACGAGATATTGGGAATTCTAATAACAAAATTGGATTTCACGGAAAAAAATACATCGGATAAGGGTCTTCCAAAAATCCCCTAAAGTTCTTTCCAAAGTTCGAATTTATTGGGTAAACTTTGGCCTTCCTAAAATGGGGTAAAAAAATCAAAATTCAAAATTGTGGTTGGATAACTTGTTTCTAGTGGTACTTTGGATTTTCCGAAAGTTCCCAAAAGTCGAATTTTTTCAATAAATAAAAAGCCTGCGCGCGTTGTTGCTGGCGTACACTTACTCGAGATATCACAAGTCGTAGTTCCAGGAGCGACACGAAGAATGGCTTGGACGGATGATATGTCACGATTGCTTTTTTCTCTCGTGTTTCGTTTTTGGATGAAGCTACTTTTAACAATAGAGGTTCATATGGATCATCACAATTGTCATCGCTAATCACTGATATCGATCGAATTTTTCACGTTTACAATTATTTTTAAAAACACTCTCTAGGCTAAAGCGATAAATAATTCTTGAAAATTCCTAGGAAATTTAAGAAATCATATACAAAAAAGATTTAAGTAAATCAGTAAAATAGGTTACTCATTTAACCAGAAAAGTGGGGTTTGGGATTAAATTTGTATATTATTACAGAAGGTATTAAAAAATTGCGTATTTCTTGAAGCATCTTACTCAGAACACCGACAATTATACAAAAATTACTTGAATAATAATACTTCTTATTCAAGTCGGTAACACAAAACGTACTAAAATATATATTACAAAATATACACATACATTTCAAAGTGATTTTACATTACTATGGTAAGGGATTAATTGGACATGAAATTTTTCGTTTGCTTCAACGTGTTTCATATAATTTATGCACTTGAGATATGAAAACTACCGGGAAGACTCATAATACTGACATAAAACAAGAGGCAAGGGAAAGAAAAAAGATGTAAAATACATTAATAAGGGAGAAATAACCACTATTAATATATATATATATATTCTCCGTGAAAAATTATAACACACCTTCCTCTATTTTATTCCCATGTGAATCGTTTATAGAAATAAATGATGGAGTGAGAAAAAGGGATGAAAAATTGTATGAGGGAGGGAAAAGGAAATGGGTAGGAAAAAGAGAGAGGCAGACACAGTGAGGAGAAGAAGAAGCTGCTGTTTTGCAATCTGTACTCTGAAATGACATATGCTTTCATAAAAGCTTAATGAGCAATTCAACGGGGAATAGAAAAGCTATAGAATATTTTTGTGAACCAAGCGACTCATTTTACTTATGTAGAGGTTTTCTGACAGAAAGGGAGATGTACGGTACACGTATCGCGCATTACTTTTCTTGAATTTTACACAACATTTTTGTTTCACCGTTCTTTATGCTTTGCTCCCTTTTCACCCATAAGTAGATTTTACAAATGAATACTTACTTTTATCTCATGCATTTAACGTTAAAGAAATACTTATACATATAAACATACGAGTGGCATTTTTCTTTGTGTTACTTTCAGCGCTCCCTGCTGGATCTAAATTTACAATGCAATATTTTTCAGTATTAACCGTTCAAGCGCTGGAGTGATGACGGATTCGGGGAATATTATATTTTTCATGCAACTGTAATTAAGGGACGCCGAATTACATGTTTGGATTGCAGCACCTTCTGATTTGCACGCGAGCTGTTTCTTTGAATCAAAACATCAAAGGAAAGCTACGTTTCCTTAATCAACTTCGTTAAAGTGTGTAACACATTTTCTACTCCAAGTGACGCTTACGAATTAGCAAAGCTAAAGGGTTAAATTATGTCAAGGCAAAATTTCGGTAATTTACATGATACCACAACTTGTTGACCCGGTATAATCTAAAAAGTTTAATAATTTCCACGCTTGGAGTTACGATACAGCCCACTTATTTATCATAATAGTGACTTTTAAGGGATTAATTAAATTACTTCAGCTAGTTAAACTAGTAACTACCACATTGAAAAAGGAAAACGTGGAAATAATAAAAATTACCGCAAGAAATAATAAACATGCTCTCATAACACGAAATAATGAAGTTCGTCAAACAAATGATGGATATTGTGAAGCTTTGCGTTGGTCATTTTCAAAATTTTACTTTTACAAAGAAATCTCTCGATTTTCAACATTATCGTGTAATTTTTGTTATTTACCTTCATCGCGTTACTATGATTTCTAATTACAGTTTGCGTCTCTATTAATTTTTATAGCGCGTTTCATAAATTGTTTTTCACCGTGCGTCTATATGCAGAAAAAATATCTAGCAACTCTAACTAACGCTACAGTTAAATATATTTTTAGTAATTCTAATTACATTTATAGTGACTCTAATTATTTTCATGGTTGAGCCAATTAGAAATTACATAATTAGTGCCTTCATGTTTTTTTAGTGTAATCTTGTGGATGGAAAACGTACTTTGAGGAGGCTAAATTTTTATTTAACAATGCATAAATTACTGAAGTTCATGTTGAGGTGTTCAAAATCCTTTCAAGTCACTTATTTCCATCATCGGTTATTAAAAACTGATACTCCTTGTTTGTTTATGCACAAAATTGCGGGTGAACATAATTAAGAAAATTTTGGGAACACCCAATTTCGTGTTTCCTTTTTTTCTGAGCAGTTGAGTTTCAAATGAGTGTTATTGTGTTTGTACGAGAACTTAAATCCAACAGGAACGTTTAATTAATAATTGGAAATATTAAATATATAAATGTAATTCCATTAACGTAGTATGCAACAGTTAGCTGCTTAGTTATCTTTTACACTTCGAAGGAAGTTCCTTCCCGCTTTTTAGACAGCACTTGTATTTTACCTTCATCCAATTTGAGTAGAAAGATTGGCATATTTAATAATGCAATCCCAAAGTTTATCTCTCTTGCCTTTGCAGCCGAAACTTCTGCGTCGTATTACTACAAAAGCTGAAACTTTCAAAATTTTAATTAGTTTTCAAAGAGAAGTACGATTTATGTAGTTTTCAAAGACGAGTACAAAAGAGAAGTCATGCTGCTTAATCTTTGTTCCGAACAACGCGGTCTCATTGTTGGAACGTGGCAAGGAGGAGTTGCAATCGAAATGATTGGACCATCCATTGCATGTTCCACTAAGACGGTACACCACTGGCTTAGTTCCAGGGAGACGGTTATCGTGCTCTGCATGATTGCTCTTACAATAGACAACCACGGAAGATATAACGGCAGAGGAAGATCAGCGAATTGTTTAGGAAATCGCTGATAATCTACTTGACGCGGTTTCAAGAGTGGTATCAGCTTTAAGGCTTCCAATATCCGAGAGAACCAGTCGAGATTGCCGGTTATCTCTGCCATCGCCTTATTCGTAAAATCGTATTGCTTGAAAGGCATTTACCAACAATTAGGCGTTTCAGCTCTTGAAGTTTTTTCGTTGGAAGTGTCATTCGTGAAAAATCTTTCCGCATGAAAAGTGACACTCCCTATTTTTAGGTTTTAAATTATGATTTATTGTATAAGTAACGATTGAACATTTGCTCACCTTTCGTATAGTTTAAAAATATTATAGTTTAAGAATTGCATTATATCGATCAGTCATACTTGTCGCGTAACCTCAATAGACAATTTAACCCAATTCCCGGAACCTCGCTTTGCACTTTACCCTCATTATTCTATTTTTATTTTTTTACGCTTGAGTGTGCAACATTTGATACAATATTATATTTAGACGTTAGCGAATTGAGCCATTTATTGTGAAAGTGGCCATAGTCTATTTTTTTTAATTTCGCAAAATCTTTTTCAAGTGATTCACGTTACTACAGTCAACAACAAGAAACTCGCACATGGACTTAGGCCACTTTCAAAATAAACCATTCAATTATTCTTATATTCGAGTAATTATGTCATATTAGTATTAGGATTACTTTGTTTTATCTTGCTTATGAATTTTTCATCGTCCTGTTCCTCTCTTGCCAGGTTTGCGTTGTTAATAAATTAAGCAGCTAGTAAAATCAGCGAAAAGTATTATATATGGAAGGTTTGAAACGTAAACAGCCACTCAAAATAATTGCAGCAAATGCAAGTGATAATAAAAAGTCATAAAATATATAATATATTTTTTTGAGAATTTTTTCGAAAATTCATCATCCCAATGACGACTATCTCAATCAAAGATTTCAACACTATTTTAAGACGCAATAAAATCGATGGACAAATGCATCAGCCTGCATCGCAACTTTCTTCATTATGTGAAGGCACGTATCCAATACGTCTCAATGACTCGATACATACAATTTCAAGTAGGATTTTTGGAACTCCTTGATACTTTGAAGCGCCTACTGCGGTATTTTCTTTTAATATTCATGAAAAATGATAAGTATTCCTAAAAGTAATGCGTTTTTTACGTTCTTTTGTACGACCTAAATGTACTTTTATAATGGAACGAACAATTTTTTAATATCTTTCCCTTACTCTGATGGACAAAAATGACACGCTGTCTAGAAATGTCCAAGCTCTTTAAGTGCGTCTTTCAAAGCATGCTTTTCAAAAGCTTCCTATATATAGGCAGCGAAAAGAAAACTGGAAGGAAAAGATAGATGGAAGCTTAAAGAATATGCCAGATTACTACGCTGACTTTCCTTCCTCCTAAAATTATTTTTTTCTCATGGGTTTTGGCACTAATTGCCTTCTCCTTCAAAGAAAGTATTTCAATGTAGCGAATCTTAAGCTTTAAAGCTTTTCCTGAAATGTCGGAGATTATATCTAAAGGATTCAGTGGTTGAAAGGTTATCATACCAAATATTGTAAGAACACCGTAGCAAAACCCCAAATGGATGCTATATATATACTCAATAATGGTATGATTTTGAAGCAGGTACTTCGAACTATGCATTAACCAATTTCGAAAAAATTGAACTTCCCAACGTTTCACGAGAATCCCAGAGCAATTGCTTCACTTTCGGGTCAACGATTAAATGCTTTTCCACAGATTTCCCCAGGAAATTTTCTTCGAAATTTTTGTCCATAACTCAGGAATATTGTGAGATTACCAATAAATAAGGCTCACTACTTTCCTTATCAGAAAATCTCAACTTGTAATTAAATTCATTTTATAAATTTATGCGAAACGAAGTATTTGAGTTTTTTTTTTATATCGAACATTTACTACACGAGGGGATAATATAATGTACGAAGGATGTTAATGATAACTTACTTATTTAGTTACTCCGTGGCATTTGGAACTCGAAAGTTCATTGCCGCATTTATAAAAGCTCACCAGCCATTCCCATCCTGAGTTAATTCCGTCCACTCTCTGTCGTAATATCCCACGTCCCTTAAATTCATTTTGATATTGTCCACTCATCTACCTAATGGTCTTTTCCGTCTGTTCCACCCATCAGTGTTTTGCATGCACTCCTGGTTTCCTACATTCGCGCTACCCCACCTGTTCATCGTAATCATTATAAATCAGGTGTATGAATTCTAACCTGCGATGGGTATAAGATATGTAATCCCTTATGACACAGATACCACCACTTTCCTATATGTAGACGGCATTTAGAAGCGAATACTATTCTCGGCACCTTATTTCCAAAAACCCCGAACCAGTTTTCGTTCGCTAACATAAAACACTATGCCGCGATAACTCAGTTGGGCAAGAGCTTCACTGCGGAGAAGTGAAGGTGCCTGGTTCAAATCCAGGTCCCGGGTTATTTTTCCATGTATCACTTTTCGCTTTCAAAAAAATGCGAGAAAAAAGGATATACAGGGTGTCCGGTATAAGGTGAACCACCCGAAAACCCCGGAAAGAAGGTAAAAATTGGAATCGAAAAGTCCAATACCATTTTTTAAAATTCGAGTTAATTAACGAGTTATTAATTAAAACCTTGTGGCCAATCAGAACGCCGAAGAGGCTCGGTAGGCGGTCATAATGATGTAGACTCAAGCCTAAACATCGCCAAAGAAAGTGGTAGTGGTAATAAGGGTATAAGGTAATTAGGGGATAAGGGTAACATCAACACATTGCTTTTACTGTTACCACTACCACAATACTACACAATGGTGTGTTGGTTGTCTTTCGGCAACAGAGTAGTAATAGTAGTAGTGGTAATACTTAAGAAATCATATGGTAAAACATTAAAAATCTTACGTCTGGTATTTCTTCTATTACTACCACTACCTCACTACTATGACTGTATGTGTTTTCGTTGGACAATAAAGTTGTAGTAGTAATAATACATAAGAAACAAAATGGCGAAATTGAAAACCATCAAATTCTTTTTTGCATTATTACTGCTATTACGAGTACTACCGCTTTCATTATGATTATTATTATGATTATGATTACGATTATTATTATTAAAATGTTACTACTATTACTATTATTTTAGTCATTTGTTTATTATCATCATCAGTATCACTATTATTATCGTTGTAATTGGTGTTATTTTAAATTATTATTTTAATTTTAAACGAAAATAGCATAAATCACTTATTTCATGGAGAAAAGTTTTTAAATTAAACTTTTCATGTAAATATTTAATTTTAATACGTGAAATTCGACGTCAATATTGGTTTTAATTTTTTTTTAATTATTCCGCACCAAGTCAAAAAATCTGAAAAAATTCATGAACAATAGTAATATGAATATGCATTTCCTATCAAAATGTGATAAAAAATAATAAATAAAAAAATAGTAATAATGTAGTAGTAGCAGTAATAGAATTTATGAAAAAAAAAATAGAACATTAACCGTGGCTCGAACCCTCGTCAAAAAGTTCGCGGCTATTCAAAGCCCAAGCGCTTTACCACTGCGCTACCGAAGCTATTGAGAATTCATGTACAAGTTTCGGATATAAAGTGTACCGTGTGGTTCCGGAATTAGGATTGCTTAGTTTCCTTCAATTCGTTTAGGGGCACTTTTGACTCACTTATTCGGTCCTTTCATAATTTTCCTTTTTTTTAGTCGAATTCGATTCGAATTAAAAATAATAATACCAATTACAACGATAACAATAATGATACTGATGATGATAATAAACAAATTACTAAAATAATAGTAATAGTAGTAACATTTTAATAATAATAATAATAATAATGATAGCGATAGCGATAACGATAATAACAATAATAATCGTAATCATAATAATAATCATAATGAAAGCGGTAGTACTCGTAATAGCAGTAATAATACAAGTAAGAATTTGATGGTTTTCAATTTCGCCATTTTGTTTCTTATGTATTATTACTACTACAACTTTATTGTCCAACGAAAACGCATACAATCATAGTAGTGAGGTAGTGGTGGTAATAGAAAAAATACCAGACGTAAGATTTTTAATGTTTTACCATATGATTTCGTAAGTATTACCACTACTACTACTACTCTGTTGCCAAAGGACAACACACCATAGTGTAGTATTGTGGTGGTGGTAACGGTTGATGTTACCCTTATCCCCACCTTATACCCTTATTACCACTACTACTTTCTTTGGCGATGTTTAGGGTTGAGTCTAAATTATTATGACCGCCTACCGAGTCTCTTCGGCGTTCTGATTGGCCACAACGTTTTAATTAATAACTCGTTAATTAACTCGAATTTAAAAAAATGGTATTGGAATTTTCGATTCCATTTTTTACCATCTTTCCGGGGTTTTCGGGTGGTTCACCTTATACCGGACACCCTGGATATTAATTGCTTTGGCTTGGTATTACAAGATTTGCTAATAAAAATAATTTCAGTTGATTCAGCTGAAGTTTCCAATCTAAATCTCGTCCCAGACTACATTCCATCGGGACAGTCTCAACTTATTTACTTCATTTGTAAATATTTACCCATAAGTCGTTGAGCCAGAAGGAATAATAACACCTACAAATTTCCTAAAATGTTTCACTTTCGCATAAAACTATCAGGAAAATTCTTAGTTCATCAATTATTAAATTATTAATTCTATTTTTTTTTTAAAGAATTTTCGAGAATAAAATGTAAGGTTAATTTTTAAGTTTATTGGAGGAGGAGATACAAATCCGTTCCCAGAAATTTTATTTCGTGATGTTTCCGTTTTACAACTGCAACACGTGCATCCATGAAATTGCTTCTCCCGAGCAACACAACGAAACTGTAAATGGCATTAATCATTACTCAACTGCCGTTAACCCTTTCGCGGAGAACAGCGCCTTTAGGCGCTCAGCTATAGACGCTCACCCCGAGCGAACAGCGCCTTTTGGCTCCGCTCATTTGTTGCCGGTAACTGCCCAATAATGTCCATTAGGTCGTTTGTTTTCGACGCGCTAGCGGCACACGCTTCTCGTGCAGAGATTTTTTTTACGTAATCAAACATAATTATCCACAAATTATGTCCGGATCGTGGACAAATGGACGACGAATGTGAGCTGCGATGGTATGGAATGGAGCGCTCCTTTAGATGTTGATAATATAGCTCACGAGTCTGTCACAAATCGTGTAAAAAGTTAAAAAATTGTAACAACGCAATAACGGTGCGAACAATTCATGTCTGTTGCAAATTATTTATGCGTGTATGCACACTTGCCTTTGCCCTAGTAAATGTTATAGGTTACTCTAAAAACAAAAGGCTTCTCATGGACTTTGCATCGAGTATCTGGTCGTTCGGATTGTCGTTATGACATCTGCAGTTAAAAGTATTGTACACATGAAAAATTATAATTACGGTGTTAACCTCTGTGAAAGAAAAACATTTTCGACTTCTCCCAGTTCATCGTTTTCATAATGCCATCAATCCGACCTTTTCATGCGACATATTCGTCCCCCTAACTGCAACACCCCAGTTGCTTGTTTCCTTATGACATAGGATGTCACGAGCCCTTCATTCCCATTTTCAAAGATATTTATTGACGTATTTATGCAGTGGCACAAATGTATTTACGCGCTTAAATAACTGCAACGTGGTATTTGTCACATCACAGATTAGCTGTATATAGCTATTTAGCCCATAAGAGGGTGGCTTTTGCCTCGTTGAGTCCTGACTTGCGCAGGTACTACTATCACGGATTCGCTCGGTAGCCCGTTAGAAAAATTGATGCTGCGTAAAAATGCGTTTACGAAGTGATATATTATAGTACTATCATTTTCCGAGTTAGTTCCTTAAAGATCGCCTTCGGGGGATACAAAAAGGGAAGAAGGAAGAAGGAAGAAAAGATCAAGGTAGGCGGTGGCTTTATGTCATTTGGACAAAGGAAACCACTCTACCCATTTCAACAGGAATAACGTTATCAGGAAACTGTGAAGGAAAACGAAACACTGCAGAAGCCTGGAGGAAGGCAACTATATATCGACCTAGCTGCAATCTAAAATACAAAAACAAACTGAAACAAGGGGAAGTGGGTCATTATGCCTTACTTCAGGTGAGAGGCCTGTCATCCAACAAGGAGAAGTAGTGGATAGTAGCTCTCTTCTCCCTGTACTTGACCCCCGTTATCATCTAATTTCCCCTCCGGAAAACTGGGATACTTGGACAACTTTGCGCTGCTCATTTTTATTCTGGGCCTTCTTTGTAACGGTGGGCAAGCCCTTGTGAACTAATTCTTCGGGACCAAGGGGTAGAATGTAATTTCCTTGATTTTTGTTTTCCTTTGACCCATTCGAGATGGCGATTTTTTTCGAACACGGCCCCCAAGAGCGAAATTTCTCGGAAAATCGGTCTCGAATGGGTTAAGAGGGACCTACGTTATCGTATTATTACGATTTTAATTTTTACTAACTGATTTTAAATTAGGTTAGAAAGCCAACTTTCATTCTATTAACGAGTAAGACATTTACTTGTATGTAGTTACTTTTCTATTCCATAGTATTTGGAATTCAAGTTCATTACCGCAAGTATGGAAATTCGGAACGTTTGACTAGATCTATTTGACTATATCTCCAACTGATCCTCTCTATTATCTTCTGAAATATCATACTTCCATCGGATCCATTTTGATGTTATTCTCTTTCACATCTTCGCTTACCCAAAGGGTTTGATCTGTTGAATTTACCTGTTAGTATCCAATATTGTGTTTCTCATTTTACCCATTCGAGTATACCTCTGTGTGTCTGTGTATGTGCGTAGATGTAAGCACGTAGGTATATGGGTAGGTGTAACTACAATAGGGGAAGTACTTTGAACACGTCTTCAATATTTATACAATAAAAAGGTTAATTATGACAGAACGTTATTAGAGGGTCTGAGCAGAAGGTAGTAATAATATATTATGCAATAAATGTTGGGTTTTAGAAAAAGACTTTCTAGTTATTTAGTTAAAAGGTAACGTTCAGGTTACGATTTTTCCTATTTTTATGTCATTTTCCATTTTTATATCAGTCCCATTTTTATATCAAAAGAGAGAAAAGAATATTTATGTATTTATATTTATGAGCAACTTATGAATTTAAGGTAATAAAGCAGTCAAATTTTATTCAGTTCACTCTCCTAATACATTTTCAAAACTACAGTACGATCGCTCTACAAGATACCTTCGATCTCGGTCTACAAGATACCTCGGGTTCCCCTTCGCTATCCACTACCCCCACTCCTAATGCTTCTTTGCCTTTGAATGTAGAGTCGCTCGCTCCATACAATGTATGTACCACGGAGTACGGCGTACAGGCGTAACAGGCCGCTGAGTGGGGGAACGGTAGTTTTCTTCTTTTTTCAGAATCATATTCCCCTTCGGTCCCTTTGGTATCTTGTAGAGCGATCGTACTGTACTATTGTATTTTGTATCCCAATAGAAGCATGCAGGCATCTGGTCATCAATCATCTTATTCTTTTAACACATGCAGGTGTTGCTTTGCAGTTTGTTGGGAAGCTTGATGGATAGTATATCAAAATTAGCAGTAGGTGTTGTGTAAACAATAGATTTCAGGTAACCCGGTAAATAAAAGTCTAGCGGATTGAAATGTAGTGAACGACCCTGTGAGGCAGTAAGATATCTACGACCTACTCACGGAACTCGCCATAATTTGCAACGTCAAATTGGATTTATACGAACTTGGTTCATAAACGAATTTATTTTATGTTTTGAGCTTTCACTCGGTTCTTGTTGTGTGTATTTTCCGTTAATTAAGTTCCAACCTGCAAATATACCCCAAGATATAATTGGATTGCGGATGTTTATGCAATTGCATACTTTTGTAGCGAAAAGCCAAAAAAACTACACTCTGCCAAATGTTGGTTCCACAATTAGATGGTTGTAAGGACATATTTTTTAATGTTGCATTTTGGATGTGTTTTGTATAATTATATTAACACAAAACCTACCATGGAGCGGTCAAATGACCTTTTTCACATGTATTTTAAATGGCTTGGTGACGTCACGGTAGATTTAGTGTTAAATGACGTTTGCACATACATCTTGCATATTATGTATGTATTAGGCTTAGTACATAATACATTGCCTAATCTTGAGACTCGACTATGAATGCCGCCCGTAGAAGGATCTCTTATTATTAGATTATTTTTCTGAGAAAAAATGGACTATCTCACACCGAAAAAAATGGAGGCACTGATTATTTTATTTCTAGTTGGCTCAATCACGAAAATAGTTGGAATAACGATAAATATAGTTAAAATTACTATAAAAATATTAGCTACACAAAAATTATAGCTACAAGTAGTGTAAATAATAGGAAACAACAATAATAATAATATTATTAACGCTTGAAATACTTTTTTCAAATGTCTTGCATTTTCCATATATTCTGCGTACCTGAAGATTACAAATACATGAATATTTTCATTCGGTGTAATTTTTTATTGCTATGTCTACACACACTTCGTGTGCTATTAGGTCGAGTCATAAGTAACTTCCGTTTTTTTTATCAGACAATTATAGCTGCATCGGAAGTTACTTATGATTCGACCTAATATTAATAATTATTGCAAAGAAACATACGGTAATTTGAAATTTGTGTATATTTTATAATAAGTTATTGGTTACCCTTCAATGAAACCTTCTTGTACTTTGTGAATACTAAACGGGACAATATTTCTGGGTTCTAAAAATTCGATTAAACAAATACCAATAAAACATACGAAAATCGAACACTCTTTTCGGATAATTGAAATATGTTCGAGCGGTACACTGAAGTCAGTGCAAACTTCGGAAGGGAAACCAGTCAATACTACCAATTAGTAGTACCGACTTCGAGCTGCAGTAACATCGAATTATTATTTAATAACAAGTAAATAATAACGTAGGTACCCACCGCCTGTTAATGAAATTGCGCGAGAATACATTGGAACTGCAAAAACAAACTTTCTAATAAACAAAGTATATTTTTACAGTTTCAGTGTTTTATCACACAATCTCGTTAGCGAATGGTAGGTATCTACGTTATTATTTGTTTGTACAAAGATAATAAGTTGATGCTACAACTGTTCGTATTTGTGTGGTGCTTCAATTATTGGTGGAAATCGGTTGAACGTTTCCAATTATTTGAATAGTGCCTCGAAAATTATTTATAAAAATTTTTTTTATTTTTATTAATTTAATATAGTGAAGATTGAATGGTTGATAATTATGGCAACGTGATCCGATAAAAAAATACGTTTGTAAACGGAGAGTAGGCGTTAATGTGAAGCTTTAAAAAAAATGTCGGGGAAAACGCAGTCGGGCTTTCTTTGCAAAGAGCTTATTCAAATGTTACATATGGGTAGAAATAGCACTCGTTCAGTGAGAAAGTACAAACGCTTTTCTTATAACCAACATAACCGGCAGTTTTAAAAATAAAGTTAAACGATGCAGTCACCTTCGGGGATAAATCTTTTCACTAGGTAAAAGAATCCATTGAAAAATGCTTTCGCAAGTATGCACTTCTCAAGCTCCCTTCCGTTACATAAATCTGTAAGAGACGAGAAAGTATCGTAAGTATCTTCAAAGTACTTATCGCATTAGGGCCAAAGTCGTATATTCCGTATTCTTATGAATACATTTGATTTAGATTTCAATTACACAGAAGAAGATTTACCGTTGGAACGGTGACTAGCAGGTACTACTAAAGTGTGACTGTTCTTTTTAGAAATATCTTATTATAGAAATATATTTGCCAATGACAATGGATTTCTCGGGAAAAAAGAAATAAACCGAATAAGGGTCTCCCCAACCTCCGAAAAAATTGGTTCCGAAGGTCGATTTTTTTGGGCACACCTTCCCCCAAAAATCGGCTAATAAATAAAGTTTTAAAATTGGCATTGGAGAAGTCATTTCTATTTCTATTTCTATTTCTATTTATTAATAAATATGCCCTTGTTTCCATGGGGCAAGAGTTGAGATTACAGTTTAAGAAATGCGTGTTGAGTACTAGTTATGAGATGAATCAGTTTGAGAGTTTATGAGAGATGATGACAAGTTGCATGATTATGATACAGCAGAAGGTAACAATTGAAAACTATGAAGAACAAAGTCATAACATATATAGAGCTTTTTGGGTATTAACGAAAAAGTATGAGAATGTAAAAATGCGAGAATAATGATGAAAATAAAGCGAATAAAGAATAAAGAATAAAGAAGAGCCAGAGCCAAGGTGCTAGTGCAGGAAGAGTCTAAGATTTCTAAGGGTAATTTTTCAAGTAGAATCGATTGCAAAGGTCCAGTCTGACGAAATCTTAGCGGAAGTCGGAGAAAAGTTGGTTTTTTGAGGAAAAATCGTGTCTCCCGTAAGAAATCTTGAATTTTAACAATGAAAATGGATTCATCGAAGAAAAAAAACAGATTTACCGTTGAAACGGTGACTAGCAGGAACTACTAAAATGTGACTATTCTTTTTAGACATATATTATTATAGAAATATATTTGCCAATGACAATGGATTTCTCGCGAAAAAAGAAATACACCTAATTCTCTTTTTACACGAATTTTTTTTACACGAATTTGATTTAACACGAGTTAAAAATAAAAAAAAATTTCTCTTTTTACACGAGTTGTTTTGTTTTAGCACGATTTTCAATATTCTATGAATTTTTTTTGAATCTCATAGAGCAAATATTTCTTATGTTTATATTATTTTAACTTTTTTTATATGAATGAATTTCAGATATTATTTTCTTTTTCTCAAAGTGTAATTTACTTTTTATAATATATTTAATGACTTAAAATGTGTGAGCACGAAATAAATTAAGTGAACTGTAACAAGAATTTTTTAATATTGTTTACACCTAATTCTCTTTTTACACGAATTTTTTGGGAACGTATCTATCGTGTAAAAAGAGAATTAGGTGTAAACCGAATAAGGGTCTCCCCAAAGTCCGAAAAAATTGGTTCCGAAGGTCGATTTTTTTGGGCACACCTTCCCCCAAAAATCGGGTAATAAATAAAGTTTTAAAAATGGCATTGGACGAGTCATTTCTAAGGGTAATTTTTCACGTAGAATCGATTGCAAAGGTCCAATTTGACGAAATCTTAGCGGAAGTCAGAGAAAAGTTGGTTTTTTTGAGGAAAAATCGTGTCTCCCCTAAGAAATCTTGAATTTTAACAATGAAAATGGATTCCTCGGAAAAACGTACATCGGATATGGGTCTCCCGAAAGTGCGCAAAAGATTTTTCCAATGATCGATTTTTGTTGGGCATACAAAGTTGATGCCACACTTTTCCCGACGATCGTGTCCTTTTCGTGCCTTTAACGATGTAACAAGTAAAATTCATATCGGAAAAAGTTGTTCTTTTTTTTTTATTACGTAGTTGCAGCTATAACATTTTCAATGTTCGCCTAAAATTTTCGTGGTCTCGGAACTTCTTCACAAAGGATTTTTCCGAATTGTTGCACAATAATCGAAATTCATTTTATCGAATATTATTGGCTTTTATTGGAATAATTTAAAAACTTTTTGTTTGTTTATTTAATTTCAGTATGTAGTGAAAATCCGGGCCTGAGCGGACGTTATCACGCAGGTTTGTGGAGTGGAAAACGCTGGTCGTGTTGTCGACTGTCAACACGTACAGCAGAAGGCTGCGACACTTGCAGTTCCTGGTCTACGAAACCGACCAACTCTTCAAGTACAGTAGCTTCTGGTGGTATAAACGCGTCTGCCACAGCTGCCACATCGGATCGTTCAAAACCTACTATTACTACTACAACTTCAACTAGTACCACTACTTCTACTACTACCATTACTACTGCTCCCGAAGCTAACAACAATCCAATCATCCAGTCTCAAACACGGTCCAATATCGGTTCGTACAAAAAACATATATCTTTTTCTTTATCCCTCTTAATTTTTCTTTCAATATACGGAGAAGAAAGGAAAGCAATTTTCTGAAAAATTGCACATTTCGCTGTATCGCAAAAATGTCTTTTGTACAAAGAAGCCAGTTCGCCGTTAAGTAAAATCACTTTTTTCTTTCTCCTCCGTTTATGCAATCGTATTCGTTAAACGTTTTCAAAATCCTAAGATAATCTATATTATTTCTTACCGATTCGTTATGTTCCCATTACTTGGGAAGAAAATAATGTAGGGATTGAGACTTTTGACGTCGCTATGCAATTGCTGGAAACCCTCTTTTTGAGGAGAAAATCTATCGAGCAACAGTTGCAGGTTGTTTGGCTTAACATTGCGAAAAGATCATACGAATGTACGAAGTGCAACTGAATTTTTCAATCGAAATCTCTGTATCTTGTTTCGCAATTTCATCCTACGTGGACAAAAAATCAATTTTTTATCACTATCTTTTTTGTCTTCGTCAAAAAGATAGTAAAAATTCTTTAAAAATTTCCCAACTCATTTTTATTCCTTACAGTGTTTCTCTAAAATTCGCAGAATTCTAGTAAAAATTATTTAAAAAAAACAATAATAATATTAACAATAATAATATTGTTGCTACATCGCTAAATATCCGAATAACTTGAGAAACTTTGCAATGAAAAGTAAAAGTTTTCATTAAGAAAATTAAGTTGACTTTGGAACAACCGTATGACAGCGCAATGCCAAGGTTATCTTCATATGTCCCCTCATTTATAGTTTAAATATTTTATTGAAAGTGCCTTCCGAAATGTTTGACAGTTTCGGAACTTTTGTCGCACTCCTTATCGCAGAAACAAAAAACAACGATCCGCTAATAGTTTCATTTACACCCACCCTCTTTCCCATAATCTAAAAAGTTTTGGAAGCTTTACACAGAACGATAGATTAAACTTTTCTTTGGACATCGCTAATGACGAACTAAGTAGTCGCTAAGTAGTTGATGCAGCATTAAATGAACGAGAAAAGGTACTAAAAAGTCTTAAAACTAACTTTGCGTTCTTATTTCGAGCTTCTTTCAAGATACAATATATCAAACCACAAGTTAACAAAATGCTCATATAAAATCTTCAATCGGCACATCCATTCTATGGTAGAATTAATATTATTTTTAAAGAATTAAATAGCATTCCTCCACAACAGTTTCTTTTAAGAAATGTAAAGTTCGAAATTCTAAATTTAAGGGTTACCAAACGTCGAATATGTTTCTATGGTTTGGAATGCAATTAATACAAATAATGCAATGAAATTTTTTAAAAATCGTTTCTTGATAATCATTCGTCAGATAATATCGCTAAGACACTTTTACAACTATTTTTCTTAAATTCTGCAATTTTGATAAGGCCAAAAACGATATGTCGTGTCTTAAGAGCTTACGATATTTTACCCGTAGAGCGTCAAGATGAAGTGTTTTTCCAGATATAGTTATGTCTAAAAAGGAATATTATGATAGATAAAAAAAGTTTGACAACAAAATTGTGTATATACAACTGCAAAAATATGTAAGGGGAGGGATAGAAACTGATGAAGAAGAAAATGAAAATATCATGAATTATACAATTGTGGAAGAGTAAACGAAAGAAAACGGATAAATATTATTGGAGCTAAATGGAGTATAAAAAGTGAAGTATAAAATAGAAAGAATTGAACTTTTGTATACATTATAGAAAACGCGATAAAAATATATACAGGGTGGGGGAAAAGTACCGAGATCCCAGGATATTTCGAAACGATTGCATTTTCCGAAAAAAATGTCGAATGCAGAAGTTGTATTATTTTACAGTAGTTGTAGGCCCGAATCCAGATAAGTTTTATTTCGAATAATTCGATCCAATTTTGCCAAATGCAAAAATCAAAGGTTAATGCCCAAGACGATATTTGGGTGAGACTGTGTATAAACAAAACAAAAATAGCTGCAGGAGAGTATCGTTCTTAATTAAGAAAAATGACATTGGATTTCATGAAGTTCAAGTTCGAATCGAACATAATTTGTATATGGTCCCAAAATCAGACAGAATATAGAATATAGGGACAGCGCTGTCCCGACTGAGACGTTAATCGCTGAAATATGGACCAAAGTTGAGGTCCATGAGTTGCTGACAATTGCAGCATAGTCGTGCATATAACCTCCCGGTATTTTAAATTTCCTATTACAATATAGTTGGCTGTTAGTTTCAAGCAACGGGAAAGGATTAACCTTTTCGTTGAAAAATATTTCGCATTTGAAATAGAGAAAGAAGGAAAGAGTGGGAGCGGAATTGGGTTACGACAGGAGAAACTCATCTGGGTTTAAAGAGTATAGCTACAAGAGAAGAGAGGAAAAGAGAGGCAATCGTATATATTTTATACACTGTTATTAAATCCGTTCATTAACAAAATATCAACACCAAAACAAGGGAAAACTAATTGTATTTTCTTTCGGGCAAATTTCGTTTGAATTCATATTTTTCCACTGTTTTATTTTAAAAGGTCCTCTCGTTGTCGTAAATAGTTCATTCCGTTGCTAACTTTGCTAACTATAATTTTTATTATTCGTGTTTCATGCATGCATGAAACAAGCTGCTCTTATCTAATTTAGTAAATTATCAACGAGTTTTATTCTGAAAATATTGCACACGCTAGATGAGTACACAAAAGTCTCATCTGGTAATTATTCAGTGTAGCATGCATCGAGTACTGCACCGAAAAAAATAAAGGCACTAATTATTTAGTTTCTAGTCGATTAAATCACGGAAGTAGTTGGAGTAACGATAAATGTAGTTAAAATTACTAGAAACGTACGGTTGATACTTTATTCAACTAACGCAATAGTTAGAATTAGTATAATTTTTTTGTTCAGTGTGCACATTTTGATATAGAATAGAACTTACGTTAGATTGTCTGCGTTGAAAATTTATAATAATTTCTATTGTTCCATTAAGGGGTTACATCTAGTTGGCGGCTGAAAGAAAGGCGTGTTTTTGTGAATTTTCTTTTGGGAAAATGATTGCAGGTTTCGAATTGTTTTTTTTTTCATAGTAAAGGGTATATCTTCGACTATGTTTCATAATTTTTTTATTGACAAAAAATTCACAAATGTAGGAGATACAACGCATTCCTGGACCGCTAGGTTTTCTGCGGTGACCACTGTATCTTCCACCTCACTCGTTTAAAATCAAAAAATCAAATAGATTATGTTTTTGCATCGTATTATCTAGTCCTTAATCGCAGGATTTGAGAAAATATTAATTTTTGAAAAAATGGTCGACGAAAATGAAGTGATTTATCCAACAAAATTTGGACTTTCACGTTCAATCGTCGACCATTTTTTCAAAATTTAATACTTTCTCAAATCCTTCGATTAAGGGCTAGATAATACGATGCAAAAACATAATCTATTTGATTTTTTGATTTTACACGAGTGAGGTGGAAGATACAGTGGTCACCACAGAAGACCTTTTTTGAACAGCGGTCCGGGAAATGCATTGTATCTCCTACATTTGTGAATTTTTTTCAATAAAAAAATTATGAATCATAGTCGAAGATATACCCTTCACTATGAACAAAAAAACAGTTCGAAACCTGCAATCATTTTTCCAAAAAAAATTCACAAAAACACACCTTTTTTTCGGTCGCCTGCTAGATGTAACCCCTTAAATCCAATTGATGCACAGACATTTTTTTTTTCGGTAGCTTATGTGATAGGAAATTTCGAATATTAAATCTCGTGCTATGATAACATACTAGGAGTTAGATGAATAAAGGAAAATCTAAATGAACAAGAATTAAATGGAAAATAAGAAAAAATCCAACTATTTGAAAATATTGTAAGAGAATAACCGTATAATTGGTCACATAAACAGACATTAAACATTTCTAAGAACATTTTGGAAAGTGAAACAGCAGGTTATAACCGAAATTGTTTCATTTATCTCTAAATACGTCAGATATCAGTCTCACCAAGTACCGTGGTTTGAAGAAGTTAACTGAAGTTAAGGGAAGATAGAGAAATGCATCAAGTTAGTTTCTGGGTTGAACATGGCATGTGAATAAAGTTCACGTTTGTATAATCCTTGTGCGAAAATGAAGTTCTTTAAACTCTTAATGCCATAGGTTTAGAAATAGGTTTTTTAATGATCCGCTGTAGAAAAAATGTATTACAAGCATTGCGCTTCACGCTTCTATCCTGAAATAGTGTTACTCTTCCGATCGGTTACGGTAGAACATGTCTCTTTATCAGTTTTTGTGTGTTCAGTTACGAACGTAGGTTTTGAAATTACAATTCGCGCGTTTCTGAAAAACTTGCAACGTGGGTGTACTTTTGACATATCAAAAGAGAAAGTTCAACGACGAAGAATACTGAGAAATTAATATGCAATACGACACTCGGCGTATGAAATATTCTTCAGCGTCTGAAGTACGCGTCAGTACATGCATTCTCTTTGGAAGCTGCAATGTGATGTACCAAAGTGCCGAGTATATCGTCTACATTCAAAATTCTACGTATATCCAAGCAGAATAATCTTACAGAGTCGTGCATTCACGTACATAAATTCACTTTTTTTGTTGAAAGAAATTATACCAAAAAAAAAACAGGAAATTTAACCCACCAAAATGTATATTACGTTGACGTTTCTTCATTCATTTTTAATTATTTACTCTTTTCTCGTTCCTCGCCCTAAAGACACGTGCAAATTAACGCGAGCAATCTTTCGTAATAGTGGTAGCTTTATACTTTTTGAAATCACAATTTTTGGTGGTTTTTAACGAAAACGCGGAAGGAAAGTCGGTGCGAGCAAAAAAAAGACAGAAAATATAATTAAATATACCGTCATACATCGTATGACGGTATATTTAATTATATTTCGTTCCTATAAACCAACGTATGAGTGTATGTATAATAACTATCGATCGTCTAAAGAGGAGAGAAAAAGGGAAGAAGGGAGGAAGGGATTAATTGACTTCAGCTATATATGTCATTAAATATTTATCGAAGCGTACTAATGAGTCCTTCCATCATTTAACGATCGATCATGATTACTTCTTCCTTCATCTTTTACGCCATTTTCCTTCCTTTGCTTTCTCGCTAAGTGCCTCATTTCTTCACTTTATCTTGCCCCTTCTTCTCTTAAACACTTTTTTATTGTATTGCGGGGAAATTGGTTGTTGACTACATACTTTCTCGACATCATATAAGTCAGAAGAAACCATTGTTAAAGAAGGTAGTCAAAAGCTTGCGGTGTATGACCAATAGATCGATTTACAATACTTTTTTCCAACTTCCGCGAATTTCATTCAATTTGACCTTAGAAATCGATTCTACGGGAAAAATTACTCCTAGGAATGATTTGTCCAACCCCATTTTTGAAACTTTAATTTTTACCCAATTTTTGGGGGAAGGAAGTATGCTCAAAAAATTCGACTTTTGGAAACTTTTTTTGGGAACTTCAGGACACCCATATTCGATGTATTTTTTTCCGAGGAATCCATTTTCTTTGTCGAAATTTCCAAAATCCAACAGGAAATAGGATTTTTCCTCAAAAAACCTACTTTTTTCCAACTTCCGCTGGGATTTCATTAAATTTGACCTTAGAAATCGATTCTACAGGAAAAATTACTCCTAGAAATGACTTGCCCAACCCCATTTTTGAAACTTTAATTTTTACCCCATTTTTGGGGGAAGGAAGTACAGTACGATCGCTCTACAAGATACCAAAGGGACCGAAGGGGAATATGATTCTGAAAACAGAAGAAAACTACCGTTCCCCCACTCAGCGGCCTGTTACGCCGGAGAGAAATAGATCTCACTATTGTTTGTCATTTATTTCCGTGGTACATACATTGTGTGGAGCGAGCGACTCCACATTCAAAGGCGAAGAGGCATTAGGAGTGGGGGTAGTGGATAGCGAAGGGGAACCCGAGGTATCTTGTAGACCGAGATCGAAGGTATCTTGTAGAGCGATCGTACTGTATGCCCAAAAAACTCGACTTTTGGAAACTTCTTTTGGGAACTTCGGGAGACCCATATTCGATGTATTTTTTTCCGAGGAATCCATTTTCTTTGTAGAAATTTCCAAAATCCAACGGGAAATAGAATTTTTCCTCAAAAAACCTACTTTTTTCCAACTTCCGCTAGGATTTCATTAAATTTGACCTTAGAAATCGATTCTACGGAAAAAACTACTCCTAGAAATGACTTGTCCAACCCCATTTTTGAAACTTTAATTTTTACCCCATTTTTCGGGGGGAAGGAAGTATGCTCAAAAAATTCGACTTTTGGAAACATTTTTTGGGAACTTCGGGAGACCCATATTCACTGTATTTCTTTCCGAGGAATCCATTTTCTTTGTCGAAATTTCCAAAATCCAACGAGATAAAGGATTTTTCCTCAAAAAACCTATTGAGTTGTCTGGAAAGTTCGTGCCGATTTTCGGTACCAATTTTCCTTCAAAATCGGCACGAAATTTCCGGACAACCCTTCTTTATTCCCTTGGTTCCCGGTTAATGACATGTTATAAAAATTTTAATACATTGTAATTCTTAGGATGACTCGTTTTCGAGATATTTTTTGTAACACATTCTTCAAAATTTCCTTCATCATTCTTTTTGAAATGAAACGTTTGTTAATTTGTGAGTCGGAATATCCGGACTGTAATAATCGTTCGTGACAGACGTGCAACGGAAATGAGTAACGGAAATAATGACAAAAGAGAAACGCCGCATGCGCGCGCGATCGAAAAAGCTGGCACGTTTTGTCTGATTTGTAAAATATTAGTAGAAATTATTTTTCTTTGCTTCTACGGAAAAAAAGTTAGTAAAATTAACATTGAAATAATAAGCAAAAACTATGTAAAGTTTAAAGTCAACAACACCGGATTGACTGAAGTTTGTATTGGTGTATAACGTATGTATGCATGCATGGGTACGCGAATATTCATAAAGATATTTTTTAAAAACGTGTTTGTCATATTCAGCAGATCGAACAGCATCGTGAAATTTGCAAAAAATTTGTTTTCCGGGTAAACAACACACATTCCCGCAGATGAGAGAATAAATATTTGATTTGGTTTCATCTTTGCAGCGAATAATATTTAGGTATATAACAATTCTTTAAAATGAATTCATACGTTTATGGTTTTTAAAGGAAGAGTGAAAGGAGTTAACATTTGTGACTATCAATACACACATTTCAAATAGAAATATTTACAGTCGCTCTGCTAATTGTCAAACATGAATTTCGAGATATTACGTCTGATTCTTTGAAAATAATTTACGTCATTTTTTACTTTCCTTACATTATTAGGTTTTATATTGGTACAATTAAAATTCCTTTATGCGCTATTTGTAACTAGGAGAGTACCTTTTTTACCAAACGGCTTGCCATTTGTAGAAACGTAAGAAAGACTCAGAGTAATTAATGAAGAATCTTCTTTCGAACCGTTATCCTACGTTTTTTATTCCTGTATATTTTTCGTCATTTTTCTATGTTCCATGATTACCTATCAGAGTTGAAAATAATGAGTTTACCGTTTAAGAAAAAACTAAATTACCTTTTAAGAGAATTTATTTCGTAATGTCAATAGTATAATGATTACGTAATTACTGATGAAAATTAATTGTATCGTGTTACCTTTTGTAATTCATGTAAATAAATTCATTACATGTGACGAAATTAATGCAAGAATATATTTTATATATAGGAACAAATAAGACAGTGACTACAAGTAGTGCATAATACCCTACAGGGTTCATTGGAGAATACTCTAAAAATGAAACAACAGCTTTTTGATAAACTTAAAAAGATGTATAATAATTTTAACAACATTTATCGTTACTCCAATTATTTTCATGATAGGGTCAACGAGAAATTACATAATTAGTGCCTTCATGTTTTTTGGTGTAACTGAAATAATTTAGTTGTTACTTTCCCGAATATTTTCCTCTCTTCGTCACTTTCGTTACTCGCTGTCGTTGCACGTTCGCTGCAAACGAAGTTACAGTTACTGTTTTGCGACACACACCATTTCGAAAAATGTTCACTTCGGTAGGAATTTATTAGCCGCTTCGTAATAGACTCTTATGAAAATTGAAATTTGTCAATCCTTTTTTTAACCTGGTCAAACCGAAACACTGTCTCTACCAAAGGTGTCAAATGACACCTTTCAGAATTTAAATTCCGAATTATTTTCGAGGTTTAATTGAATCTTTTTCTGAAATCCACAAACGGGAGGTGCTCGGTAGAGCAATTATGCGTGTGTAAAAAATTTGTTATTAACACGTTCGGCCCCGCGTCACCCGTACTTGGGTGACGGGTTTTTCTAGCAAAATAAAAAAACACAATTAAAGGGCAAAACCCATATATGGATGATGCTTTTATGGGCCCGCGAGAAACTCAACCGAATCACGCTTGGGGCCGAACGTGTTAAATTGTTTGACTCCCTTTAATTGTGTTTTTTTATTTTGCTAGAAAAACCCGTCACCCAAGTACGGGTGACGCGGGGCCGAACGTGTTAATTATGGAAATCTATTTTAATTACAATACTATATTTTTGGTTTTGGATTTTTAATTACGTATAATTAGCGCCGTAGAAATAGCGTTAAATAACACAGGAATTATGAATCTCTCGCGAAACAAACAATTCCAGTGTGCATTGCTGAATTCTGTGTGACTTGGATAGAATTTTCGGTTGTCGGGGTACAAGGTTTTTGTATGTTAAAATCTTGTTTACGCTCAAGGCAGTCGGTGTAATGTTGCCACAGTAGCGGCAAATGTGCCTGCAGCGGCTTAAGCTCTCTACAGGCTTTCATCGAACGTGTAGGTTGATCTTAGCGAATGTTCATACAGTAAACCATCCTACTACCTAGCTCTAGATTTCTGCTCTTAACCCGCTCTTGTGTCTGTGATTTAACCCCGGGAAAATTCAACCCTCACGTCTCGACCATTCACGTTCTGGCCGGAGGTAAACCGGTAATTGGTCGTGTCCGTTCATCCCTAAGGAGGTCTACCCTAGCGGAAACCTTCTCTTCCTCTCTATTCCCTCGTCGTTTTACCTCGTAGCTTATAATCTCTACCGAGCCCCACTGTCTAATCCTTGTAAAATTCATCCCGGAAACTTTCCATACCCTTCATTGAATAATTAACAAAAAATTGCAAGAGTAGAAGGAAGATAACCGAAGGTAGCGTAAAGTTTACAGATTTTTCAAGCATACTTGGAATCCTAATACGTGATGAGATTCAACGACCGTAAAGAAAAACGACTTATTTACTAATTGCGTATTGATCGCAAATACCAATGTCTGGATTATTAACTGACACGTGATCGCAACGAATTAGCGCATGCGGTACTGCAATTGTATCCGGTTCTTCGTGCCTTTTTTTTTTCTTCTTTTTAATTGTTCGATTAACAATGAAGTATTTAGCATTGTAAAAACTACTTCGCAAGACAGTGTTCTCATAAGCAAACAACGCACATGTTGCAGTAGCTCATATTCATTATACCTTGGACGTCATAATGAATAAATGGAATTAATTATAACGATAGGAAAAACGTAGAAGGGTGTTGGCCCTGGAGTAAATTTTTATTGGGTTAGGAACACCTATTTTTGTGACATATTTTTCTAGTCCTTTCCTTCTGTACTATTTTGTTTTAAGGGGGTACGTCACAGTAAACGAATTTTTTTTTCTTTTTTTTTTCTTTCATTTTCTGAAACCTGCATTTGTTAAGAATACTCTCACCAAATTTTCTAAAGAAATTCGTACAACTGACGGGGATACAGTATAAAATTTAGTTTCTAAGTCGTCTTATTATCCTTTCTCGGCAAAACTTTGAACGCGTTTTTCTCGAAACTATGTTTTTCAACCCCGTTGACAGCATATTTAAAAAACTATTCATCCGATTTGCATGTACAAAATCTTAAAATGTTTGAAAATCCAGTCTCTAGGTCGCCACGGAGAGATTTTTTTGATAAAGGGCCCCCTTCTATTTTTTTTCTTTCATAAACGATGAAAATTTTCTGTGATAAAATTCGCTGGTCCGCCATTTTTCTATTTTTTTAGATATCGAAATTTCGTCCCGTAGAGTTATAAATCTATATGTCTAGTTTATAAGGGTATTTTTTTTTTCGGATGAACCGTATGGCTTATTTGCTGTCAACCACCAAATCGGGAGTGTCTTTTTGAAAGCGGCGTACACCGCAAACTATTAGTCAGATTGGGATCCAAAAATCTGTGTAGAGTGTTGTTTATGTATATATTGAATACAAGTAACAGTAGAAAAAAAAAGAAAAAATAGTTTGCTCGAAAAAAATTATTAAAAATACACCCTCGTACCGCGCGCTCACTGTGATGTACGCCCTTAACCCTTTCACTCCTGTCGAGATATATTTATCCCAAGCAATGTTCAAGAAATCCTAATTTTTAAAATTCCATTGAATTAGAATTGGGATATATTATAATCCCATACAATTTTTTCAAAAAGTTTCAAAAATAAAATTTTCTAGAATATACATTTTGTTTTATTACATCCACCAGAGTACATTCCCGTAATTCTTTTTTCTAAAATAAAAATTTTAAAAAGTCAGGAGTGAAAGGGTTAAATGACCTAGTATCGAAATTAGTAAACCTGCACCATTTAGAATGAGGTGACTTACACTTATAGATCGGCAAAAGTCGCGTGAATAATTTTTCTAGAATCCAAGTTGGATTATTTATTTTGTATGAAATTTAGTTTGCATCGAAAGCGCTTTTTGTAATTTAGGTATACGAATATTTCATCCTTTGCACTCGGACTTTTTCTCGCCAAAAGCTTTCAACAGCTCGGACTTTTTTTTTTTTGCTGTATCTGGTTATGCAACGTGTGATTTAATCGAAAGTAAAATTTATATATAAAATTGAAAAGGCAATATATTTTAACGTTAGTTTATTTTATTATTATCGTATGGTGAAAATTTGGAAATGAAAATTTTCATTATAAATTATTTGTAAATGCCAAACTTTGGCAGAACCTGTGAGGAGTGCTTCGAGCGCGAATCATTAATATTGCCAAGCATTTACGTATTCTCAGAATTTCCTCCTGTATATAATTAAAAAGTTCTGGATTAATAGTTCTAGATTAAATATTCTGAACAAGAGGTTAATTTCAAAAGGTAATAAGTTCGTTTTGGAGTCCATTAAAATTTAAGCTTTAATCACCGACAAATTAGTTTAGCAATGATTAATTTGGATGGTCAATTGGTAGATCGTGGAAACAATATGTCTACCATGCACATTGTGTGCATTCTTTGCATCTATTCACGTCCCTGAATGCCTAAAGAACCTGTAACAAATTCATTTAACTCGGGAAAACATTTGTGACTGTGCAAACAGGTGTAATATAACTATTAGCTCGGTGTATTTAAATGGCGACATAGTGTAAAAGTACGCGAGGATTCATACACGCGTATTTGTACAATATATTTGACACCAGCAAACCTCCAAGGGTCTCGGCTGAAAATACATCAAAATACATTTTTGCCATTTGGTATCGAAGCATAATGACGACGAGGAGCAAACTGTTATTTTATCGAACGCTAGACTCTCGAACGGTTAAATAAACAATGACGATTTTCTTTTAACTAATTTCCATGCTGCGGGACAATGTTGCGAATAAATTCACAATTGCAGTATTGAACATTTTGAAATATTAGTTGAATATTTTACTGGAAGTGTCTATGGTATTGAATATTTCCGCGGGGATGCTGATATTTAAAATTTGATTGGAAGCAGTCAGTGTGCAGCCAATGACTGGTGTTACGCGGAAAGTTGTGTAAGCAACGTAAAAAGCAATATACCTACGAGGCCAATATGATGCATGTTGCAACTTCTGTTTTCTACCATTGTTGTACGAGATGAATCTCAATCTTTTTTTTTTTTTAGATGAAATCCTTTTTCGTTTATCCATAGAGTAGCGAACGAAGGGTATAAAATGTAATTATGCAAATTTCGAGCATCGTTTTATTTTACTAAAATCTGAGAATTTTTATCTCTTTTCTGCCTATCGATCATCAGATAACCAGAAATTCTCTTGAATATTACTTAATTCAAGAAAGGGCCAATTGAAATGTAGCGAAATTAATTAACCCCTTGCATTACGCTGAAATTCTGAAGAAGCCGTGCCCAACTATGCACTCGAATGGTCGCGAAAAGAGCCGAAGCGGCGGGGCCCGAGTGTCGGAACTTGTGAAATCCAAATGAATTTGAATCAGAAACTTTTAAATAGTATTTTCATTATTACAGATGACTACAATAAATTTTAAAAATACCACGTTTTATTTAAAAAGACCACGAGTACGGCTCGTGATATTCATGTTTGGCCCGAAATGTCGATTACGAGTCAGACTCGTGATATTCATGTTTGACATGAAATTAAACAACGAGCCTGACTCGTGATATTCAAGTTTGGCCTAAAATTTTCATCGCGAGTCAGACTCGTGAAAATAGTGCAAGGCGTTAATATGACGCAGATTTGAATCCGCGATCACTACATTTCTCATCGTCTTTTAACAATCGCTAAAATATGCTGATTTAAAATCTTCCCCTTAAGCACTAAAAAAATTCCTTAATCGGTGTTTGCAACTAGAACCTACATTTTTAACGATATCCCTACTTCCTTCAAATAAACATTGAAAGTTTGTAAAATCTCAGCCCCTTTGAAACTTCCTTTTGGGCGATATTTTTTTTTTCTTCGACCGCTTAAGCTCACTTAGGGGCCATCCATAAATTACGTCACACATTAAGGGGGAGGGAGGGGGTCAATAAAGTGTGACACCGTCTGACAAAGGGGGGCACGAGTCATGAGTTTCGTGACGTCACATATATGTATAAACCTAAAGTATTAAAACTCTAATTTGTTGTTGATTTTATGAAAAAAGATTTTAAATAAAATTATATAAGTAATTTTGGAAGTGCCCTTTTATTTTAATAATTCCTAAATTTAACATTGCAAAATATGTGACGTCACATCAGGAGGGGGGGGGGGGGTCACACAAATGATACCACCTGTGACAAGGACGGGGGGGGGGGGGGGGGGGCGGCTCCAAATATCATGAAATTCGTGTGACGTAATTTATGGATGGCCCCTTACTTCAGATTAATTGATATCAGTAGTTTTTTCTTTAAGAAGAATTTTATACGAAAGCGGTAAAAAGCGCGAATAGTGTTTCAAGGTTAAATTTCCTTTTTTATGTAACATTAAAAAATTATTAGGACAGAGATTTCGTGAAATAAAATTTCTCTCTATTCAAGCCGCTACAAGTTGTAACGTTAACGGTGCGTTGCAGTAGAATGCAAATGCAACCTTAATTGAGTCCGCTGGGGTAACCTGTCGGCATTTTTCGACACGAAATTGAAACAGAGCGACTGCGCCGCTCGGCATGACTTTTTAAAGGACTGGTTAATTTTTGGAGGATGATTTTGTCCGGAATTTCTAAATTAGAAGAGTACATTGCAAAAAATGTAGTTATATCAGTACATGTTAAATTTTTATACATTCAGGCAGCGCTTACGCCGAAAAAAATGAAGGTACTAATTATGTAATTTTTAGTGGACTCAACCATGAAAATAGTGGGAATAATAATAAACGTAGTTAGAATTACTAGAAGTATTGTATACTCTTCATGCCATATCTAACTATATAGTAATAGTTAGAATTACTATATAATCCATTCTATTCAATAAACTATACAAAATATGATGTATTCGTTTCTCATTATAATTATTTTTGATTTTTGGACATTTTGTATAGATTAGAATTTTTTCGAGGGGGAGGGGGTTGCATCAGATGTGCTTTTTGTAGAGGTATCACCAGAGGTGTTTTTCTAGGGGGTTGTACTATATTCTTCATGCCATATTTAACTATAGTAATAGTTAGAATTACTATATATATATATTTTTTTTTTTCAGTGTAGATATCAGTAGGCGTCCATTAGATTTGACATCATTTTGTGAAGGGTTTGCGCCTATAGGTAGAATTAGTACACCAATTCTTGTTTATATTGTACAATATTTCCAGCAGCGACCGTAAATCGTAGTTAGGAAATCGCTACTTTATTCCATCGGAGCAAGATTTACATGAATGATCGAGTGAACTGGTATTCCATTTTGTGTTACTGTATTTGATTAAATTTCATGTTAAAGAAATGCAGGTTAGTACCAAGGCGTTTCATAATTCAGCGCTAATTTTCCATCCCATGGAGTAACCTGCTGATTTAAAAAGTATGATTCACTTGCCCCAGCATATCTATTGCATAAAGTACAGCCAGATTAGCTGTCTAATTCGCTTCATTTACTTCGAACTGTTCACCAAATGAATTGAACTACCAACACATCCACAAATGACATTCGCACTTACTAGTGTACACACTGTTAAATAGACACAGATTAGTGCCCCAATTTGCTCCAGTTAGTACCAATTTTACATCAAATCGAATAGATGAGTAAATATTGAGGGAGGATTCCGTTCAGGGCGGGTCCTACACTAGATATTACAATACATGGACGCATTTACACTGAAAAAAATAATTAGTAATTCCAACTATTGCCATAGTTAAATATGGCATCAACCATAAATTTCTAGTAATTCTAACTACATTTATTGTTACTCCAACTATTTTCATGCTTGAGTCAACTAGAAATTAGATAATTAATGCCCTCATTTTTTTCCGTGTACTCTTCGTGTACAAGAAAGCTAATTTGAAATGTTTTTTTTTTTTTACGACATCAAAAAACTTAGTTCCCTGCCGTATTTGTATTCATTTACCTGGTACGTGATATTTTAAAAATTTAATGTATATTCCAAATTCAAAATTTGCATACAAGTAACAATGATCCATTACTAAACTTTCTTCCAAAAGATCCTATAAATAATCTCTCGCTTAAAATGGAACATTGCTGCTCTAATTGAAATTTTAATCGTGTTCTAATTTCGAATGTCTTAAAACTTTGTCTTAAATTTGAAAATAAAATGAAAGCACAGATTTGTACTTTACAATCCATGAATCGTTTTGCTTTCCCCCTGATAATTTCCTGTACACACTTACGTGACAAATAACAAGTGCATTGAGTAGAGCCAATTACAATTACCCTATTGTACGAATAAACGTTATAACTCTTACACTAGTGTAACTGGCTCATATGTTTATACTCAAGCTGAGGCACGCTTACGTACCCTTACAGGTAGGTATAAGCGCTGTCTGATACTAACGCTCGATATCACACGCATAAACATTCGCCAAATAACCCTATCAAACGCTACTCACGCCATACGCATTCCCTCTAACATTAATAGCCGGTATTATGCATACGCGAACTTATCGTTAGTAATGCCGCTATATTCAAACGCAGGAACACACAAGCTCAAGTAGATAAGTATGGTAGAAATATTTTTACGTGCGCATTTATCGATTATTCGCCTCAACTCGGTTGGATCCTATCGCAAAAAAGACATGTTTCGATATATCTCGAATTGGTGAAGCCGCTATAAAGGCCTATTTCAATTTTTTAATTTTATTCCTAATTTACTATTGCGCTGTCACTAACTTCCTGGAGCAAAGCAAACAATTCACATCGGCATTCATCAACGGCAGCTACGTTATCGTAGTTATGCAATATACGGTAAAGAAGTAATTAATCATTCATTTACGCCCAGCGTGCTTCCTTCCGATGAAAATGGAAAGAAGCGCGTGTGAAATGCATTGTGATACATTGTCAAAAAAAGTTCTGTTAATTTAAAATATTGATTAAAAGTTAATTTCGAGTAAAAATTGGGAGTCGCATTCACAAATTTCAATGCAGTCACCATGTGAACTGAGCGAAAATCTTCTCGGATTTTTCCAAACTAATCTTATGCAGAATTATATTTTTTTCGAAAAGTCATTGTCAGTTATTATACATTTTTGTACCAGTTTAACGATGCTTCTTTTTTGACCCAACATTTACAAGCATCAAGTACAAAACCAGGGGTAAAACGGACAGGAAAAGAAGAAAAACCTTCATTTGAAGAAAAATTTTCACGTACGTCTGGAAGCAATAAGCCAGTTTTACCGAAATCCCGATGAGAAGGAGTACAGCTTCCGCCTATACTTTACAATACCTTTTCATCGCTAAATATCGATTCGTAAGCGATGGTCCATTTTTACTAAGACTTTAGTTATATTTCTTTCCAGAAGCAAAAGGAAAAGGAAATGTATTTTTTTAATCACGAGAGGTTTTCCTTTTTCAACAATACAATTTATCCTTTTTTATCAGAAGATCCCTAGAATCGAAGATACGAAGGTCGCTGTATAGATATTGAAAATTTTTCAAAAAAGTCACCATTTTCCAAAAATATCGATTCGTAAACGATGGTCCATTTTTATTAAGACTTTAGTTATATTTCTTTCCAGAAGCAAAAGGAAAAGGAAATGTATTTTTTTAATCACAAGAGGTTTTCCTTTTTCAACAACACAATTTATCTTCTTTATCGGAAGACCACCCCTAGAATCGAAGATACGAAGGCCGCTGTATAGATATTGAAAATTTTTCAAAAAAAGTCACCATTTTTCAAAAATGAATGTTATTCTTGATTTTTACAATAATCCTCTTTAAATATTTTATTGTATCCTTTAGTTTGACAAAATTGCACGTGGAATGAAATAAAATTCGCTGTTATGTAATTTGACATTTCTTTTTCCGTTATTATATTTCATCCTAGTAGTAAATTTAAAAAGTTTGTGAAAAGTTAATTTTTTAGTAGAGCACCAAGAAACCTCCAAGGAATCAATTTTTTCCACCTATCTACCATTTAATCGTTAACTTCTTGTACAATTTAACACAGCAACTTGGTGGAAAATTGTAGTAATGCTTTAATGAAAGTTTCGACAGATTTTAGAATTGTCCTAATTTTTAATAAAATTTGTAGTTTCCTTTCTTAATATTTTCAAAAAAATTTATTTTGATCCTATTGTAATTTTTTTCTTAAATAGGATCCTTTATCTTCAAATCGAATGAGTTACAATTAAAATATTCTACTTTTTGTACATTGTGATTAAGAAAATATTTAACATCTGAAGAATTGTGACATTTTTACTTATTTAATTTATAGTAGATTTCACAAGATGAGTGGATAACGCAGAGTTAAGAAAAAAGACATTGACTAATGGTTCCCGTCAATATCTAGCAGGGATATCACGCTCAATCCAAATCCTGACCGAAAGCGCTCTCAGGGTGGAGTACATGTTACATCACACGTAGTCCTAGAATGAATTTCCTGTAGAAGATCCTTCTGTTGATTCCACAATCCATTCGTAAATGAATGATGTTTGTTTCCGGCTAGTCTTCTATGTCGATTATCTTGTCTTTTTCCTCCTTTGGAAAGACACATCAGCCACTGTCAAGAACCAGCTTGCTTTCTGAAACGTGATCTTGAAAACCAACCAAATGCCATCCCTTTTCGGATCTCTTCTATTTTTCTTACTCTTTGTCAGTCCACAACTCTTTGACTCTTTTTTAGAAAGTCTCGGGTGACCATTTCTTTGTCACCCTTGCTCTTGTTTGATACTGTAAGTACTACTGTGTAGGTGATATTAAGTAGTGTAGTATATTTATTATTCACAAATCAGGAATTTGTTCTTCTTGAGTTTCTATTTTGCTGCCATTTTGATACAAGTTAAGAATAAAATATGAAAATTTGTTGAATTATCCCTTCTTAGACCGTAGGTTTTAAATAATCCATGTTTAAATAAAATATGAGTAAACTAAAAATATCTTAGCCAATCTTTAACTCATATTCATCAACAATGATTACTCAAGAATCATTATTATTATTATTAGAATACTTAATTAGAATACTCACGAATTATTATTTTGCACACCGTATTTCTTTAAACATGGTGTGTAAAATTTTCCTCGGCCTACAACTAAAAAATATTATTGATGTTCAGCGGAAGTTTTGCCAAAAATTTTCATTGAAATGAGAATATAGATTTTATATTCGCAGAAGACAGAAATAATTGTTCTCCGACATTAGTTGCATCAGATTCGTAGAAAACAACGGAGAACCCCTGGCTGCCTTCAATCATTGATTGAGAGGCTTCCATTAAGTAAATGAAAAAACTTGACTTTTGAGCCTACTAATGAGGGAACGATGTACTTCAAAATTAAAAAAAAAAGAAGAAAGTTCCTGAAAATACGCCATTGATCGAGAGTGTGAAGGGTTTTATAGCAATTTCATAAACTGTACTGCAAAGTGTAGCCAATAATTTCCTCAATCATTTTTCTTGTTGGAGATTGTATCTTGACATGGAATTTAAACTGACTTAATTCTCGTTTTGCATCAATTAATGTAGTTGGAGTTTAATAAAATTTTAAGTAGATAATGTAGGATATATATAAAAAAAAGAATTTTATGTCAGCGCAGTACGAAAAGAGTTATAGCTAGAGTAAAAACGCTTTTCAAAAATAAGGAAAGACAGAAGGAATAGGATAGAACAATTCATCACACTTTGCCATTGCTTCCGAAGTACGTATATATCTTACGCATTTATGTGTGCAATATTCTCTTTGCATTGTCATGTTTTTCCAAATTTTTGCCGGATTTTATATTGATACCTAGCTATCGATATTTCGTTTAGAGTAATAAATCAATTGCTTTTTGTGTAGCGACAAACAGGTTCGAATTTATTGTGAAGAAGCTGAACGATAAATTTGGTTATTGATCAAAATACGAATTCATGGTCCATCAACCGTTGTTGGTTAGTGATCGAAATATAAATTTATGGTTTATCAATCGGGGTCATCGTTTGAAGGCAAAACTAGAAAGAATGTTTGACTTGAAACGAAACATTATATTTCGACGTGTGACGTGTAAAATATATTTTTAAACCAAATTTTATACCTTTGGGTAAAATTGCCGAAATCTCATCAGATATACGATCTTTCCACGAAAAACATATTTTTCTCCAAATTCCTCTGGGATTTCGTCAAAATAAACCTTTGTAATCCATTCCATGCGTCAAATTATCCCTAGAAATGAATTGTCCAACCCCATTTTTTAAACTTTGATTTTTACCTCATTTTTGGGGGGAAGGACCAAAAATTCGTCTCTTAGAACCAACTAATATTAGTTTTTCATTTATTTTCAATTGATTATTTCCTGCTATCGTAGAAACTTTTATAACGATATTTTACTACATAGTAACTAGTTTTTATGTCTAATAATGGCAGTGTGTACCTATAATTAAAGTGCAGCTTGAAAAATATCTCAAAAAAGAAGCCTTTGCAGTAACGAAATTTTCATATCGATAATTATTTCATTCCGAAATAATTTAAATTTTACAATTAAACGTCAAATCACGCATTGCTAAAGAAATAACTAAAAATTGTTCTTTGTTCGCGTTAGAAGAAAATTGGACTGTACATGAACAATTTTTGACATTTTAAAATTATAGCCCCATACCTCCCACGTATTCAGAATTACAAAATGAATTAACGTTTCATTCCTACGTTGCAGAATTCTATGAAGGTTATTTTACTTACAGAATTTAATTTTCGTGCGTGTTAACGTAATTAAACTCGTTTGGACTGAACAAATGTTGAAGACAATCTTGGAATTACTTAACCTCCACTTTATTCGGTTCTCTGTTAAATCTAGACACTGAAATTGGTCGTACAAATTATATCAGGGTAGTTCTTCCGTCGTTTCATTTAATCGGAGCTGAGTAAGTAGAGATGAGTTTTTTTATTACATGCTCAACCAATTTCTTGTTGACAAAAACGAGCTTTATAATTTTCTTTATCACTTCCAATGGTTTCAACGATTTTTTAATGAAATAAAATCTAGGTATTGATTTTATTTGGAACCATAAACGAAACGTAATCTTCGCATGGGACAAATTTTGTTCTCGAATTATTATCTTTGCATTTGCAACGTATGTACAAATTTCTAGTGTGTTTCTGATGCGTATGAAACATGGATAGGTACAGATAGGTAAAATTATGAAAATATTAATATCATTTCATGAACTTACTGTTATCAAATTATTGCTTTAGTATGAGTGCAATAATATATTGGAAATTTGATTTACCACCGTTTGCGATATAAAATACCAACAAAAGCTTGGATTCCCTAAAAAAACACTACTGACACTAATCTAGATGTGCACCGCATACGGAAGAGATACAGTTACAACAGATGGCAAAGTTTGAAGATTTTCGATATTCAGTACCCGATAAACCAGGAAGGCACGTTGTTCTCCCTTTTGTTTAACTTCGCAGTCGAATACACGGTTGCAGAGAAGCAGGAAACAGAGTCAGACACAATACGCGCCATTGAGCCTATCGACACGATTATTACCACAGGCGAATGCTATGCACTTATTGGGTGGTAATATAAAGACTAGAGTGCAAAATAGGGATTATTAACCCATTTGTATATATTTTCTTCGCATATTTTTCAACGTGAGTTGGAACTTCATACAGAGTGCCCGGCAAAAGGATTCGAAGCCGAGGGGTGGTGGTGGTGGTAGAGGGTAAAAATTTTGAAAAAAAAAAAAAAGGTATTTGCCATTTTTCGAAATTAGACAGCCATACTTTGACAGCCAAAGGTGCCCCTCTCCTCGTAACGTAATACCACCTCTGATTGGCCACATCATTTGAATTAATTATACCCGGTAATTATTCCGAATAATTTCGAAAAATGGTGCATAACTTTTTTTCTCGAATTCTCACCCTCTGCCACCACTTCGTCTTCTCTTCTAGCTCTTAAACAGTAAACCCTACATATGAGCCGTTCAATGCATAAATCGATGAACTCTATTTTTTTCCCATTTTTTAAATATGTTATTTAAAAAGCACTTTAAAAAGCAATATAAGCGATTTTAACATTTTCGTCAACTTCATTTTTTATGGAAACTTATTTGTGCACTGAACGGCTCATATATGTTTTGACGATAATGACCAAGTAAATTGAGTGCATTTGTGCACTAATGACGCGAGTGGGTTAATAACTGAAGCCGCGGAAGTAGATCGAAAAGGCAATCCAGAACAGGTGGAATATGTGCTAAGGAATAAATTGCGAAATGAACCGTAAGGTGAATTGAATATATAATATATATGTGCAAATGGAGAAACAGGTCGATAGCAGATACAGAGAGCCAAAATAGAAAGTACTAATTTGCTAATTTCTTGAGAAATAATTTGCACGACTGTGTCTTCTGTGGGAAATAACAGATGCACTAGAATCTGGTGTACGACGGTAGAGAGTAAATATTGCACTAATGAGTGAAACAATAGTGACGAGTAAACCCGTGTGGCGAACTATTGGAGTGGACCAAAACGTGGATAGAAGGTCAATATAATAGTAGATCTGACGGAAGTAGGATACTCCGGTAGGCAATAGGACTCAGGATGGAGGTTAATGGCGAACTGTCCTATAGGTGCGTTGATGACTTTATGAATCTATGAATTCCATGAGGGAAGCAACTAAGTACAATTTGGAACAATAATTTTGAATGAAATTTGGAAAGTTTCGCTTTTACCTAAAATATAAGGGGAAAAAAGTCGTACCTATTAATATTAGCGACGCGCTAAAGCGGAAAATTATGAATATTAAGGGGGCATTGCGGTGTAACAGGTTCAAAAAATCGAATTTTTTTCTTTGCATAAATCAAAAGTACAATTTTTCAAGAATGTGTTCCAAAAGTAGTATCGCAATGAAGTAGCAGCTGTAAGTATCGTAAAACTTCGCCAAAAAGTTGAAACGCAATTATCTCGAAAGTACATTTTTCAAATCGGTGTCTAGGATAGCGCAAAAATTAATCAATCGATCAACTTCACGGAAGGCTTAATCCAATCAATATACATTTCTCCCGGGGTTATACCAACAATTTAAATAGAATTATTTAATTTAATATTATTTAACGACATTTTTAGTGGCAATACGTAATCAATTTTTGTGTCAAAAAATTCATTTTTTCTTCAAAACCCTAGGACTTTTTTGATTCTTCATGTTTTCTTTTAACAAATGGTATAACCCCGGCATAAACTATCTACCTTTAAGAAAGTTTTTCATTTTTAGTTATCGGATGCTTGTAACAGGTGCTATACTAGACACCAACAATCCGGAAGCGTTTGGCAGGATTATGAATACTAAATAAATAATACAGAAAATGGCAAGAAACATTTTTTTTTTCAATATTTCATGGATGCGTCTTCATATCCCAAAAGAGATTATTTGGGGAATTATTAATATTTTTCCAAAAAAAATTCATGAAAATCACCTATTTTTAAAGCTGTTACTCCGGAATCCCCCTTTAAAGAGATTAATGAAAAGAATAGGAATTTTCCGGTGCTATGGAAAATTTGAAACCAGGTTTTTTTGGGGTTTTTTTTCGTACACTATATTAGTACGCAGTGTTGATATAGGTGCAGTTTTTATTTTAAATTAGTTTTGGCTCAAACAGTTGAGCCATGAAGTTCATTCAGCTCGAAACAATTGACATCAAGCAAGCCCATCCCCCGGTCTTTTCGTTTCCCATTACCAAACACAGTATCTTTTGATGTTTTTACTTCCTTTTTGGTTTAAATCGCATATTTTCAAAGGCTGTCTTTCCCTGTGTCGCGTTGCAAAATGAATTAGAGTGAAAAGCAGAGGAAAATGGAACATTTTGCTTCACCGAATTTGATATTTTCAAGTCTACTGTTAAATATATTTCTCTAGCTTCTGAATTACACAATGAGTATTTCCACATCAGGAAAGATAATACTTTATAATGTCGATTTTCAGAGCAAAAATGTGAATTATTTCGTAGCAGACTTTTACAATTCTCTAAATTACTTCAATAAAATGCAAAATTCAAATTCTTTATTGTACTTGAAAATAAGTACAATACAAAAAATTTATTCCACCTATAATTCACTATTACCACTTTGGTTGCTCGAATCCCATTTGAAAATATACATATGTTCCATCGGGAAAAAATTATTGCCATAAAATAAAATATTTATTTCACGCGCAACCCATGATTTCTGAGACTCGTGCATCGATGGCACAAGTCGAGTTCCCTTTTAGAATTTTTACTTTTATTGCTAGGCTCAAGGGTGGTGGCTAATAAACCCAGTTCTTGAAGTTACGACAAACTAAGTGCAAAATAGCTTACAAATAGCTTCCACAAATAAGTGATGCTTTTTCCATGAATCGCACCATTATAAAATTAATTTAAAAAAAGGGTCAGTGTTGAATTAAAAATTATTCAGTTTTGTCTTTTTTCTTTTGATGTATATAGTTCAGAATTCGTTTCACAATCTTTTTCAAAGTTTTCATTTATTGGCTTTCTTGTGTACGTGCATGCATGGATTCGCGTGTTTGCTAGCATAGAAATATTTTCTCTTTGATCTTTCTAGGTACACTTACACATTACGACAAAAATACTAAGCCGCGGTATTTGTACAATCTTGCATTGTGCAGTATGAATGAAAATATTTTTTCCTATGGTACTTTTATTAAAAATATGCAAAAACTGTAGAGAATTTTCTGTTAAATCCATTTTTCAACAAATTCCTCAGTTTTTATGCATTCCAAACGGTTCCATTTGTCAATTCGAATTACTTTCGACGCGATACTCGTGCAATACCTCAGACTTACGAATTTCGTAAGGCATATTTTATAAAAATCTTCATCGTCCGAATATTTCTTTCACTCATGTGAGAATCATTTCTAATTTTTCATTTTGAAAATCGCAGAATTTTTCACTTTACTATTTTTGGAATAAAAATGCTACGTTTGGTTATTTTTTTGCCGATATTACCTCAACTTACTGATTGTACCCCATTTTCTGTCGTAGAATAATCAATTACGATACATATTTTTATAAAGTCATTTTTGTTTTTTTTTTCATCGATATAAATCACATTTTATTTTTATATAAAATTTTTTGGCCGTTTTTTTAAAATTAAACATTTACGGAAAGTCACAAAGAAAAGACTCGAAAATTTATATTGGAAACTCAATTTTTTTTCAAATTATAAATTTATTCCAAATTTTTTAACAGTTACGGATAAAAGTGGTTTTCTTTTCGCCAAATATTTTGCTCAGTTCGGGGTACCGAAAAATAGGATCTAGCAATATCCTTTACTAGCATAGAAACTTATGTTGAAACAACTACGTTAATATTCCTTAGTATTTTCAAGAGGCTATCATGCGTGGCCTCGTGTAGAAGATGTCTTGTCTTGTCTTTCACGAAACACATGTCTTTCGAAACGTCATTGAAAATGTTAAATATTTCTCGTTACGTAGAATTTTTTTATAATTTGTTACTGAGAAGTAATTATGAGCCTTTTTTGTTCCTTTATTTTTCCAGTTAAGCGTATACGCGGGAATTGCAGATTTAAGTTGTGTAAATATATTTATTTGAAATTATTTCGTTTTTATATACTTATTTTTTTGTATTTATAATGTTTTATGTTTTTTTCTATCAAATTATCTTGTTTACTTCCAAAGACGCGTTGCGACAAGTCATTCACTTTCCAAAGAGTAATTTATAGAAGCTTAAATAATAAATATATTTTTTTAATAGCTTAACTATAGTTTAGCATTTAGTGGTTTTATCATAAAACCTCAAGCTGCTGTAGATAATGTGTATTTTTGGACTTTTTACTACAAATTACTAGGGAAAAAAGTCCAAATTTCATTTTGAATCTATTAAATTTCTAGAAAATTGCTTGATTGCAAGTCGTTAACTTTCAGCTTTAATTTTCAATTTGCCTAAACGAGGAAAGTTAAACTCCGGATTTCGAAGACTACGTCATTATCAACTAATTATTTGAGATTATATTAATGAACCGGCAGTAATGTTTAGGCACACACTGGCAACAAATTATTCTCTGACTTCCTATAACCGACGATATACTTTCCGATTATAATTGGAGCATGCATAATATATAGACATCCGTCATTTGGTTAAACGAGTATTCACTGAAACCAACGTAAACAGGCCTTTTCACACGCATTTGTATATTGATTCGATTCATCGATAAGTAAAGCAAATTCGACAACAAAGTCGTAGTGACTTTTATTTGTATTTATTTCAGTTTATTAGTCCCTGGAATCCTTGGGGCCAAGGATTAATATAATAATATAATAATAATAATAGTAACGAAATAATAATAGAACCATAACAAAAATAACAAAAAATAGCAAAAGCAATAGCAGCGAGGCGAAGAAAGGCGCGAAACGCGAGTAACATTATAGAGACCAGTTGTTCTAAAGACGCCCCCAACTAAATAAGAGGCCGATATTGGAAACAAAAAAAATGGCTGCAACCTGTGTCTTGTTTACGTTGTTGTGATACGAGATTTTATAAAAAAAAAAATTCTTTCCAATAATAATGTGGGCATTTTCAAGTATAATATTGAAAATTTCGAAAAAATAAAATATTGTTTACGCGTTCAGACATTTCATAAGCACACAGGTTTCAGCCATTTTTTTTTTCGACGCTAGCGCCGCGGACTTAAAGTGGTGATGACGGGTCTCTATTAGGCTGAAAAAGTTAGAGAAGCTGAGAGCAATCTAAAGTGAGGGAACGATCAAAGCAATTTTTATGAACACTTATAAATTTATACAATTTTTTTCCTACAAAAATATTATTAGATTGTTCGGGAGCTTTATTTCAAATTCATTGATCACATCAAAAGGCAGAGCAGAAATGATCTACTGAATTCCTCGTCTCGAGTACCAAATACTTCTTTAATTTTCTACCCTTTGGCATTAGTGTCCTTTTTTTCTTGCGCATGTTGCATGAAAGGTTAAGCACTGTAGGGTACATCGTCTAAATATTATCGCACTTAAAGTAAATTTCCAACCGCGGTATTCGAAGGCTTTGTACGTACTAAAAAATTACATTCTGCATGCGCAAAGAAACATTATTATCATTTGAAACGTACGTTACCAAGTGATAACGTTATATCCTGTCACTCTTTTTTAGAGAGAGCGTTTCATCTTTTTCTTCCAATAGCAAAGCATTGCACTTTACTTTCCCGCATCGGCATTAACGCAACAGTATTAATAGACAAAAGAAGACACAATGTTATCGTTAGGAATTATTAATATTACAGAATTAAAAAAAAAGAAATTTCAAATCAACGAATACTGACGTAACTGCATAATTTATTCTACCTAGAGCATGGCAGGTTCTGTGCACGACCTTACAAATTCTTGCGGAAAACGATATAAATGTGAAATGAAACCGCCTAATAGCAGTTTAAGACGTTCACGTCGGCAAATGTGACCCACCGGTGGGTCACATTTGATTGTTCCGTGGGCGGTCCCGCCCCACGCGGAAAAACGTAAATATCCGCCCCGGCGTGAACGTGTTAAGGAAATGATAGAGCTGAGCTTTTCAAATAATTATAGATGTGAATTGCAATCATTATTTTGCAGCAATTATTATTTTTGGGAAAGTTACGTGCCGCAACATAAATAATTTCCATCGTTCTATATAAATCAGCAATACAATTTAATCCTCCTAAAAAACACCTCTGGTGCAAGAAAGTCGAGACAAGTTCATGTATGAAAAGGGATCTTTCTACAAAAGTTGTGAAATCCAATAACATTAGACAAGCTCGTTTTTTCCATTGTGTCAATACGAAGTAATTACAAAATGGAAAGAATTTTTTCTGTTTACGTGATTAGAACCGCTATTGAACTTGTCGGGCTCCGAACCCAAACGATAAGCAACAAATATCTTACAATTTAATTTATTTTTACCGCATTATGAATTAGTAAAGATCAGATTACATAATAATAATATGAATAATTATACATCATGCTCAAACATCTGAATTGTTCGGGGCCCAACAAGTTCAATACCGGTTCTAATCACGTAAACAGAAAAAATTCTTTCCATTTTGTAATTACTTCGTATTGGCATAATGGAAAAAACGAGCTTGTCTAATGTTATTGGATTTCACAACTTTTGTAGAAAGATCCCTTTTCATACATGAACTTGTCTCGACTTTTTTGCACCAGAGGTGTTTTTTAGGAGGATTTGTCTCCTTTTTGAAAATATTATTATTATTATCGACTTTATATCCCGAGATAATATAAAACAATACATAACGTGCGTCGGTAAGGTAAATTTTCGTCTTTTGGATATTCGGGAAAACAAAACACAGATCATATCTGAATGCTTAGGGCCTAGCCCACCGTTGAGCCACTACTGATGTTACAGACAGCGTGTGAGTGTGTAAAGGCTTTCCAGCCGTGTATGTACACAGAACGCTTCGGCTATTTGTTATGTGTGCGGACCTAGTTCGGTCGAGAAAAGAGACACGATAGCGCTCTCGCCCAATTCATAAATGAACTTGTCTCGAGACACTGCCGTGTCTCTTGATTCAACAATTTGCCACTTCCAATATCACTATGTTTGTAAACGAAAATTCACTAGCTCTTCCTGAAAAATGATTAACTGAACGTAACTGCTGGTATTATTTCCATTTCGAAACACGTTTAAAGAAACTATACTAGACATTAACTAATAGAAACTAGACATAAAAAAAATGTCTAGTAAATTTAACTACATTTATTATTATCCCAACTACTTTCATGATTAAGTCAACTAGAAATTGAATAATTAGTGTCTTTATTTTTTTCCGTATACTAAAATTTAAAAAATTATCATCCTCTACATAAGCACTTTGAGTCCCTTTTACGTCGAATAAATTTCAAGAAACTCACAAATGCTAGGGATTTAAAAAGAGCGAGATTCCCTTTCGTCGAAAGGATCTTCATTCTTTGACAGCTTCCAAGTGAATGACACTGTTTCTCGAGCCTCTCATTCATTACATAATAATACTTCAAGACAGTCCTTGGCCTTCAATTAGAGTTTGAGTTCCATAGTTAACAATATTGACCTAATTATGTTTGCACTTCGTTTACCTTTCGTAGTCAATGCCTTTTGTCGAATTGCGTGCCCCTCTTTTACGCAGTAGCGTTGTGGTGAAATTTCCATGGCTGTGGGTGAAGCTCCATATTTCCAATATCAGGTAGAAATTTCTTCACCATTGGTGACGTTCGAATGGAAAGACTTTCCCATACCATGCACTGCCCAAGTGTTTTTTTTCGCCGTCTTGTTTTTTCTTCACGGGTTTGAGACGATAAGTAGTAGAATTTGCTCCTTTTTGTAACTATGAATTTGCCGATATTTCCCCTTACACTTTTTATTCGTAGGAGTCTTTTTGGAGGTACCGAGACTTTTCTGAGGTATGATTCTTAACACGGTCGGGCCCGCGTCACCCGTGCTTGGGTGACGGGTTTTTCTAGCAAAATAAAAAAACACAATTAAAGGGCAAAACCCATATATGGGTGACGCTTTTATGGGCCCGCGAGAAACTCAACCGAATCACGCTTGGGGCCGAACGTGTTAAATTGTTTGACTCCCTTTAATTGTGTTTTTTTATTTTGCTAGCAAACCCCGTCACCCAAGCACGGGTGACGCGGGGCCGAACGTGTTAAAACGTTATTTTCACAACTTTATAGTAGATATCGATCGTCATTAGTGGTGACAACGAGAACGGAAGAGTAATACCACCGCGCACGAAACGCTACACCTCCTTTCGTTTCAGGGTTGTGTTATCAAGAAGTACGTTTTCGCTCCTTCTTTCTCTGCCGCGGAAGCAAAGAGATACTTTTTCCTTTTACCTATCTTTTTACTTAGCACAGCACAAACTGGAAAATAAGGTAGCATAATTTGACAAAATAAGTGGGATCCAGGGAAAGTGAGAGGGAGTGGTGGTGTAGAATTTACCGCAGCAACCGTCACCACTAGCATTCTCTAACTTGGGTCCACGAAGTGAAGAGGTACAACCGCTTCACTCTAAACATCTTGGGTCCTCTGACTCTGTATAAAACGGCATTCCCTTTTCTATTACTTTAAAAGTCAACAAAAGCTGAAATTCTTGTGGTCTCCTAATACGCAAGAATTTCGAAAGGTTCGACTGCCGCGTATATTCTTGGTTAAACTTGAGTAAAAAATTATCCAAATCTTGATTCGATATAGGACCAATGATCAATTTAAAGATTCGCGAAAAAAAGCACCAATTTACATTTTTATGCAGCGAAAATGTTACATATTGAAACTTTTTCATAATATGTCAAAATGATGTTAAAATTCAAAGCTTATAAAATATTGATTAATCAAAACAAATCAAACCAAAAAAATGGAGAGTGAAGAAGAAAAAAAAAAGATTTAACAATGAGGCGGAACGAAATTCGCCAGGATCAGCTGATGTAGGTATGAATGTTCTTGCGCATTTGAATTTGGTACGAATTTCGGATCAAAGATCACAAGCCTAAAGATTACGATATGGGAAATCCATTTGTTTTCCAGGGTAAACTCTATTTTGAAATACCTTTATGTAATCAAACTACGGCACGGATCCATGCAGTTATGTACCACTGTTGGAAACTGAGACAGAAGCTGCAGACGTTAACAAACTCAATTCTCGGGTCTGAAATACACGAGATGAAAGTGACAAACATCATCCCGATCCGTATCCATATATAACTGACTTACAAACGTCTAGGAAAGATAGTAAATACCGATAATATTATTCTCATGGGAATTGTCGACGTATATGCGGTATGCACCGAAGGGAAAGAGGCAGCTCCGTCGCAACCCGTCGATGGGAGTAGTTACATTTGTGAATAATCATCATCTAATCCTTTCATACCTGATGCTATACGTTCTGCAATTCACATGCTTCTGAACTGAGAGATACGGCCTATCTATACAGGGTGTTGAAAAAACTATTCAGCGCTAATAAGGTTGTTACGTATTATGCTGAATAAAAAAAGTCCTTAGTAGGAGAAAGGGGGCAAGCCAAGGACTCGTTCATTGCAAAAATTGAAAGCTCTCACCTTTTTATCGTGTCTATTTTATTACCTATTTAACACACATCATATATGTATATGTAGCGCCTACCATGGCGCTACTGTGGTAGCGTTGCCGTCTCCAAATTTTGAAAACCGGGATTCGAAGCTGGAAATATCAGGAAATACATTTCGATTTAAAAACAGGGTGCGGTAAAAGAGACAAAATCCAGGACGCCGCGGGACACCTTAAAAAGCATGTCCTGGGAAAACAGTACGGTTAGCAGCTTGACACCATGGTCATGGTAGCCGTTATACACACGGAAACAAATATTATTGATTCAAGAACAAAATTATCACGAGCTGCCACAAACATTTGATAGTTGTTCTATCTAATTTTGTCACTGAATCAATGACAAAATTTCTGAAACAAATGTATCGAATACTTGAAACATTGTTGTTGCTATGGAATCAATTTTATTTTTCTCAATTAGGCCAATTTAGTTGAAATCCAGAATTTTTTTTTTCAGCGTAAACATTTTAGATTCAACGAAACAATTTAAATTTTTGCACTATAGCCGAGGCTACCCGTGACACTCGAGTATAACTCTATTATTTTCGTTCACATTCCGAATTTCCACTTTATATTTATGTACATTTTATTTCCCTGTATGAATTTTATCATAAAATCTTCAAGGCGTAATACTGTTCATCTTAAAAACTTATTCATAAGAAAGGGCGCTATCAGAAAGAAAAATATACACAGTGGAATACCAAGCGAAGAAACTGCGAGAGGAAAAGGAGAAGAGTAGTTGCTGACAGGAAATGAGAAGAAGTAATTGACCATGAAATATTTATCCTTCCTACCAGTGTTTTACAATGTTATACGAATCGCAGTACATACAACGACTTATAAATCGGAATTGTTAGATCCTATATAAGAGAATACACACATTTACGATTTTCGTGTACAAGGAATACTGCACAATAAGTGTACATACAAGTTGTGTATTATGAAGGACTCTAAAATTCCTTCTTCTTTGATTTTCTAACCACGTAGTGCGTTCACGACGACATTGAATACCATGACACGCGATTCACAGGAAAAGTTACCTGTATATCCTATCTACTAAATGTGGCTTGATTTCCGGGTTGTGGACACATTTAAAAAAAAAGTCTATTTGAAAAGCTTTCACAATTTTCTTGCTTGTAGTCGGGAAACATATCAATCCCCCATTCCCAGATAGGGTTTCTCACAATTAGCCTTTTTTCACCAAACTTCATTTTTTGGAAAATTACATTTTTTTGGAAACTACTTTTTTTTAGAAAACTACTTTTTTGAAACATTTCTTGTTGTTCTAATTTTTATAACGATTCATTGCAATTACAGGAACTGAATTTCCAATAATTGGTTTGAATATTTTGAAAATTCTGATCCCTCGAAAGTGCGTAGGTTCTCACAGACCCACAATGTCCTTCATGATCGAGAAAATTCCGGCTACCGTTCTTTATGTATTGCGTCGACATTTTAACCACCAGTACTTTTTTTTTGTTTTTTGAAAAGAGATGAAATATTGAAAGGAAAACTTTACTGTGAAAAATTGTTAAATTTTCAATTCAATGTTTCACTCTGAGAATGACGTGAATCTTTGTATAATCCAAGTGACGTCTTATTAGTAACACCGTCAGTGACTGATATCGCATAGGATGTTTTAGAGTACGTCATAAGTTTTACGAGCGTGTCCTGAAGCATCAGCTTTTAATTAAATTGTTATCAAAGTTATGGGTTGCCGAGTATAAATGTCCATACATAAGTCTGGACGTAAATAATAAAAGCTATAAAAGCTCGAACATATTGACGTAACTGGAATTCAATGAAAGTTCCAGCAACGTATTTCAAAATAAACGAGCTTCAAAAATTATCGATGAAAGTATGAAATATTCGCATCATGTCGAACCATCATTTTTTTATATTAGAAGAAAAGAGGGAATCGTGAAACTTTTCTACAGCTTTTTAATCACTATAAAATTGTTTTTATGAGAAGGAAGATTTTGATTGGTCTCTTCAACATTTACACTTGTAAAAAGGTTTTCAAGGTCAAAATTAAAAATTTATTAACTTTGCATTCACTCGCACGAGGACGAAAGTTTGTGCGTCAAATTGATGTTCCATCGATCCAACAAAATATCGTTGTGTCCCTTTATAAATGCTATATTTTTCTTCATTTGAGAAATATTTAGTACACATTTAATATTTATGGACCTATTTTATTATTCTGAACTGGGAAATTTCATTTAGGGTTAGAATTAACTTAACATTTTTTTTTTAAATGACATCCACTCACATCAATAAAGCAACCTTTATTGACTACTTTTTATCTATAATTTAGTTATACTGCCATTTTCACGAGTTAGTGGAATCTGACTATTAGGATATGAGAATTTGCGTAGCAAGGATTATTTTGATATCAGTTGTTTTTTGCAAAAATAATAGATTGAAATTTCCGGTATAATGCCAATAAAAGTAGACTTACGGGGTTACATCTAGTTGGCGGCCGAAAGAAAGGCGTGTTTTTGTGAATTTATTTTTTGGGAAAATGATTGCACGTTTCGATTTTTTTTTTTTTTTTTTCATAGTAAAGGGTATATCTTCGACTATGTTTCATAGTTTTTTTATTGAAAAAAATTCACAAATGTAGGAGATACAATGCATTTCCCGGACCGCTAAGCTTTCTGCGGTGACCACTGTATCTTCCACCACACTCGTCTAAAATCAAAAAATCAAATAAATTATGTTTTTGCATCGTATTATCTAGTCCTTAATCGAAGGATTTGAGAAAATATTAATTTTTGAAAAAATGGTCGACGAAAATGAAGTGATTTCTTCATAAAAATTTGGACTTTCGCGTTCAATCGTCGACCATTTTTGCAAAAATTAATATTTTCTCAAATCCTTCGATCAAGGACTAGATAATACGATGCAAAAACATAATCTATTTGATTTTTTGATTTTAGACGAGCGAGGTGGAAGATACAGTGGTCACCGCAGAAGACCTTTTTTGAACAGCGGTCCGGGAAATGCATTGTATCTCCTACATTTGTGACTTTTTTTCAATTAAAAAAATTATGAAACATAGTCGAAGATATACCCATTACTGTGAAAAAAAACACTTCGAAACCTGCAATCATTTTCCCAAAAAAAATTCACAAAAACACGCCTTTTTTTCGGCCTCCAACTAGATGTAACCCCTTAAATATTACTCGGCATTTACAAATTGCACATACGTAATATAAATTTATAAATGATTATTACTCATAAATTAATTACACTTAATTATAAATTTAAACACAATTTATTTATAATTTGTAACATTTATTTTAATAAAATGTATACTTCTATTTAAATTTATTTATCACCGATCGACACGTAGAGTATCTATTAACGGAAGGGATAATTCTCAAAACGTTCATAATTCCACCGAGCTTGCACGCGAGTAGAAATGAGTGATTATTGCTGAAAATCCGCGAAAGCTCCGTATCGAAAGCGAATCCAGGTGATACTTTGAAACCATTCTCAGACTTCGCCATAGATTTATGGTATCTTTACGGTATCTTTCTATCTGACTTTTGCTACTTCGGAACAACTATGTTGAAGTAGCGAAAGAGTGCACGTAGTACGGTTGCAAAGGCAGCGAGGAAGTAAGTGGAAATGAAATATAGTATACATGTACCCATGTAGAATGAACGTATGTGTTGTAACGAAAAGAGAAGCAAATGGTGATGCAGTGGAAACAAGTATAAGCAACAACACATTCATGGGATCGTGAAAGCCGTGCTGAAGGAATATGGGGGCTTTTAGTCAGTGAAACTCCGCGTAGCACGGCACACCTGCTCGTCGACGCATATCGAGTTCTGTGTATATACATTTTGTAAACTATATACCTATATACTTTATAGTCTTTAGCCTCTTAGTAAACTCTTTCATCATATTATAATACATGGAGTGTATGCACATATACACGCAAACGTAAAACATCATACAGTGACGTTTACGCAATCCATCTTCATTTTAAAATGGTACTAGCTACCATCAGTAGAGTGCACCTTTCTTTCAAATCACAAGAGTACCCACCCGAGCGGCATATGACTAAATACGTTTACCCATTTGTGCCAAGTTTGGGATGCAAGCGACACATATGCTACCTTTAATTTGCCGGAGCCTAGCGAAATACGTGTATGCAGTGATTGAGATTTGATGATAACGAAGTTTGAAGCTGGACCAGCAAGCTTTCGAGAACCTTTCTCGTTTTTTCGTGGAAGATCGCGAAGAAACAGAAATGTAGATCGCTTAACGTTACGACATACCCTCAAGGCGATATTAGACATGCTGGAATTATCACTTGCATATGCGGTTATCGCAATATGGAAATAGCGACATTCTTTTTTCCACGCAATGCCTCCCTTCACTGACAAATTTTTCAAAACTGACCTACCAGGTGGTTTCAAATATGACAGTGATTAAATAATTGGGTTAAGATTTTAGTAATTTTTTTGGTTACGTCTTGGTAATTTTTCATCCCGAGGGTTTACAAATGGCAACGCCACCGTAAGACATTAAAAAAATGAGCACTGTAAGAAATTAACAGAATTTTGCAATTGCAAAAATCAAGTGAGATTAAGTCAACGTTGTCTACCAGATTTCATCACTTTTTTTATTATACTCATTTAAAATCTTTCCATAATTTATGGTGTCGTAAATTTAGCAGAAATATACTATTAGAATTCCTTAGACGTTGGAAGTAAAATATATTATACTTTGGCCAAATATTAAAGATTAAAAAGATATTAAAGAAAGATTTATTGTTTCATTACAGGAATTACGAAACTTATAGAAAATGTGAAACTTCTCCATGAATTACAACGTATTATTTTATCCCTTTTTTTAAAATCAGATCTGCAGTAAACCTGTTCCATGGTGTTTTTGTCAAACGTCGTGATTTCAAACGGAAATACCCTTGCCAATTATTTACGACTTGCAAACACATCGTACGATGAAGCGCATACATTGTGGGCACAAACCCATTTTTTAAAAATGGAATAATTTGTATATTGCATTGTATTTGCAAATACGATACACGCTGCGTCCTAAAAATCAGCGTCGTCGTCAATTCGATCGTTCGCATAGATTCGCTCCACCTGTAGTGGCAAATAAACATTGAAATTTTCGACGTGTGCTTCAATTTATTGCAATATTGAAAGTTACTGGTACATTTTTCACACCCTTTCATGAATAATTGGTGTTAAATTTAACAGCTGAAGATCAGAAGATCACTTTGAAAAATCGCTGAGAGTCGTTACTTTTTTTTTTACATAATTTGAAAATAAAAAATAAAATTTCGGTAGGATTAATTTAGCCGGATTTAGAATTAAAATTTAGCTGGATACTTTCGAATGAGTATACGGAAAAGAAATATTGATTCAAAAACAAAATTGTCACCCCTTTTTGCAGGGAACCCTTCAATTGTTAACAAGGTAACTGAAATTCGGCATTTCTCAATTTACTCATACACTGAAAAAAAAAAATACTCTAGATTTCAACCAAATCAGCGTAATTGGAATAAATAAAATTGATACAATAGCAATGACAATGCGTCAAATATTCGATAGTTTTGTTTAAGAAATTTTGTCACTGGTTCAGTGACAAAATTAGGTGCACCAACTATCAAATGTTTGTGGCAGCCCGTGACAATTTTGTTCTTGAGTCAATAATATTTTTTTTTCTGCGTAAATGCTCGTATTTTAAAACTGCTTGAAAATAATATGGTACTTGTTTGCTCAAGCGTTATAAATATTAACAGTTCTAGTATATAAAATAAATAATCTGGTTATATAGTAAACAATTTAGATAACATCCCCTGAAATTTCTTCGGGTTGACTATGATACTTCAAAGTGGAAAAATCATTGAAAGAAAATGATTACTAAATCGATTTAACAATTTTGTGCATTTACATATGAGATTTATTTATTTTGCTTCTTCGTTCTGGTAAATCCTTATTTCTCGGGGGAAGATGTGTTTACGCGTTTCACGTGCTTACGATGTAATACGATGCCATGAATGCGGAAAAATGTTTGCACGTGCAATTCTAAACCGATGCAACGAAATAGAATTATTTATTATTGACGTTATTTAGATGAGCACTGAAGTAATTCCGATGAATTCAGGCTAAATCCTATTGTTGTTTTTATAAAAATTCAATAAATCAAATGGTAATACGGTAGAATGAAAATTCTCCAGCAAAAAATTTGCTACAAAAAAAATGGGAAAAAAATGTAAGTGGGCTTAGGCTAGTTATTATGAGAAACGGTAATTTTTGAAGACAAATATTTTAGTTATGCATCTTTTGTTATTTAAGCGGCATCTGCTACAACCTTTAACAGACGTTGTTCATTTGTATTTCTCTTAATTAGTTAAATGAACTACTAATTATTTTTAAAAAATATGGGTAGCAGAGTTATATCGCGATGCGCAGATTTGTATGCAGTATAAAGAGCACTTCGCTCGAAAATATTGAACTACTTTAACAAAGTTTGTTTAAAAATAAGAAGTACACTTTAACACACTTTTCATAGATATATAGATATAACTTATTTTCCATAGAGAAGTAGATCGTATGCAAAATAGCTAATTTAGCAAGTTTCGTATCTCTAGTATGGATATTTGCTATTCTCATTTATTTGCTTTTTAGTAAGACAGCTTGTAAAGAGCTTTGCCCAAACTTTTCGGAATACCAAAGTTTTCCTTGAACATATCTTTCATAAAAAAAAGAACTTACTATTGCATGCAATCTGCGGGATAAAAAGATCTGGGAATTATTTTCTTTTGGTGGAAATAATTCCATTGTTTTTTTACCTCATTTATAGTTTATGGAAATTCCTTTATTGACTTATTGTCGTAATGGAAGATATTCAGTAAAATGAAAAAAAAAACAAACTCTAGCAAAACCCATATTGCGTCGTCCTTCATAAATAATTAGTTTAACTAGAATTATAAATTTTAGAAATGTCCTTTCTTAGACCGTAGGTTGTAAAAAAAATTTTTATTTTTCCGTCGGTTAAAAAAAATATATTTTGTATAATAACATTATAAGTAAAATACGATTTTAACAAAATTATATATATACCACTAAATTGAAGTATTATTATTATTATTATTATTATTATTATTAATATTAATAATATTATTATTATTATTGTTATTATTTTATATTTTGAATTCAGTTAATTCAGTTTTTTTAAATTCAAAATATGAAATAATTATAATGATTCAATTTAGTGGTATATATGTATATAATTTTGTTAATCCAGAATCGTTCTTTACTGATAATATTGTTACACTAAATATATTTTTTTCTATGTTTTTGAAGATGACAACGTATTAATTATTGAGCCGTCAACACAAAAAATTGAAATAAACAATTTCAAGACCCAAAGACTGAAGAAAAATACTATATTTATTTAAAACTATAAGTAATAAACAAACTTGTCGTCATTCAGTTTCATTTAACTTGAATTTTAATTTAAGTGTTCGTAATTATCCGATTCTTGCCTACTTATTAATCTTTAGAAATTTAAACGAAAACAAAAACTCCTTCTAATTTCTAATCGGGGTCTCACTTTTAATATCCTAATACCGTCTCGTTGTCAATGAAAAAAAGTCTTGGAAGGTTCTTTCTCAAATATATGAGACATGTGTTGGTTAAGTCATATTCTGTCATTACTCGAGTACCTTGTGTGGTGTAAAAAGAATGTGAAGAGAATACAATATACGTGAAACGTTATTCGATAAGGCACAAGGTTTTGAAATTCCATCACCATTCCACGGCATACCAAAGGTAGAAGGACGGAAGAAGTAGAAAAAGAAGAACAAACTATATAAAAAGGAAGAAGAGAATTATATTTGTAGTCTAGTCAAGTTGCATTGAAACCATTGGAATAGCTCGTGCCATCCGCATAATATCTGCTTACCCAAAGCAACCCTAAAGCGGGCACAAGTGCATCCTCACAAATTCATGTATAGATCTTTAAACGTACGGTGCTGCAGAGTTCATTGTAACATTGTTGTTCGATACGTATGCAAAACATATGCTTGAACATTTTTTTAAATCATTTTTGTCAATTTTCTTGTGAATCGAACTATTTTTCGAGACCAAAAGCAAATTTTCCGCGCACATCGTTATCAAGTCGGGAAGTAACGACCGTCTCAGGTTAAACGAAGCTTCTTTTTAATAATTAAATTGCTGAAAGATGTCACAGTAGTTTTTTGTGAAAAAAACAATTCACAAAACGAGCCACAATTAGGCAATTTAATAATTATCACGGAACGTTGTAGGTATCAAACAAATAATCCGTCCCACTCTTTTTTTGCACTTTTTAGTGTTTTATCTTGAATGAAAATACTTCGTTAAAAGAGGAATGGTGAAGGAAATATTAACAAAAAAATAGTTAAAATTGTCATAATGGTCGAGAAGAAAAAAGTTTTACGTGATCATCGATGAATTGAGAATGGAATATTAACGGTGTAAAAACAGAGCATAAAGACAAAAAAAATAATGTTATAACCCGACGAGGAGAATACGTTCGCGTTAGATGTGAAAAGACATAGTGTATCGTTCTTATGTGAAAATCACCGTCTGATGCCTTCCTTGGGAATCAGAACGAATGAGAGTATCTCGCTTCTCGCTTCGTCAGTTAAGTGCTCCTTGGGGATGCTTGGGGAACGACGACAGCAGGAGGATCGCGAGATGAAACTCTTTGGTTGCCGATGGTCCTTTTGGAATTTCGCTACGAATCTTGCAGGTATTGATAAAAAGCCAAGTCAAACATTTTTCTCATTCGATTTAATTTATTGTTCCTTCCTATCGCTTTGTCATTTTTCTCCTCGTGGAACACTTTCAAGTTTTTACGTTGCATCGGTCAAGAGGAAAACAATGTCGCAAGAATTCGCCAATAAGACAAATAATCTAACAATCAATCAATGATTTAAGTACGTAACAACGCCCGCGCTGTTTTACCCCATTCGACGGGGCGAAAATCGGCCAAGTTTTTGCCGAAAAATTTGACTTTTGGTAATAACTTTTGGAAACTTTCGAAAGACCTTTATTCGATGTATTTTTTTTTCCGAGGAATGCAATTCTGTTATTAAAATTCCCGATATCTCATCAGAAATACGATTTTTTCCCAAAAAACCTATTTTTTACCAAATTGCGTTAAAATTTCTTCGAAATAGACCTTTTCAATCGGTTTTACGCATCAAATTACCCCTAAAAATGAGTTGTCCAACCACAACTTTAAATCTTTAAATTTTACCCTATTTTAGGAAGGTCAAAGTATACCCAAAAAAATTCGGCTTTTGGTAATAACTTTTGGGGACTTTGGAAAGGCCCTTATTCGATGTATTTTTTTCCCCAAGGAATCCAATTCTGTTATTAAAATTCCCGATATTTCATCAGAAATACAATTTTTCCACAAAAAAACCTATTTTTTATCAACTTGCGCTAGAATTTCATCAAACTAGACCTTTGCAATCGATTCTACGCGTCAAATTACTCCTAGAAATGGTCTCCGCAGCTTTACTCTGGAAACTTTAATATCCACCCCATTCAGCGAGGCGAGGGCCCATTATTATAAAAAGTATTTATTAGTTCCCTTGCAACGGAAAATAACTGAGGCGTCGATATACTATTAAAACAAGACAATTGGTGTTACCGGATTCGTATGCAAAAACTTTTCTCATGGTATATGTATAGATTAGTGTCCCAAGCCCCCATTAGCATTACTACAACGTAATACCACCGGTGCTTCGAATTTCGCTTTACATTGAAGGTTTTACCAATGAAAACATTAATCTTGCGAAAGTCAGTAATGGTGTAAAGGAGGAGGCGACAGCTTGTCTGATATCAACCGATGGGTAACTGATGGAATGTGGAAAGCAACGGAAGACCACCACATTATTCATTTCCAGTTGGGTACACCTTTAGTCAGTTCCTTCGGCAACATTAACATTAGTAGTTAATTTTTCCTATATTAAATTAACCCTTAATGGTCACCCGGGGTCAAAATGACCCCAACGGAAACTTTAACTAGAATTACTATAAATTATTGGCGCCCGATCGGTCTAGCCTTCCCTCTAATAGTGCTTTGGGATTTCCTTTGTATAAGATAAGATTAACGTCGGGAAAACCCTCCTCAAATGTCAAAATAAATACCTTTTTTTGAAGCGCCCACTATGAAGTTATTTTTTTTTATACACTCTGATATCTCAAGAATATCACCCTAAAATTTGATGAAAAAATATTAAAAATTGCCAGAGTTATGATTTTTTTTCGTAAAAAATGGTATTTTTTACGGATTGTCTCCTTCCTGATTTTCTTTCGCCATTTTGAAAATTTCATAAAAATTTTTTGCGATGATGTTCTCATTCTAAAAGGTTCAAACTAATATCCTGAATTTTTATGAGTCGCTCGGAATGATATTTGCAACGTGGTAATTGTTTGAACATGGCTGGGGTCATTCTGACCCCGTGTGACCAATACGTTATTTTTAGAACGTGCGACCATTAAGGCTTAATATTAAGTTCGCTCAAGTAAAATATGTATATCTCCGTATTGTGTGCCAAATATAAAGCCAACGACGGAATTATATAAATTATGAAGTAATCCCGGTCCATCTTGAACAAACAATTTTGATTCGCGTTTCATTAGGTTACGTAGCGTTTGATTGGGTCCTATTGACGTTGCATCCAGTTAACGAAGCGATGTTTTATCCGTCGAAGGAACTATTTATTTTCCCTTTTTCAACGTCCTATCGTTTAACATTGTCGGCCGAGTCATTGTTACTTTACCTACGTTTCAGTTCACTCGATTGACTACTTTTTTAGAACGCAATATATTTGAGTCGTAATCTATTGGTATTTCCTTCAGTGTATTTGTACAACTTCGCCAATACGTGCAATTACATTTTTCCGTCGCTTAAGCGGCTTTCGCGTTATTATGAATTACTTGTCCCTTGTAGTTCGGCCAATTTTCATTTGCGGAAGAGCTTTCGCCGGATCTAAGAAGATTCTTTTTTCCCTTCGGATGGATGGGTTCACTGAAAGATATACGTTCTGATTGTCGGCACAATGTAGAGCGAACGTGGCAAAGGAAAGGATTAAGCCGTAGAACGCAAGCTTGTACAAAATTCATAGCGAAACTCTATCAAATGTTCGGCAATAACTATGATTCAGGATGTGTACGATAGGGGAGATAGGTTTATCCTCTTATCAACGTCTCATATTCCATGCCATGCGAGTTGAGCTTCAAGAATAAATGTACGTGTGTGGGTACGAATATGGGAGATATTCATACGTACTCATGTTTATGTTGCTTTGTACACAATGCCTCCGTGTTTTGATTATACGAGGTCTCTAAATTTTATTAGTATGAATCTACTAGGCTATTGCTTCTCTTTTGTCATCGGATACGACGTTTTGTTGAACTACGAATTCTGCATACAGGCGTATTCAAACAATTTGGCAAACAAATCCAATTATTTCGTTTGTATTAGTTGCATCTCGAAGAGGTTAATCGAAAATCATTATTAGAAAAAAAAAAGATTTATCCTTTTGAGTAAAGTCAATAAAGTTTCTTCAATCATTTCTCGATGCCACGTTAAATTCATGAAATGTGCCCATAATTATGAAAGTGGTCCGAGTCATATTTTTTTGTGTTGATAAATTTCAAGGAGTTGTTTTAAATAAAATAAAAAATGTTTTTACATTCTGCAACATTGAAGGTTGGAGTTTTATTGGTCTTGAATAATGGAGAAAAAAATGTCCCAGGTGACAAAATTTAATAAAACTTTTATAAAAATCTTATAATGAACATATAAAATTTTTATAAAAAAATGGTTTTATAAAAACTGTATAAATGCTTTATTATACAGTTTTTATACAATCTTACTTAATAAACAATACTTTAAGAATTACTTCTGTACAACTGAAATGATAAATTTTAATAAGCAATTATGTACTTATTGTAACAATTTTGATATATATTTATTTCTTTTCTTTGTTATAACGATTTTTCCGAAAAAATCGCGATTTTTGGGGCAAAAGGGCCACTTCCTTTGGGAAATCGGGGATTCCGACGGTGCCATTGCATTCTACGCGAAAAAATACGTTGAATGAGCATCCGCGGGAAACCCTATCTCGATTAGCCATCGCAGAAGAGTCGATCTTGGGCGGCCCAAAATAGTGCAAAAAAGGTACATTTTGAGACCTACTTTGGCCCACCCCGAAAATGGGTCAAAATTAAATGTTCGAAATCGATCTCGACAGGGTCGCTCCCAGGGGTAATTTTTCGCGTAGAATCGATTTAGCGGGTGTGCGGGGCCAAAATCCCCATAGGAACAAAGTTATAACGATTTTTTCGAAAAAAATCGCAGTTTTTGGGGCAAAAGGTCAACTTCCCTTGGGAAATCGCAGGTAATGGTTCTATAAAAACTATATAAATGCTTTATACAGTTTTTATAAAAGCATTTTTTTAATAAAAATTTTATGTGATCATTATAAAATTTTCCTAGAAGTTTTATTAAATTTTTTCACTTGGGGTATTGCAAGATAAAATGACGCGAGGTAACTGAAAATCTCATCTTTTTCAAATCTTGGTGTTAGATCACTTTCATAATTGTGGGCACAAATGTTCTCCAAGTGCCGGAGGTTAAAATTTAAAACTTCGGTTATTTTGACCAAACGACTCATTTTTGACGTATATCGATGCGCTGAACATGATTCCGTTGGCAAAATTTGCCCTGGGCTCTTCAACTCGAGCGTATTGAGGTCAAATATAAAAAAACAAAACAGAAGAATCGTCGATTTTTGGACTCAATTCAGTTCTTGGCATTAAATTAACACTTAACACTCAGTGTTGTAACGAATAAACTTCAGATTCGTGTTCAGCATCCCCAAAAATAATCGTATTCCGTACCGGGGACGTTTTTCATCCGTGAGCCAGGGACCCGTGGGTCAGACACGACATCGGCACGGAACTACGAGCTGCGGCACTTGGAGGCTCAAAAGTCTTGGAAGTGTGGACTCTGTGGACCAGATAAATATATAAGCAATTGTTTGGAACACCCAGGCAACTTTTCAAGAATATTACTTATTGGCTTTGCATTTAAAAATGTTGATGAAACTGTGTAGACCATTTGCATAGGATATTCCGAATAAAAAGTTAAAATGCGATTGCATATTGCATCGAGATTTTCCTGCTGGCTTGAACTCTGATGAAACTTTTCTGCTACTCTGTGCAAATCCATACGTGAATATGTATTGTGTGGTGTAACGTGGCCATTTGGCCGCGTTATCAAGTCGCGTATTTGAACATACACGGTAGTGTCCAGAGATCTCCCCGGAAGGGCTGGGACAAAAATATTAAAGATATTTTAGATTGTTACAGAGTAGGACGGAGGAAGCACAATACCCAATCCCCATTTCCCTTACCTCACGCCTTCCTACCGTCTACCTATCACCGTGACGCTCCGGAGGAAGAAGGACTCCGATACCGCTGAGACCAGAAGACTGGACAAGAACGCCATCATCAACCAATCACAAGACGCAACTCCGCCAGCCAGAAGCCATCGATCAAGATCCACCACCCAGGGCGGCAGCACTATCCACGCTAGGAATTGCGAAAGGGCCCTGGGTGGGGGGAATCGAGGACCGCCGCCGGCGAAGAAGCCAGAGATCTCTGGACCTTTGACGTGACCGTCTGGTTTTGGGTTTTATTATTACGGCTGGAGCGAATTTCTTGGTGCCCTGGGTGACCGCATCCACTCGCGTGGATCCCTTTGGTTGTGTCCGAGGAAGGAGTGTTGGGTGCTCGAGGAGGTCGAGATTTGACCGGGATCCGAGGAGGAATTGGTTCCAGTGGTCCGAATTGGTGGGAGGAGTATCGCACGACCAGGTTGGGCCAACATCTGTTGTCTGAGCGTCACGGACGTGCCTTTTTATATCTCCCGTTCCTTTTCCCTACCGCCCTTGTCTTTTTGTAGCTTTCCCGAACGGAAGTGGCTTTCCCTCTTCCGCCTACAATTTTCGTGCTCCCTACCGTAGTTTAGTTTTCTTTTTTTTGTGAGTCCCAGACCCATTCGGTCGCGGGCCCTTCCGGCCATATCTTTTCCTTTTTCGCGTATCTTTTTTTGGGTCTTTCTGATTTTTTTTTTCTCTCTTGTTACCGCCTACCGAGGCGACGTTTTTTTTCTTGTTTCTGTTGTTCTTTTTAATTTAATAAATTAAATTAAAAACCAGTTACCGCGTGAGCCTCCGTTTTAGCCCTTTTCTTTTCCCTTTTTGTTTTTCCCCAGGGCACGGAGGCAGAACCCCCTTCTGGGACTCTGCTCCCGACCGCTAGCCGTGCCCCCTCGTCTACTCCGCGGGCTGATCGGATCTCCATCGTCGAGGGCCACCCCCTCGGCTGGCGCCCATCTTTCGATTTCGTATCCCTGGACTCCCCTTAAGGGACTCCAGGAAGGGAGGAGCCGATCAGGCCGAACGGAGGGACGAGCGAGGATTTGCGACGGAAAGTCCGTCACAGTGGTAAGCGCACATCGAGGATTCAATCTTTTTCCGTAGTCACGGATTACGCTTGTGTGGCAAGGAAGTCGGAAATTTCTTCGAAAAGGAGTTTACTCATACAAATGACTCGCTTAAACTTAGCGATCTATTGTTGAGTATGTGGACAAATGAATCGTTATGTAAAATCTATGGACGTATGCAAGGTGAGACAGAGCCTATGAATTCCAATAGCTATACACTTGTTTCCGCTCGGAAATGCATTAGTGTGACAATTCCAAATGCAAACATTGTAACTCGAAAAACAATACAATGCATCTTTTCTGTATAAAATCCGTAAAAATCAGAATGTGCTTAAGGGAGAACACCACTGTGACGTAGCGTTTTCAAGTGCTTTATTCGGTATTTTTTTTTTGAGGAATTGGTTTGGTCAAGGAAAAAAAAACTTTTAGGCTATATTGGACACATATTAAGGTAAAAAAAACAATTTTTTTATTTAAAAAAAATACAAAATGGCGGCGTGACAGTAACTTGAATATAAGTGATTTTTACTAGAGTTGCTCCACTGCAAGCACTAGAAGTGTCTAAAATTTGTTCGTGGAACAAAAAATGTAATATTTTCATGAAATATATTAGTTTTAGCGTGGAAGTACCTGGGGAAATTAAAAAATTTAAAAAAAATAAAAAATAGAGACAAGTTTGAAAAAAAAGTTTCATTTTTTAACAAAAATTTTCGTATAAAAAGTTGAATAACTTTTTAAATTTTCAATAAATCGAAAAAAACTCAGGTACTTCTCTTTGAAATCCATCTAAGAAGCTACAGTTAAAATTTCAAGTCAATTCAACAAAAATTGATTGAGTTCTACTGCTCGCAGATTTGCAAAATACCATTTTGAGATAATCGCGTTTAAAGTTTTCGGTATCAATAACTTCTCAATAAAAACTTCTTAAAAAAATGCTTAAAACCCACCTAAAAAAATTTGTTTCGGCTATAAACGAATTTGCATCATATTTTTGAGGGTTTATAGGATTTTTTTAAGTGAAAAAAAAATCGATTTTTTCAAAATTTCACAGTGGTGTTCTCCCTTAACACAGTGGTAATAATGCCTCCCGATTGTACAAGCTTTGGACTGAACAAAAAATGCTCTAGATTTCAACTACATCAGCGCAATTGGAGAAAATAAAATTCATTCAACAACAATAATAATGCGTCAAGTGTTCGATCGATTTGTTCAAGAAATTTTGTTGTTGGCTGAGAGACAAAATTAGATGGATCAACCGTCATAATGTGCCCATAATTATGAAAGTGGTCTAATGTAAGTCAAAATTTGAAAAAGATGAGATTTTCAGTTATCTCGCATCATTTTATCTTGCAATACATTTTTGTCTTCATCAATCAAGACCAATAAAACTCCAACTTTCAATGTTGCAGAATGTAAAAACATTTTTTATCTTATTTAAAACAAATTCTTTGAATTTATCAACACAACAAAAATATGACTTAGACCACTTTCATAATTATGGGCACATATGTTTGTGGCAGCCCGTGACAATTTTATTCTTAGCCCAATAATATTTTTTCTCTGTCTATAATATACAAAGGGGGTTCTTTTAATATAAAAATCCAGAATATTTTTCTTCGCATATGATATTTATTAGAAAATATTTTCCTTACAGTTCTTTCGAAAATACGTAGAAATGTCAATAAAGAAGATTGTTCGCTCCGAAGTGGGGGTATTCCTTCAAAATCTTCTTTTGAAAATCACATTCTATGGGATCTCAAGGAAACTTGCATTCACGATATATAACTTTATCAATTAAATTATAATTTTTTACAATATCACGACAGCAATGGTTCGTAGCACTTCGTTAGTGAGAATTTGATAAATATGAATTTTATTTTTCTTCGTTATTATCCAGTGACCAGTATTGGCGGCTCAATTTATAATTTATTAATATTATTAAATTTTGAAGAATGGGTTACGTCAATTTATATTTTGTTATAAATTATAATATAATATAATAAATTATAAATTGGATTGTCATTCTGGTCAACGATAATAATGACGAAAAGTTGCGTCTATATAACCACAATAATATAAATTCACCTTTTATTAGTAAAAACGCTATATCATTAACACTAGAACTACCACACCAGTCATTTTGACTGGTTAGACAATTTTATTTTATTATTCTTACTTCATGTTACATTTTTGTTCGCAATGATGTAATGACTTTTGGAAAGATAGCTAAAGGATTAATATAATGAACTTTAATTTTGTTTCATACATTTAAAATAAAACTAATTTTTTTAAAGTAGAAATAGCTACGTCTCAACTGTCGGTAGTTCTAGTGTTAAAAAAAAAGTGGTGGCCTGATACTGACACCGAAACGATGGAAACACCCGAGAAAGGAAAGAATAGATGACTTATAAAGGATACTACTTCCCTTCACAGGATGCAAAGATGGTTGGAGCAGCAGGATCGTATAGACACAGTCTTAAGTAGATAAAAAATAGTTATTAGAACCGTGAATCGAGATGCTTAGCCTGCTGAACCATATTGCAACGTCTGCAAAACGTCGGTAAATATTCTTTCTGGAAGATTTCATCGTATTCCAACAATGGCGATGAAAGCCTAAAGTTCTTAAAGTTTCTTTCTTTAAGTATCACTCGTAAAGTCGTGTCAGATGCCCCTTTTTTATCTCTGTCCCTTTCGTTACCTTAAAATTTCAAAAAAGAAGTTACCCGGTAACGTTTAAATATTTGGCGATTCGGTATTTTTGACCTAGCAAAATTTTAAACAGGTTTTTTTTTGGTGCCTTTGTTTACAGAAAATGGAGTTAATTAAACTATATTTGCTCTGTTTAACGAAATTTGTTTGTGACGCAACCCTACTATGCATTCAAAGGCGGATACAGGATTCAAACAAATTTTATCACATCAACCACATCTGATTTCAATTAACTCTCATTTGTCCGGTTAACTCGGTGCCGTTGGTCTAACAAATTTGACTTTCGGTATCTATTTCCTGGTATTGCTGCTGGGGAATACATATTTCTAATCGAGATTTTTGTCACACGTAATAAGAAAGCCGATCCGTCGACGATTAACTCAATCTCGTATCAGTAGTAGTTTCTACCTTTCGACCATGTACAAGATGTTTTGTAACTTACAAGCGATCGAGTACAAAATAAAGGATAAATGATAGTTCGAACAGATCGAATTTAACACGTTCGGTCCCGCGTCACCCGTACTTGGGTGACGGGTATGCTTCCGTGGGGACCACGTCACCCATATATGGGTGACGCTTTACGTTATGGTGCGCAGACAGTAAAATTTGGGCCCGTGAGAAACTCAACCGAATCACGCTTGGGGCCAAACGTGTTAAGTAACAAAGCATTTTCTCATCATTAATAATACATTCCTGACAGGGTATAGACACATCCCACGATTCTATGTCAATTAACAGGTGTAAGATCTATTTCCAAGATTAATTTTGACGGTTAAAATTGACCTTTCAAAACGAAAATTTCGAAAATGTTTGATTACAAAAATGCGTTTTATCCTTCTAAGCTATTTTTGAAAATTCCTTTCTAATAATTCTATTTTTCAACGGCAATGTTTTTTTTCGTGATAAACCAAAAGAAAAATATTCCTATTAAAAAATAAAATTATTTATTCTACTTTTTGAACGAATCCTTTTTTTGTGATAATTCCAAAAACATTCTCGTTAAAAAAGTAAAATTATTTATTCTACTTTTTAATGAGAATGTTTTTTTTTAATGAAAGTTCCAAAAACATTCTTTTTTCATTTTCCCTTCCACTCTTAGAAACTCAACCATTGAAATTACAACTCTAATCTTTTGTAATTCTTATCGCGTAAGGACTGAAATTCATACGCAAGAAGTTCTTCAAGTTTCTTTGAGATTTACATGATATATCGCGTCGTTTGTTTTTTTTTAAGAACAATATATTGAATTTACGACTGTCTGAAAAATTTGTTTCCTTCTTACTTTCTTATCTGTATATGCACTAACTTTTAAAGTACACCAAACTCTCGGAGATAGTAATCCTTTAGAGCGAAACGCGCATTTATCACTCGTGAGAAAGCATTGCAATCAAAGAATATTCGTGTGCCGCCTAGAATACCGAGGATGATTTTTTAAAAAAAAAAAGCTTCTTTCGTAAACAAAGTTTTATACGTTGACTGCCACGTAAAATTTATGTGATTCCCCATTCACGCCGCGTGGGTCGTAATGATATACGCATTTGTCATAACAAGCACGGACTGTACGGAAAATTTTGTGTCGGTCGCGGGTGACCAAAATGGCAGTCGGAGTGTTAATGTATGTTTTCTGACAAATTCCAAAAACAGTAGAACAAGTTAAAATATTTTATCATCCTGACCTTGGAAAATTTAGACCTCGACTGTGCTGCACAAAACCCGAGCTGTGCTTTTCTTTGTGACGGATGTGCAACGGGAATGAGTAACGGAAATGACGAGCAATGGAAAAGGGTGCAAGAGTGAAGGGTTGCGCGGGGGAGGCTACAAACATCCCCATGCATTAAATGTATATTTAAATTAGTTTTATTCCCTCGAATGAATCTATTCACGCATTGCTTATGTTGGCACCCATTCGTTTACTTTTTATTGGTGTATTTCGTCGTTCAATTAATAATCACGTGCAAATGTACCGAGTTGACAAAATTTTTTTACATTTTTGCCAAAAAAAGCTTATATCCAATTTTATACATATTTACTGTATATTCTACATATTTTTTAATGTAACCTTATCATTTTTTACTACAAATGGTATAAAGAGGTCATTTATAACCCGACAATTGAGTGACATTTTAAATGTCAATTTCTAAAACATTCTTTGAGTTGGAATATTTTGATTTTCACATACTTTCGTAGGCACTGGGGTTTTCGTTTTCCTTTTCCTTTTCTGTACCCATATTTTCTGAAGTTGTATATCCGTGGCCACAAACGGCCCATGATGAACGCATCTTCGTCGGGTGAACCCCAGCCAGAATCAATTCTAGGTTCTATCTCAAACCCTTGCCTTCGCCAAGGATTCAATACTGTCGCCTTATTTCGAATATGCAATTTATCAGAACGTACCGTTTAAATATAACAATAATGGAACAGCATTTCGAGTGTAATCGATGTGTAAATTTTGTCCAGTCCGGCCAACATTTTCAAACGTTCAAGCCTGAAGCAGCGTTTCAATTCAATTTATCCATATAACTATATATATATATATACATTATAACAAGCATCGCGGCACGGGTCGTACTAATTTGGATAGTTAATTATATCGACAAAATGGGCTGTAGTTCTATATGGCGTCCATCAGTAGCAATTATTCGATTGTCGCTGAATGTTTGCGATAGGAACACGACGAGAGCTTGGTATCAGTTGTGTTCGTGAAAACGAGAAAAAAAAATATCTTCAATTTATCTTAACCCCTTCGGACACCCCATGTCTTCTAGAACTTGACAGACGTTGGCGGAAAAAATTTACAAAAGTTACAAAAACTGATGTCGGTGATAAACTAAAATTTAGAAGAAAAAAAAAAGAAATCAAAAAAGCGGTGATCATAATTAATGGTTTCGGGGTAATCCCTAATTTTAATTAATTGTAATCACCTTTTTTAATTTCTTCTTTTTTCTCTAAATTTTAGTTTGTCACCAGCATCAATGTTTCCATCACCAGCACCAAGAAATAAAGTCGCGCATAAATAGAAGAAAGTTTTCCTGCATTAACAGTGGTTGGATCCAAATGAAAATCGGACAATCGCTTCGAAAGGTGCAATTAGTATTCTGGGGATAGCATTTCCGCGATGTTTAGATTAATGGGATGCGATACGTTCACGGCTAAATTCATGTAGAGTTGAATCGCCTTCGGAGACAACTGATGAGACTCGTCATTTTAATGCTTTTCAAGGGGAACCATTTGAAAACTGATTTTCAACGTTAATTCTTACGTAAATTAACTGTTACCTTATAATTAATTTATACATTCGAATTTCCACAAAATGATCATTTCAAATGAGTTGGTAAAATACCCTGGAAATCATTGGTGAAATAGTTTCCGCAGATTTTGCTATTTACTCCAAATCATATCATTGAATAACGTTTGTTGTTTCAAGAGGTTGTATGACTATCGGATTTGGTTTATTGAAATGGATGATCAATACATTGCATCCCCATTGTCTTTCGTTAATAATGAAAGAATAATTCGATTTAATTATCGAGTAATGAAATTCGGTATAAATCGAAACCGTTTCCAGTGAAACCTGGTTGAAAGTAGCTATAATAACGATGTTGATTAATACATTCCTGCCTTCCTATTAAAGCCTTAATATTACATCTGCCCTGGAAACCTAGTTAGATATTCAGTTTGAGAGGTTATAAGAGTGCAAACAAGCCGAGAGTGGGAGGATCCATGAATGTGATGGAGCAGTTGAAGCCTGAATCCAAAGTATGTAACTTGAAGTGCATCCGGTTGAACGAACAAGAAACATTGGGGGTGTTATGAATCTGTTAGAAACGTTGAATTAGTTTGGTAAGAGATGGAAAGTGAGACAAGCAGATGATATATCCTTCGTTGAGAAATCGATGCACTGACATATGTATCCAAACAAATTATTTCTCAAGGTATTCACTAAAATTTCGAAACGCGCAACGTGCTCCGGTTTATAGAGTTTGAAATTGCCGCAGTGAGAGAAATTTTTAAGAAATGCGAAAAAAATTAAGGAATCACATAAATAATAGGTCTTTTTTTCGATTTCTTTTTTTTTTAAACGCAATGTATGTAATTACATCTAGTTTTATCTTCTTTAAAGAACTTCGTCATGTTACAATAATAAAGTTTATGAATCTTGGGAAGAAATATTTAAAATGACAAAAGTGTGACTTATTTTCGGGGCTCCCTCTGAAAAAAAAAATGTTTTTCGGTGACTCATTTTCAATTGCAATCGTTAAAGTTTAAAAATGTATTCAGTGTTTGAACGACGAATTTTAAAAAATAGCGATTTATCATAAAAAAGCGGACGGTAAAAGTGTCGATTTTTTATGAAACACTCGTTTTTGTTGAAAGCGAAACATTTGTCGACCAAAAAAAAATCTTTCGCTTAAATATTAATTAATTCGATATATAAACCAAATCCGATTGATTTTTTTTTATTTCTGACGATCACAATCGGAGTACGAGCGTGGCCACCGCAAAAAACAATTTTTTAGCAGGGGTTCCGAAAAAAATAATCACATCTTTTATGATTTGAAATATTTCTTTGTAAAAATTGTTTTGCGTCTTCTTAAAATGTTGATATCTAAATGATGAAAAGGTTTTTGAAAATTGGTTGATATTTTTGAAATGAAAAATATCTTTTTTTACTCTCCCTGAGTGAGCGTGGCCCCCTCAAACAATGATCCTTTTTTTTTGCAATACAAAATAATGGAATTGGTTGTTATTTGTTGTTATTATTTTTATAATAATTTGTGCAACTTGAGGGAAACGTTTCTATTCCTGATATTTCTAGTGAAATTATTGTACCAGAAACTATCGAAAATGTGAAAAATATACGCCTCCTATATGCGGTCGAAATATTTTGACATTCGAAGTTTCATTCAATTGCCTTTCGTTTTACTCGATAAGCACACTTGATTAATTGTATTCTGTCATGAAATCACGAGCATTAGCGCACAGGTCATTGGTGCGAATGAATTACGGTGTGAAACTATAGCTGCACAAGGAATGAAATTATACAGATGTTTTCTTTCCCCGGGGATCGAACAAACGGTTTCTTCTTTTATGCTTAGAAAGCATGTATTTTTTTCTAATCCCAATCTTTACACGATTTAAGCGCAGCTATGACTCGCACGCTGAAAAAAATTGCATATTTCACACAGGCTTGAAAATACAGCTGCAGCATTTCACATCCAGTCTTTTCGCATCTGCTTATGAATCTTTCACTTAACACGTTAAGTGCCACGCTAAATTCACGAGACAACCTATTCAGGCCGCGTGACTCGCAGTGCTGTACACTATTGCATTTGGCATAACCGGCGAGGCCTGAACGGAAAGTCTTGCCACGCCGGTCCCTAGGGACCGGCGTGGCACTTGACGCGTTAAAAACGTTGATGACACTCCAGCTACGTTATTTAACGTATTCAGTTTTGTGCAATAAAAACAATAACGACAATGTGAACTTTTCCTACTTGTTTTTTACCGCAAAAATGTATGTCCACAAACAAGTGAACCGAGATGTTTCGCACATTCAAATGATACTCGCGCTTTAAATGAGTTTTATAAGAGAATTAAAAACAGTTTTTGCAAAAACACAAGAATAAAATCTGTGAATCTATAAATTGGTATTGCAAAGAGTATTTCATTTATAAATCTATGGTTAAACTTTTTTAAAGTTTATTTTCCAAATTTTATTCGAGTTGTTTGAGCCAACGATTTTCATCATCGCGATTGAAGAACTAATCACGTACTCCCTCTCGAGTTTAATCAGAAAATAGTGTTGTTTTAAAAATAATTAGCGAATAGATACGATTTTTTTTTTGAGAAAAAAAATTATTTTCCTTACGCTTTGTGTAGTTACGTGTACTTTTCATCGGAAGCCTGTGACCGATTATTATTTTGCGTTTCCATTTATATGAGTCTTATAATTTTTATTTTTTTTTCGTTCGTGGTCGTAAAATTCAAAATTTATTTCAGTCTGTTTATGTTACACGGAACATCCCTTTTTAATACACATAATGTGTTACATATCGGATATACTGGAATGTACATGAAATGTGTATGAAAATTTGTCGTACGGTCCAATAACATGCAAATTTGAAGATGTGTATGTACATAAAATACACGATTAATAGATATCTCATGCGTGTATACGATATATTTTATCATCCTTTATTGAACATAACTCATATGTGTGGTACGTGTATACGGTATGTGTACTTAATCTGAAAGAAAGAATCGCTAATTTTAATTGTGGATTAGCGATTGCGATAGCGATTTATCATTCTTTAGGATAATGTGGACAGCATTATATCAGAAATGCGGGATCGACCGTTATTCTCGAAAAATAAATCCAACATTATACCAAAAAACTGTATTTCCACTTACTAGAAAATATTGTGACAGATAAGGTTGATATTGTCAATATTGGACGAGATTTAAGGGGGGAGTCTGGTGTAACAGGTCTAAAAAATCGATTTTTTGTTGTTGCTTAAAAATCTTCTTTTAAACATGCGAAGAATGCTTTTGTAAAGTTATAGCATCAAATTCGATCTTGAAATATAGTTAGGAGCGGTGAGAGCGCCAAGTAGGTACACCTAAACACGGACTAGCCGAAGACTTTAAACGCGTTTTTCTTAAAACCACGTTTTCCAAATTGGCGGGACGCATAGCTTATCGAATTTTCATCCGATTCACTTGATTCAACGTTTCAATCGAAGATAATTAAATTTATATGCTAACGAACCTCGACTTTTCATGAATTATTATTATAGCATAAAGTTATTGCAAAATAACAGCGGACACGTATCGTTCATTTTCATGTTCTCTTCCGCCATTTTTGCAATTAACAATTTTTTTTTCAAACTGAGGTTCATCCGCATTTTATATACCTACTAAAGAAAAATTTTTCCTCATTTTACGTTTCCGATATTTTCTCAGGACTCCAGGTATCCCGCCGTTTTGACCGAATCCTTCCCTTGCCACTACTATATCTATATATATATATGTATATATTCAAATTAAATCTACAATGGCAAATTTTCTTCTTTTTACTTGCCATTATATGTAAAAAAAGTTTCAATAAAGAAAATTATATTATATCTTGAAATTATATGCATTGGAAAAATACCTTAGTTACACCAGACTCCCCCCTTAAGTAGTTATATCGATACAGTGATGCTTTTCATATATTTAAAGAAACCATAAAACCTGTAAGTAAATAGATATGATATATTAAATTATATTGAAATTGTATATTGAGTCGCGTTGAAATATTTATAGCAACTATTAAAACACAGTGTAGCTACTTGTTTACTGTATGTATGCTAAAACGTATTATTGGCTTGGCAAATAAGTTCGTTCGGTTTTTAACAGTGGAATAAATCACAAAAACCGAACGAACTTATTTGCCAACCCAATATAAAAAGTACATGCGCCGTAAAAGTTTTCCTAACAATAATTTTACAGCAACTTTTACTATAATATAGTTACATTTACTATACACTAGATTGCATTAGGCTATATAAGTTTAAGTTTGCTCATATAAATTTGTTTTACCACATGTCGACGCCCCCTGCGAAAACTAACACAACTCAGCTCCCTGCGAATACTAGCACCGCTCAAGGCTTCGCTCGAATTCTAGCACCGTTCGCCCCCTCTGACGAAAAGTAACGCGACTCATTGCTTGCCACGAAGAGCAGCACAGCTCGATGCTCTTGAACGAAGACTAGCACGACTCACGGAGCTCCGGCGAAAAGTAGCATGACTCATTGTTCTCCAACGAAGAGTAGCACGATTCATAGAGCTCCGGCGAAGACTAGCACGACTCGCTGCTCCGACGAAAAGTAACGCAACTCGTTGCTCTCCAGCGAAGACTAGCACGACTCATAGAGCTCCGGCGAAGAGCAGCACAACGATATCAATCGCAATTTTCGCAGAAAAAATCAACAACTTTCTCCAAAATTATGATCGAGCAACGGGACATGGCTTATTCTCTTCCCCTTTCGATGTAGAATAAGTTTATGTTATTATAGTTTTGGCACAAAAGTTATTATTATTCGATTGTTATAAATAAACTATGAAAAAAGCGATATCGATCGATACTGTACAACTCTACTGTACTCGATATCGAGCTGTACAGCTCATAAATTCCAAGGCTAGATGCTGTGAACTGTGTTTGTTTTCGCAGGGGGCGTCGATGTATTTTCTCACAATCAGTGTATTTTTACTTGCGTGCATGGTAATAGGTGCTGTATCATGAAGTATTTCTTCGTCCACCAATTGAGTATCCGATATTACAATCTACTCCATTTTACTCCACTTTATGAATAAAGCTTTCATTTCAAATCTGCAATTAATTGGCGAAAAGTCTTGGTAATTTTCAATTATTCTTCTATTACCAAAGAAGAGGCAAATCAGAAAATAATTTTCAACGATACGGCATTCCCCTACCTTATATTACAAATTAACGCAGGAACATATTAGTTAGAAATTTAAATAGCAATATCGTACATGCGATATATTAACATTGCTTTAGCTATAGTGTTTCTGAATGCTTCAAAAATTATATTCACCGTGAAATTTCATACTACCGCGAAATTCCGACACAGGTCAAATTGAAAGCTAAAGATTTTCAAATCCAATAGCATTTTCAATCCTACCATTTTCATGAGCGAAAATGCAATTCATTATCGTTACTGGTGCATTTCAAACTTTACCTTCATCGTGTATTTCGATATAATCATGCGAATTGAAACATTTATAAACGCAAAAGAAATTCATAAATTTTGTTGGAAGTTATTAATCAGATTAAAGTTTGGCCGCGATAGCTCAGTTGGACAAGAACTTCACTGCGGAGAAGTGAAGGTCCCTGGTCCAAATCCAGGTCGCGGGTTATTTTTCCGTGGGTCACTTTTTCGCTTAAAAAATGCGAATCTGTTGATTTAGATTGAGTCTCGACCCAGACTACATTCCAGCGGAATAGTCTCAATTAGTAAAAAAAAAATTTGGATCCAAAAATTAAATATGTAAATATTTCATAAATTAGTTTAAATTTAAATGTAAATTAAAGTTTAAATTATTACATGAAGTGCGTGTAATCGTAACCATTTTATTACATATTCCAGGCGTTAGATTCCACAGAAGGTTAAGTTGGAGAAGTTTCGTAAAGTTCTAGAAAGTAAAACGAAAATCTCCGAAAATGGGGTAAAAATTAAAGTTTCAAAGTTGTGGTTCGATAATTCATTTCCAGGGGTAATTTGACACGTAGAATCGATTCCAAGAGGCTGTTTTCATGAAATCCTAGCGGAAGATCGTCAAAAATCAGTTTTTTTGAGAAAAAATCGTTTTTCCCGCTGGATTTCGGGAATTTTGACAATGAAAATGGATTCTTCAGAAAAAAATACATCGGATATGGGTCTAAAAGTTTCTAAAAGTTGATTTTTAGGACATACCACCTACCCCTTCCACGAAAAATGGGGTAAAAATTAAAGTTTTAAAATGAATGTTGGACAACTTATTTCTAGGGGTAATTTGACGTATAGAGTCGATTCCAAGGGTTTATTTTCATGAAATCCTAGCGGAAGGTCGTCAAAAATAGGTTTTTTGAGGAAAAATCGTATTTCTCGCTGGAAATCTGGAATTTTGACAATGAAAATGGATTTCTCGAAAAAATAAAATACATCGGATAAGGATTTTCCAAAAGTCCCCAAAAGTTGTTTCCAAAAGTCGAATTTTTAGGTCATAACTTCGATTTCAATTTAATAAATTCCAAATTATAATCACTCAAATTTTTACATGACCGCCAATAAAATGTAAAAAGCGTGCGCGTTGTTGCTGGTGAAATGATAATAGACACTGCATTTATCGTGGAGAGACATGCCTAAGCGCCATAATTCTCGCTATAATTTACGGCTTCAATATATGAAAATATGTGCACGCTCGCAATCGAAATTCTAATAATGATATAATCTCAGATGATTATGACCCTTCTTGCTGTGGGTCCTCCGTTTTAATAGCGTCTGACAGATTTATACCGTGTATGTTCGTGTAATTAAACGAGACATCGTTTACACGGAATTATGTCAATTTATGAAACAATTAGTAAAATACTAAAAAATTGTTAGTAAAAAAATAAATAGTGAAATAACGCGTATCGAGTTTTGAAAATATAATTGTCAAAGTAAAACAGCTTAAAGTATCACGAAGATATGTATTCACCTGGTAGATACTGAATATGGAATTTCTCTGGATGATAGTTGGCTCGGAATCAAATGCACACTTACCGCTGAATTCAGAATTTTATTGCCAGCCTTTTTTCTTTTTCCTATTCCCATCCTCCATTCATTTTTTTTTTCTCTTTTTTATTTCTCCCTTTCAAAGCGGTATCGGAATAAAAGTGGCTATCGAATTTTCTTTGCCGTTTCTCTAGTTATTCACTTGGAAATATACCTTTCTTTCTTTGGCGAATATACGCTCTTAAAATTTCAAGTGATTATCAAATTAAGCTAATTTATTGATTTATCCCTCCGCAATTGCCGTGCTTTTGGGTTTAACGGTATGTAAAAGATTTACAATTTGAACGCCGCAAGAAACACATTATTTGAAACGGTGTCAAACAATAACAATGAATGTGTAATTTATACTTGTCCAAATTTATTGATACCCTATCGGTATCATTAGAGCGACGGTTTCTAAAGCGATTTTAGATACCCAAAGATCTTCAGCCTCGCACGAGTCCAACAGGAAAACTTATGACCGACTAATCGATACTCGCAATCAGTACCACGGAGCCATTTCCTCCTCAAACAGGAGATACCATGCGTACTTTGCTTTGCGATGGGTAATAGAAATCTATTTGTTATTAGCAGAGTATTATCATAGAAAGAAAAGTGATCATCAAGGAGAGGTTACGGGCATACATGTCCTTTGTGTTGTTGTATTTTCGTTCAAATAAAGCGAACTGTGGCAGAGGACAACTTGTCACACACTCTGCTTTGACACGTTTAAAATAACTTTAACAAAATGTTATCTTAATTAATACTTTATTTAAAACAAACAACAATAATTTTCTGAAACAGAGGACAGTTCGTCATTGACTCTGTTATTAGCTCAGAAATATACTTATTATAACTAATAAAATGAGCAGTTTGAAAACAGAGGACATTTCGTCATATGCTCTGTATTGTCCAAGAACGTACTAACTTAAAACTAGAATTTTGGATATAGATATAGATGTTCAGGTAAAACACAGGGCAACGGTGTGGGGATCCTTAATCTAAGCGTCGTGTGCATAGGATATCAGGAATATTAAGGATCCAGGTATGGATTAGGATGATGGTATGTCGGAATGGATATTCTTTATTGCGGCTTGCTTATTTCTTACGTATCTTAATACTAAAAATACACATAGGTTCTCTAAAATGTCCTAAAACTGCAATTATGTCTTAAGACGAAAAATACACAGTATGTCTTAAAAGAAAGTTATATCTAAGAAGATATGAGGAGAATTGGTAGGCATACAACAGTGTAAAGCAAATATGAAACAATCTGTCTACAATTTCACGACCGATTGACTTATTTATATTCCTGTTGGTAGAGGAAATCGAAATATTATTGCTTTGTATTAGGAATGCATACATACACTACCGGTCTAAAGTTTGGGTCCACTTCACAATGTTAATGAAATATGCAAGTGGACCCAAACTTTTGACCGGTAGTGTATGTATTCCTAATACAAAGCAAAAAATATGAATAACATGTATTTTATGTATGGGATACCATTCTTGCCAAGTAAGGTGAAACTCAACCCATTTGCATCCAAGAGCGGAATATTCCGCTATCCGCCACTGTCTGCTGTTGTCTTTAAACCTTTTTTTTAATGGTTCCTTAGGGGTAAAATGAGGTTTTTAAGAGATTCCACCTAGTGACAGCCCCCAAAACAACGATTTATAGCCTACAACTGAAATTTTATACGTAAAACAGGTGTCAGAGAGAATAAGCCCATGCGCAAAGTGAGAAGGTATATATGACTGCTGGGCATCTAAAATAATGAAAAAAGCCCTAAAAAATAATAACTCCAGATTAGAATTTCAATTTATACCTTATTTCAAGAAAAAAAAATGCAAAAAACTCAAATTTGGAAATTTCGTCGAAAATCGCGATTTTTTCAGTTTAGTCTTCCCTTAAGTTTTCGCAGCTCCGGACTTATTTTATTAAATTTTGGTTATGTATTTAGAAAAAAATTGTAAAAAAAAGATGATGTAGGTAAAGTGCAAGACAATAGAGCAATTTAAGTTTCCCTTAAACCTTATATTTGTTTGACATGCAATTAAAATAAAAGAATCGATGAAGTTAAATATAAAATCAATGGAAGCTCGTTTATTGAGATTGACCGAGCGGGAAAAAAATGAATGGAAAGCGGAGCTTCTATGTGTTTTTTTATGGGTTGAACTTTCATGTGTGGTTACCTATAGATTGCGGTGCATGTCTTTCACATAGACAGTCCTTATGAATGTGTATATTTTATTGAAAAAAGCTTATAGCACTGCGATCAGACTATAATATAGGCTTGTCGATTACTATACTCTGATTGCAGCGTTAAGCTTTTTCCATAAAATATACGAACCGTAGATATAGACGTAGAAAATAACAAAATATATGTGTACTAACGCATAGATACATTTTATGCAGTGGTACGCCGGCACGTATTTGTCTGGTTAGAATAAAAGCTATGTCGGAGTCACTTTAAAATCGATTTGACTCCGACGTTGTGTTATCAGACACTGGCCAGTCTAACAGACATTTATCGGGAATGGACAATTAATAGCTCTGTTGTTCAACGTACAACACATGTAACCTTCTGTTAAAGAAAACTACATATAGATTCTGTATAATGCGTTCGCTACTGGTTATACTGAAAGAAAGAGCATTCCACTTCCTGACAATCCGTGGGTCGTTCTCTTAACACTCATTTCTTTTCGAATCCAGTGTTCAAACCGAGTACTTGAGATCTAACCATCTGTCAATGGCAGCAAGTTTTGACAACCTTTTAACCCTTTGCACTCGAAGTACTCCTCACAGGCACTGCCAACGTTTGGCGTTTACAAATACTTTGTAACTAAAATTTTCATTTACAAAATGTTTATATTATGATAATGAATATATATTCTTTCTTCAGTCTTGCGGTTTGATGTAATAATTAAATTATTTCAATTTTAAAAAATGCAAAATATGAAAAAATAATAATAATAATTTAATTTAGTGGTGTATATATAATGTTGCTAATCCAGAATCGCTTTTTTACTTATAATATTGTTTTACCAAATATATTTTTTGTATAGTTCTGAAGATGACAAGGCGTTAGTTGTGGAAACGTCAACACAGACATTGAAATAAATAATGTTAAGGCCGAAAGACTGAAGGAAAAATTGGGTTGTTCGAAAAATTCGTGCCGATTTTGAAGGAAAATTATTACCGAAAATCGGCACAAACTTTCCGGACAACCCTCTTTTGAGGAAAAATCCTATTTCCCGTTGGATTTTCGAAATTCTGACAAAGAAAATGGATTCCTCGGAAAAAATACATCGAATATGGGTTTCCCGAAGTTCCAAAAAAAAGTTTCCAAAAGTCGAATTTTTTGGGCATACCTGCTACCACCCGTTCCCCCAAAAATGGGGTAAAAATTAAAGTTTCGAAACTGGAGTTGGACAAGTCATGTTCAGGGTAATTTTTCCCGCAGAATCGATTCCAAATGTCAAATTTAATGAAATCCCAGCGGAAGTTGGAAAAAGATATTGGGTTGTTCGGAAAGTTCGTGCCGATTTCGAAGGAAAATTGACACCGAAAATCGGCACGAACTTTCCGGACAACCCAATATTTATATACAACCTACAGTCAAACAATGGATACATCGAACAATGAAAAATTATGATTATAATAAAATAACATTAAAAATATCTTGTTATTTAACACCTTGCGGTCCGTCGACGGCACTG